>JAHTLZ010003542.1:80315490-80330100 GCA_023846285.1 Phrynocephalus versicolor
TATTATTATTATTATTATTATTATTATTATTATTATTATTATTATTAAATAATGCAGGGTGGTGGTAGTTAATATCTGTCCCTCAAATTGCACTGAGGTTTATATAAATGTTGGAAAACAACACTTTCCCTTGCTGTGGGTCAATATGCAACGGCCTGGTCTTGTTGGCAGTGTATTTTAAGATACTGCCAGCAGAGGGTACTGCAGGAATGAAAGTAGCAGAAAAAGGACTCGTGGCCCACTAGGAATATAAAAAATTTCAAATCTCAACAGCATCCCTTGATCGTCTAAAAGCAAAAGTAGGCCCAGATCCAAACATATAGTGTACACAACTATTTGAAAAGTAGGACTTCTGCTATGTTGAATGATATTTGGAACAAATAAAAGCATACTTGAGTGTTACAGGTTTAAGCGGATAGTTGTGCACATTTTTTAAAACAAATTCTGCACCATATGACTGGGCAGAAAAATTGATGGGGACTTAAATATTTTCCAGGGAAGAAAAAATTCTCTAGCATTTTCTCACAACGAGACACTCTAAAATCATCACAAGTGTGACAAAGTCTTCTTCTTCTTCTTCTTCTTCTTCTTCTTCTTCTTCTTCTTCTTCCTCCCCCTCCCCCTAAGAAATTTTGATTCTGCTTGTGTTGTAAGCTAACCTACCCAGTACTGGTTTTCAGCTTTGGCTTCTTTGCGCACCTTTCTTATAAGGAAGTGGCTCTAAAAAGTATTAGGTTTTACCTCCTTAGGATTAAAATCAACTCTGATAAGAAGCTTTTTAAAGGAAAGCTGCCAATAAACTGCATTGAACCTTTGTGGGCAGGTGGAATTTAGACAAAGCTGTACATTCAGCTAACCAATGTCTGAAGCAGGTTGTCAAATGCCCTGGTCTTGAAATATGTGCTCAAATGTTTTAAAACGTGGGCTGTCCTAGAGCAGTGGTTCTTATCCTGTGGGTCCCCAGATGTTCCTGGACTGCAACTCCCAGAAGCCTCCACCACTGTCTGTGCTGGAAGGGGTTTCTGGGAGTTGCAGTCCAGGAACATCTGGGGACCCACAGGTTGAGAACCACTGTCCTAGAGGCTTCCTTGAAGCTCCATAATTCATGTGAAAGAAGCAGATGGAATTTCAATTATTTTATTATCCCAAGAATACTAATGGGAATTTGCTTGCAGCTACTTTTAAACAAATCTAAGTGAGATTCCCCCGCCCACAGTATTGCTGTATTTACATTCATTGACTAAACATGCAGTGGTTATTGGCATTTTGTGGTTTATTTTAAAGCAGACTATGGGTAGACTGGATGCAAGATGAGCTGAGGGATTATTGTTCGAGAACCCAGGTTCCAAGTGCTGAGTTCAGGAAGCTTCAGTGGGGGAATAGCTAGTGTCTGAATGCCTGTCTCCCAAACCTGAGGCTCTGTGACGCATTAGGATCATGGATCAAATTGGCCAGCTATGCTGTGCGCTTGAGAACCCTGCCAGACCCTCTTTGCCTCTTGTGAGGGTTCGTTCTCTACTTCCAGGGTTTCCGATGTGAAATAAAGATTGTCCATCCTTTCGGTAACATTTTCTAATAAACTTTTATTTTCAAACATAAAATCAGAACCTTTGGCTTCATTGTCTTTACTTTCTTCTTCTTCAATAACAGTTACAACATTTGGAGTAAAAGGGTTGCCAACAGGGGTCAAACTAGGTGGGTGGGTTCTTCCCTCAAGAGTTCGTGGCTAACAAGCAGTCCCCCGCCTGAAGCATTGGGTCCCACAGCACGGGTGGCGAGCCCACTGTGCCACGGGATTCTCCCTCTCCCGTGGTGCTGATCTGCCTCTTCCCCTCCATGCCAGCGCGCTTGCTGGCCATCTCAGGGGCTTGACATCAATCAGCCAAGTCCAGTCGCGGTCCACCTCCACCTCAAAGGTGCCACCTCTCTCCTCCTGCCTTTCTCCTCCTCAACGGTCTTAACCGCCCATCTCCTTCCTGACTGCTCCTCGCGCGCTTCTTGCCAACCCGCGTCCTCGCGCTCTCCTCCTGTACCCTCTTTGACATCTGTCAATCTGAGCTCTTCTATTGCCGTCACCCTGCCTCCTACCCAGAAAACATATTTTGTCTTTACATCCTCTAGTTCCTGACTCGCTCCTCCTCCTGCTCCTCTCAATGCTTTACTGTCTTTTGTCTCCTCATGTACTTTCCGTCCCTTTACTGCCTCAGACAGCGCACTCTCATGTTTTTCTTCCTTTTCCTCTTCCTTCTCACACCTCTCACTGTTGTCTGAATTAGCAGTTATCTTTGAAGTGAGGGGGGTAATAAGCCATAGAGAGAACGTGGAAATGTAGCTCCTGGTTCAAGGAGGTTGTGGCACCGAGGAAAACCAATAATACTGATGTCCAAAGCAAAACAGAAAATAGATCTCTGGGTATATCTAAGACAGTAGCAAGGATTTTTGGCAGTTGTTTGGGCATAGAAACAACAAAATAATGTCTGTAAATCGCCCAGAGACTACTTGAAGTGGTATGGGGTGGTATATAAGCAGAACACTTTGCTTTGTAACCTCCCTGCACCCCTTTAAAGAGGAAAGGGTTACATAAATACAGTGGTGCCTTGTATAAAGGAATTAATTTGTTCCAAATGAAATTATGTTAAGCAAATTTTCCTTTATACAAATTTCCCATAGGAATGCATTGAAAACAGAGTAATCCCTAATTGCGACCATTTTATGTTGTATGGATTTGCCCCACAAGCGATTCTGTTAAGCAAATTTCCCCTATCTCCAGAATTTTTTATGTTGTACAGATTTTATGTTATACACACTGTTTGTTATACGAGGGTCCACCGTAAATCAGTTCATTTCAGTTCAAAACGTTTGGGGCACTCACAACTGGATTTTTGGTTGAGGACTGTTGGGTTCGGGCCATCAAAAGTGTATTTCTTGATGTATTCTCGAAGGCTTTCACGGCAGGGATCTGATAGCTGTTGTGAGTTTTTTGGACTGTTTGACTGTATTGTGGAAGTTTTTCTTTCTGAAGTAGAGATGGGCACGAATAAAAAAAATGGCATTTCGTTTGTCGTTTGGAGGGTCCGTTTCGGTTCGTTTCCATTTTTCACGAATTTTTGCAAAAAAAATTTCGTTTTCATTCATTTTGTTACCATTTCGTTACCATTTATTTCAATTTTTTGTGATTTTTTAAAGGATTTTAAGCAATTCACTCATATTGCAGTAACGGAACGGAACGCACGACAAAATTTCCAGTGTCTCTGTTCGTTTTGTTTCATTTTAGAGACAAAATTCGTTTGTCGTTTCGTTATGTAGCGAAACAAAAAAACAAAAACGGAAACGAAAAATTGTTCGATTTGTGCCCATCTCTATTCTGAAGTTTCAACAGACTCTGTGGCTTTCGTCTTCAGAGGGCAAGGAGCTCAGGGAACTAGGAGCGTCCGAGAGAACTCCTAGTTCCCTGAGCTCCTTGCCCTCTGAAGATGCCGGCCACAGAGTCTGGCAAAACGTTAGGAAGAAAAACTTCCAGAACACGGCCAAGCAGCCTGAAAAAACTCACAACGGCTATCTATTTCTTTAGGTTGAAGGTCTTTGATTTAAAGTGTCCAATTTGTGCACAAGGTTTTCGTGGGTGCATTTTGGGCTTCTTGGAAAAACACACCACAGAGATGCAAGTACCTCTAGTCTGAAGTTGATCCAGACTTGCTCCAAAGGGCACTCATTAACAAATGTATCAAACCAGACAGATGTGCTTTGGAAAGAGAGATTCACCAGGCTGTAATCCTATCTGATTTCTATCTTCCCTGAAACCTACTGGTTTTTCTGCCCGACAGGAAGCACGTTTTCCTATATACAGTGGAACCTTGTATAAAGGAATTAATTCATTCCAAACGAAATTCTGTCAAGCAATTTTTCCTTTGTACAAATTTCCCACAGGAATGCATTGAAAATGGATTAATCCCTAATTGCAACCCTATTTCTGTTGTACGGATTCAATTCTGTTAAGCGATTTCCCCCATCTCCAGAAATGTTTTCCTTTAAGCAGATTTTCTGTTAAACCGCTTGTTATACGAGGGTCCACTGTATAAGCAGCTCCAGATGGCAAGGATTTTTTAATTTTATTTATTTGTTTGTTATATTTTTACACCGCCCATCTTCCGGATGGAACTCTGGGCGGTTTACAATTAAAACAAGACAAAGAGCAAATAATAAAATAGGAGGGACAATACCCTCCACAAAAGATGACGCAGGCGGCCAAGAAAAAAAAATTAAGTAAAAAGGTCGCCATATGCCTCTTTGAAAAAGGTGGGTTTTCAAGGCCTTTTTAAAGGCGGGCAGGGACTGTGCTAGGCGCAGCTCACTAGGAAGATGATTCCATAATGTCGGGCCCACCACAGAGAAGGCGCGGTTACGCGTGAGCGACTTCTGCACCTCCCTGGGTGTGGCCACCCTAAGTGAGTGCGCCTGCGCCATTCTCGTGGGCCTGACCCCAGTTGACCTATGGCTCTCCTGCTATACTGATGCACGAGGCAATCATGTAACACTCTGAGTGTGAGTGATTGTGTTTGTTCATTCGCTGTATTTCCTTTTTCATTCGTGAAACCCAAAGAAGGACGAGTTTGGAAGGCCAAAGAACTGGCCCCATTTCAGGCCACAGTGGTTGACCGTTAACACCAGGACTGAATCAAACAGGAACCTGAGATCATGCTAAAGGTTTGGAAGCATCTGGTGTCTGTTTTAGCTCTCAGGCTCTCGGCCACCTTCCAGATCGATCCATAGCAGCAACTGCTGTCTGTCCCCCCTGCCTCCGAACCAAGAGACGGCTTCTGATAAAGCCAGAGGGCAATAAAGGCAATTGCTACATTTGGGCACTAAAAGCAGGAATGAATGGCAAGCGATAAGGATGGCAAGAAGGTCAAAGAGCATCTTTTCCGAATGCCATTACAGCTGTCAAAGCCCACCTGGAGGCTTCTGTACATGGGCAAAATTATTTTAATACAGACACCCTATAACAGTCCAGAGAAAGTTTCCCAAGCTGGCAAATACAGTAATACATTGGTTTACAAGCGTTTTGGAAGACGAGCAACCTTTTCTGATCAATTTTGCCTTGAACAATGAGCAATGTCTTGCAATATGAGCACCGGAGCAGGTCACATGATCACAAGTGAGCCAATGGTGGCTCTCTCTCTCCCTGTTGGATTGTGGGTGATTGGAACTTTCCATCTCAGGCAAGCCTCCAAAGCAGAGGGAGGAGAGAGGAAGGGTGGTCTCCCTTGCACCCTCCAGGAACATTCTCAAAGGGGAGTGCAGGTTAGGGTTTTCTTTTTCTTTATATTTTTCTTTAATTTGTTTCCAATATTCATTGTTATTTTTCAAACCATTTCTAGTCATGGGACAGTTCGTCAAGGGTGAACAGGGCTACAAATTGCACTTTATTATTGTCATGTCAAAAACACAAAGTAAAATCCAGTTGTTAGTACAAAGCAGAGCAGATTCTGCAGCCAGGTACCTAAACCATAGTGTTGGATGTGGACTTCTAGCCAAATTCTTTTGTGGGTTTTGGCACTTTGTGTGTACAGTATGTGGTCTATGGGAATCACAGAACAAACCATCTGAATTTCCATTATTTCTTATGGGGAAATATGCTTTGACATACGTATGCTTTGTTTTACAAGCATGTTTCTGGATTGGGTTATGCTTGTAAACCAAGGTAGTACTGTAATGAAATGCCGTAAAAATTCCCCTTTTGAACACTTTGGCTTTTTATTAAACAAACTCAATTTATTTTCTGTCCATCCACTTCTGTTAATGGGGAATTAATACTTTAGTCAATGAATCCATTAATTCATGAATTCGTGCTGGCTGATTCAAGTACCTAAGTGATTATACCCCTTGGGAAATTTATGGAAATGGAAGATCTTTTCTCTAGTGAAATATGAATAGGTTTCCGGAGGCCAAGAGGTAGAAACCGTTGTCTCTTGAGCCGTGTCAGTTATTCAGAACAGATTATTATGTTCCCAGAGTTAATCTAATGATAATCTTTTTCAACATTCATATTCAACATCTGCCCAAAAGACAAAATGTTTCCCAGCGAATTCAGCCCTTTGCAATTATCTTCGCAACATGATTGAAGTTACATAAAGATAACTGGTTATTTATTTATTTTTCCAAAACACAGCGCTCAATTTTTCCATGCACATGCCCCCCCCCAAAAAAAAGGGGGCAAAAGGAAGTTGTACCCTCTTGCACGTCAAGTGTTTCTCAGAGGGTGACGGTAAGCCTCCCTAATCTGTGGGCATTAGTGATCCTCTTTTTTTAACCTTTGCACATGGTCCATATGTATTTCCTTGTTATCTGCCTGTGGGCGCCACCCAGAACCACCTGTTGTGCGGCTGTTTATTCTGCGAATAAATAATAATAAGATTGTCTTGACTGTGTTTCACCCCCTTGGCTTCTGTTTGGAGGCTCCTCAGCTCTCCCAGGCCTTGGGTAAAATTCGTCCGCCATCTTGGTGAAAGTGAATGACTCCCGGAGGGCCCAGTTAAATTTCCATATAGAAATATTTGGGCAGGGGGTGGAGGAGAAGGATTTTGGAAGGAAAACTCTTTCACACACACCCTTTCATCAACATATTGCATAGGGGCAGTGAGTGGGTGTGTTAGGTTTGACATTTGTTTCTGGGATGGTTTGTTCTGATTTCCAGCTGTCAGAACTATGGGAGATCAATGTTGTGCCAGGGGATGTGGGACATCCTCAAATTTTCTGTTGGTTGTGGTGTTTTAAGAGTTATAAAAATAAACAACCTATCCATATTCTGTAAGTCACACAAATTCAAGATTTCCATCCTAAATCTGGCTTCCTGCAGCTTGAGACTAGTGTTGTGTGTCCTACACTCTGGGATTAACGAGAACAGATCCCGACCTTCTGTAAGACTACCTTTCAACTATTTGAAAAGACTAAACTTGCACTGGTCTTTCAGTCATCCTTGTTGCCCTCCTCTGAACTTGTCCGAATGGAGATCAAAACCCAAACAGGGCTATAAATGATGACCAAAACAAGGCACTATCCAACGTTGGGTGTTGGCCGCTCCCAGGACCAGTGGAAAAGCCAGAGAAAGGCTTATGCAGGAAAGGCTAAAACAGTTGGGGCTTTTTAGTCTGGAAAAAAGGCACCTGAGGGGGGATATGATTGAGACGTACAAAACAATGCAGGGCATGAGTAAAGTGGATAGAGGGAAGCTCTTCTCCCTCTCACAAAATACCAGAACTAGGGGACATCTACTCAAATTGAGGGCTGGGAGAGTGAGAACAGACAAAAGAAAATACTCCATTACCCAGCGAGTTGTTAGTCTGTGGAACTCCCTGCCACAGGAGGTGGTGATGGCATCTGGCCTGGATGCCTTCAAAAGGGGATTGGACAGATTCCTGGAGGAAAAGTCCATCACAGGTTACAAACCATGATGGAGATGTGTCATCTCCAGGCTTAAAACTGGGGTCTTTCAAGGGCCAGATGCAGGGGAAGTGGTATCAGGAGACAGAGATTTAGTCTTGTGCGCTCCCAGAGGCCTTTGGCGGGGCCACTGTGAGATACAGGAAGCTGGACTCGATGGGCCTTTGGCCTGATCCAGAACAGCTCTTCTTATGTTCTTATGTAAAGAGAAAAAAATTAGTAATTCTACTAATTACGGACAGAACGTTTGATATTAAATTCTGTTCACACTCTAAACATCTAGCATTCTCGTTTGGGCCTCGTCACCCTCCAGAATGTAAATGTTTTGAACTACACAAAATAGGTGTGTGTGTGTTGCGTGCCATCAAATCACGTCTAATCCTTGCAGGATTTCCACAGTCGTGTGAAATGCTGGAGGAGGTTTCCATTATGAGTTTCCCTGGCTAAGTGGGGATTTGAACCCAGGTCTCCTGAAGTCTTTTCCGACACGCTACACCGCAGCTGCTGAGGTGCATTTAAACTTAACATTAGCTGCAGCGTTCTTCAGCAAAGCTCTGTTTTCCGTTACACCACTTCTCATAGTCAAGTTTTTCTGTCGTTATTTATCGTATTAAAACCTACATTTTCATAAAGTGTTTTTTTTTTTAAACAGCGCTGAAGTCATGCTGAATTAAAATAGTTGACAGGCTCCTGGCTCAAAAGCTGCTAATCTGAGCTTGGGAGACAAAAGAAGCCAAGAGAAATCAGAATATGAATACAATCATGATGACAAAAGAGTGGAAGTTTCTGCGGGCTTCATTTTTTTAAAAAATAAAATCGCTTTCGGGAGAAAAAACAAATGGAAATGAGGGAAGGAACAGATCACAGTGGGAAAAAGCATCATAGAAGAAGGAAGGAAGGAAGGAAGGAAGGAAGGAAGGAAGGAAGGAAGGGAGACAGACAGACAGACCCCAATGTGTAGTGAGGCTCACGCAGATTTGGTCAGAGGTAAGTCACACTCCATACTAGAGATGGGCACGAAACGAGCAATTTTTCGTTTTCGTTTTCGTTTTTTCGTTTCGTTACATAACGAAAACGAAAATGAAATTTTTTTCAAAACAAAACGAAAAGAAAACGAAAATGAAAAATTTTGCCATGTTTTTCGTTTTCGTTGCGGCAAATACATTGAACTGAAAAGAATGCTAACGAAACAGAAATTTTTCTTTTTTGTTTTCTCTTTTGTTTCATTACGTAACGAAAACGAAAAATTTGCAAAAACTCAACGAAAAACGAAAACAAACTGAAACAGACCCCCTAAACGACAAACGACAAACGAAACACCATTTTTTTGAGTCGTGCCCATCTCTACTCCATACACATCTTTATTACCACCTAACTTCAAATTTCAGCCACAGGAGAAGGAACTCAGGAGAGCCAACAGTATTTTTAATGCACTTGAAAACAATAAAAACCAAGGCAGAGCTGTATTGTGCTGATACAGTTAATGTGAATGTCTGGGTACATGCACCCTCCTCTCTTAATGAAAGTATTTGTACAGATGTTGTGTCGTTCCTGCAGAGGCCCTGTACCACAGTGCGCAGTTCACCCGTGGAACTCCTTGTCACAAGATGCAGTGCTAGCCAGCAGTTTTTCCTAAAAGATAAAAAAAGTTGTTGTACAAATACGGTAGGACCTTCCTATCTGCGGGATCGTATATGCTGATTCTTTCACTTATCTACGGTCTGAAACATATTTAAAAAGATTCAAAGAAAAATCTTAGAAATATATATATATTTAAGATTCAGTCACCAGAACTAGCCATAGAGGGAAACAGAGACCATGCCACACAAAGCGTTGACAATTAAAATAGTGTTAAAATAGTGTTAGCTATTATCTGCATGTTTTAGCATCCACAACAGGACTTGGAACTGCTTCCACACCAGGCGAGAACTGTGATAGCTGAAACCACATTTCCGGAGGGCATAGAAGTAGCTTCGTGCAATTAACATGCCCTGTAACGGGTTAATTTTAGTACGATCTGGGTGTAATGGTGTCCTTTCCTCTTTGTTTTAACATTCCCCCTGACACATTATTTTCAGAGTGTAATGAGAAGCCTTTAAGCATCTATCCTAATGTGCTGCTTTTTATTTCCATAGACATATTTTGGGGTGGAAGACCTATTTGAGGAACATTTTTCAAGGCTTATGAAATAAACGGAAATAAACGGAAAAATACACACATTAAATTTATACTGGTGCATTGCTCATAAAATAATGAGTACTGATAAAACGCCATGCTTTTTAAAAAAACAAATAACATACCAGATAATCCTAAAGCATCTGAGTTTTCAAGGCATGCCGCTCTGGTTTCCAGATTTATAGAGAATCGGACTATCACGGAATTATAGATCCATCGAACGATGAACCTGGAAGGAGCTGATAAGGCCACCAAGTCCAAACCCCTGCTCCATGCAGGAATACAAGTCAAAGGATAACTGCCAGGTGGTTGTCTTGATTTCTCCTGAGTTCCTCCAGTGTTGGAGTATTTTCCGTCTCTTGCAGTCATTGGTTCCACAGTCATACTTCTCTAACAGTCAGGAAGTATGTAGGGTGATACATCTAGGTAAAAAGAATGAATTGCACAGATATAGGTTGGGGAATACTTGGCTGGAGAATAGTACCTGTGAAAGAGATTTGGGAGTCTTGGTGGACCACAAATTGAACATGAGTCAGCAGTGTGATGCGGCAGCCAGAAAAGCCAATCGATTCTTGGTTGCATCAACAGAACCATTGTGTCTAGATCAAGGGAAGTGACAGTACCACTCTATTCTGCTCTGGTCAGACCCCACCTGGAGTACTGTGTCGAGTTCTGTGCGCCTCAGTTTAAAAAGGATGTTGACAAGCTCGAGCGGGTGCAGAGGAGGGAGACCAGGATGGTTGAGGGTCTGGAGGAAATGTCTTATGAGGAACGGCTTAGGGAACTGGGAATGTTTAGCCTCTCTAAAAGAAGACTGAGAGGGGATATGATAGCTATGTTTAAATATTTGAAAGGATGTCATATTGAAGAGGGAACAGGTTTGTTTTCCATGGCTTCAGAGACTAGGACTCGGGGCAATGGTTTCAAACTACAGGAAAAGAGATTCCATTTGAACATTAGGAAGAACTTCATGACAGTTAGAGCTGTTCGGCAGTGGAATATGCTGCCACGAAGGAGGGTGGTGGAGTCTCCTTCTTGGGAGGTTTTTAAATAGAGGCTGGATGGCCATCTGTCGGAAATATTGTGATGGGGTTCCTGCACGGCAGGGGGTTGGACTGGATGGCCCTTGAGGTCTCTTCCAACTCTAGGATTCTATGATTCTATGATTCTAAGTTTTTCCCCCTGAGATTTAACTGAAATCTTGCTTCCTAACCCTAACCCTAATCCATTGTTTTGTTTCCTGCACTCTGGGCTGATTGAGAACACATTCTGCTCCTCTCCGTACGATAGTTGTTGTGTATTGATCTGTAATTGCTGGTTGAAGTAACTGCCTTCTGTTCCAAAGGGAACAGGCCTATTGGTTGATTCTAGTTGCTGCATTTGGATCTTCAATCCTATTGGTTCCCGCCAAAAGGCAGCCTTGTGATTGGTTGTAATTGTTTCCTCCAAAATGTATCTTTTCCTAGCCAGTCCTGGCCCCTATAAATGTAACTCCCTCTCCCCAGTCCTCAGTCTTGTCTCTCCCTGATTAAAGAGCTGTTCACTAGAAGCTGTCTCCAGCCTGCTTTGTCTCTGAGCTGAAATCACTGCTGAATCACTAACCCCACGCCACAATAATAGTGCTATCCTATCTCCACGAAGTCTTCCTTTATCCAGGATATGCATCCTCTGTGCTTTCCCTCTTTCCTCGTAGAGCTTTGGCTTCCAGCCCCTTAATCATCCTTGTTGCCGTTTATCATCATTGCATATGCTTTTGAGATCCTTGGAGGCAGCTAAAGCAGGTGTAGATGCACGCTGGGGCTAGATTCAGCCAGAAAATTTCATGCAATTTCTTCCGAATAAACTTTTCAAAATAAACTTGCATTTATGTATGTTCCTTGGTTAATTGCAGGAGGATCCCTGTATCTGTGGATTCGGCATCACAGTTTCAATTATCCAAGGTCTGAAAATATTATACATAGCATGACCAAAAGAAAAGTGTTATACTGCCCCATACCACTTCAAAAAATCTCTGAGAGGTTTACAGTTTTAATTACAGTATGCAGGCTACACATTGCCTCCCCTTCCAGCAAGCTGGGTACTCATTTTACTGACCTTGGAAGGATGGAAGGCTGAGTCAACCATGAGCCTGCTACCTGGGATTGAACCTCAGGTTGTGAGCATGGTTCTACCTGCAGTACAGGCATTTAACCACTGTGCCAGTTTTGATAATGCATGTTAAAAAAAAAATTTGCTGAGTTTTTCTCCCCTCTTTACTATACTACAGTGGTACCTTGTATAAAGGAATTAATTCGTTCCATATGAAATTATGTTAAGCAAATTTTCCTTGATACAAATTCCCATAGGAATGCATTGAAAACGGAGTAATCCCATTTTTATGTTGTACGGATTCTCCCCATAGGCGATTATGTTAAGCAAATTTCCCCTATCTCCAGAATTTTTATGTTGTACAAATTTTATGTTATACAAGCTGTTTGTTATACAAGGGTATATATTTAGCATTCATTATTATCAGCAGATTCCAGTATGCACAGGGTTCCCCACCACCACCAGAACCAGTTGCCCACGGATCCTACTGTGCTTATGAATCCAAAGAAGCCTTGAATATCCTCTGAGACTTGGCACTGGTGAACTTTCGTCTTCCTCAGGGACATTCTGAAATGCTTAGAAAAAGGTCCTGGCTAATTTCAGAGCATGAAAGGTCTTGGACCCCTCTCCAGATCCTTCTGAGTGGAGCTTGGGATTTTTTCCAAATAGGCCCACAAAAAACTACTTGCCTGCAAAATTATTTTGCCAGCCTCTTGGGTTGCTGGGGTCCTGTCAATGCATGTTTCTATGGTGAGCATATAAATCTCAGTCTGAGAGCCTTTTGTCGTGAAGAAATTACCTTTGTGGCTGCCTTCTTCATCATCATCCTCACCATCCTCTTTGAACTACAGAGCGTGCTGCATTATTACATTACAGTCATGACCAACTCTTCGTGACCCCATGTCCATGGAGTTTTCTTGGCAGGAAGTACTGGAGTGGTTTGCCAGTTCCTACTTCAGGCGCCTACAGCACCTGGTATTCCCTGGTGGTCTCCCATCCAAGTACTAACCAGGGCCAACCCTGCTTAGCTTCCAAAATCAGGCGAGATCAGATGTGTTCAGGGCATCTAGGCAGCTAACTTCAACTGTGCAGCTGGGCCCCTCAAAGTCTGGATTTGAAACTCCCTTCCATCTCTGCAGTTCTAAGGTTTTAGAAAATTACAACTTGAGGAAGGGATGAACCCCCTGGGCAGAGTCTTCGGTGCTGGAGGCCTCAGGTGGGCCCTTGAGGGTTCAAGGGTGCCTTTTTACATATCTTTGTTCTATAGTGTAAGATGGTTTTTAATTGGGAGAAGAATCATTCTGGCTGACTCAGAGTTGATCAGTTCTGGAGAAAAAACGGCAGCAGATGGTTGATCTTTTTGACCTTGAAAATCAGTGCAGAAGCTGAAAGTAATGAAGGAAGAAAGAGGGGGTGGGAAGGAGCGCTATTCAACCTGTATTTCGCTGTTCACATCAAATAATTAAAGCCAACCAAACAGAATGAATTGCAGGCAACAAAGGGTTTTATGATAATTATTTTTGACTGCACCCACTCGCTGGAATATTGTATGGGAAATTAGAGCAATTACACATATTAGAATCTTTTTTTTTTAAAAAACCTTCTGTTAAAATCGTAGCGGAATTGCAGGCGTGCTTTTGCGGGTCAGAAAGGCTCGTCATTTTGAAACTGTTCCCTGCAATTGCTTCACAAAATAAATTGGTGGCATTTAAAATGTGCCACCCTGTGCCAAGTCAGAGTACCTGTATGCCAATGCGTCGAATAAACTTGAAGCTGAAAGGGAGAAAACCAGAGACAGACGGAGCCCTGGTTCCATAAAGGAAAATAAAAATAATACCATGAATATGTAGCATCCCTCTGACATTATCTTTACAAGGGGGTGGGGGGGGGAAGGAGCACTCAGAAAAACAATGATGGAAGTAGTTGTAGTCGAAACCAATCCATGCAGAGGCAAACAGGGTTACCTTTAACGAACGCTCAGTTTCTTGCTTTCAGCCTTTTGGGGGTGGAGCACAGGGGCCGTGAACAGGGCCGGTGCTAGGTTTTCTTGCGCCCTAGGCGAGGGGTGGGTGGGTGGGGCGGGTGGTGGGCGGGCGGGGCAGGGGGGGCGGGGGGCAGGGGGGGCGGCAGGGGGCAGGGCGGCGGCGGATGGCAGGGGACGGGCGCGGCGGCAGACGGCAACAGGCACAGGGGTGGGCAGTGAAGGGTGCGGGGGGCAGCGGGCAGACGGTGACGAGCAGCGACGGGCGGACGGCGATGGGCGGCTGGCGGGTGGTGGGGGGACGGACGGCAGTGGCTAGCGGCGGGGGTGGGGTGGGGTGGGGCGGCAGGCTGGCCAGCGCCCTCTCCCCATTTTGGCGCCCTAGGCAACTGCCTAGTTCACCTTAATGGAAGCGCCGGCCCTGGCCGTGAACCCCAATCTGGCAGATCCAAGTCTACCTCCCCAAATGCTCTGCTTTTAAAAACAGATGTTGGCATTGAAGCCCAGTTCGGCTCATGCACGCCGTCACCCCAAAATATGAGGATACCAAGATGAAACTCGAAGCATGTGGGTATCGTTGAACGTCCTCCCTCATCTCATATGGAGGAGGAGAGACAGGGATGCAGTATGTCTGTGAAGATTCTCAGTCATCCAGGTGAGTTGATCTGGAAGTTGAGTCATGGCTACTGGACTTATTTTTCTTGAGAGATAGAAACGTTTCGCTGCTCATCCGAACAGCTTCGTCAGTCTGAATACAGCTAGTGCGAGTCCTCCATCTTATAGTCAGCTTTGACCTCTTGTCACCCTGGTCTGAATTAGGCTCATAAGATGAACAATGACCTGAATAGGCTCGTTAGGGAGACAATAGTATCCATAGCCTTAAGGTGAACAATGGCCTAAGGTGCTGAAACCTATAAAGTATGGGT
>JAHTLZ010003542.1:80330110-80353719 GCA_023846285.1 Phrynocephalus versicolor
AGGGGATGGACTAGAACAGTGGTTCTCAACCTGTGCGTCCCCAGATGTTCCTGGACTGCAACTCCCAGAAATCCTGGCCAGCTCAGCTCGTAATGAAGACTTTTGGGAGTTGCAGTCCAGGAACATCTGGGGACCCACAGGTTGAGAACCAATAGACTAGATCAGTGGTGCTCAACCTGTGGGTCCCCAGATGTTCCTGGACTGCAACTCCCAGAAACCCCTTCCAGCACAGTGAGTGGTGGAGGCTTCTGGGAGTTGCAGTGTCCAGGAACATCTGGGGACCCACAGGTTGAGAACCAATGGACTCGATGATCCACAGTTTCATTTCCATTTCTGCAGTTCTAACTTTATATAGCTGGCTGAATAGCTATGAGCATCTGACAGTGGAGCTGAAATTGGGGAGTTTGATTCCCCCCTGGGCCTCCCTGGAGAGGGGCTGGACTCAGTAATCCACATGGTCCCATCCAGCTTTGGAGTTCTAAGGTTATTTACTTAATAAAAGAAACAAGTACAATTTAAATACAGTGGACCCTCGTATAACAAATGGTTTGTATAACATACAATCTGTATAACATAAAAAAATTCCAGAGATAGGGTGTGTGTGTGTGTGTGTGTGTGTGTGTATGAACAAAGGAGCCCTCTCAAAATTCTTAAAACAGCTGGGCTGAAATCTTGTTCCCTTATTACCTCAGGAACATATTTTCCCAACTGTGTTGTTAAGTAACTGGTCTTTTTACAAGGTTCATTTTTTTCTATAGAAATTTCTATTGATTTAACTGAGCTAGCAAATAACAGGCTTTGTATTGTCTACACTAAAACTGTGGCATCTGTAGCATGAGCTCTTGCTCCTTCTGATGCCTAGTTCTGGTAAATACATATTTTTATTTAATATATTCAGACAGCAGATAAGTGGACTGATGGGTTTTGATCCAGTGAATTGGTGAGTGTGTGTCCTACTTTAATTTGTTCTTGCACCCAATGGAGATTAGGTATTCAATTCCCTCTCTATGGTCTATTGATTTGACTGTGCATGTTCTAACTGTGAGTATGGTAAAGTAAGAGGCAGTTAGAGTAGAACCATTTGAGTCTGTTATACCTATGCAAGAATTGGCTCACCAAATCCCCGTGGATTCAGTGGGCCGGATCCAGTGTTATCCGTTCTTCATATTACTAGATCCTAAAGCTTTTCATCATAAGTTTCACAACCCAGTGGCTGGCAATATAATAAGGGCAAGAGTTTAGAAAGCTGCCTTATAAGATCAATTCATAAATTGTGTTTGTGTTTGTGTGTTTAGAGGGAGGCTTCCCAGGGGAGCGGGAAGAAATGAAAAAAATTCTAGGCAGGAGCGATGGTGCTGTGATATTTTGCAGATTTTTAAATATTAATATATCAGTGCAAACACATCTGTTGTTTTCAACTTCTTGCCATGGAAGCAATTTAATTTTTCTTTTTACTTTTGTGGTTATTTTCAATTACAAATTGGATTTTTTTTTTTTACTAAAAGAGGTTGAATAATGCAGAAAGAGAGGCAGAAATCACGACCCTGCTCCCAAAATCAACAAAGAGGGTATAGTATTGGTATAGTACTAAAAACAAAACAAAACAGGACTGAATTGAACATCAGAAAAACCAGCACGGGCAACAACGGATTATCTGCCCTTAAGGCGAGCTTCTTTGCCAGTTCTACCATGACATCTTTCAGGTTTCATGGAATGTCCAATTAAAGAACTAGCCTAACTTAACTCCGATCAACAGAAAACTCAGGCAAAAATAAATAGATGTATTTTGCATTAGTGCATAAACCATTGCAACATAAAACAATTACTGTCAAACCGTCATGAAAATGGGAACCATCATGAAAATTAGAACTGACGCAAAAATTAGTACTTGTTAAATATGTGTACACATGGAACACACACACCTCTAACAAGGATGTGAGTGTGACATTGCTTGTAAAACAAATTAATATTGCAAAAGTGCAGCTAAAACAAACAGTAATTGGTTTTGTCGGGCTAGAGTCGTACTCTTATGTTTTCACGTTAATGAAAACAAGGATGATGCTAATGATGATGGAGCACACAATTTTATCCCTGCATCTTTTTTTGCCACAAACAAAGCAACATTTTGGTCCTGTGTAGGCTTGTCCTTTGAAACAGGAAGCCCACATTTTCTTTCATTACACAGTGCTTCATTCTTCTCTGACATATACATATTACAGACAGTGGAGAATACATTGACTCAAATTTTGCATAGCTGGGGATTCATAGATACATGGTCTATCTTGGCCTGCTATGTCATGAAATCTGTCCAATCTCATCTCTATGAAATCAGAACAGATTGCCTGTGTCCACCCCTTTTTCCTTAACTGGAACTTTAAGTCTCAATAATTCGCACAGTGATATTTATAGGAGAAAAAAATAGAATCATTTCATTACTTAACAGTGGTAAACAGATGAACAGCAAACAAAGAGACTGCTTTCAGCACACTAAAGAGAAAGCAAGGAAGACTCAGTGCTCATCCAATCCCAGAAAGGTTCCTCCCAGCAAACCCAGGGGCATAAGAACATAAGAAGAGCCCTGCTGGGTCAGGCCAAAGGCCCATGTTGTCCACCTTCCTGTATCTGACAGTGGCTTCAACCTGCTGGCATATCCAGGTGTGTGTAAAGCAGTGGCCCGTGTCTCCTCCAAAACGGCCCATCCTTTGTTTAGGCCGGAGATCTAAACACCGATCCGAGAACTCTTTTGGACCCTGTTTATTTTCTTGATTTGAAGTTTCCTCCCCGAACATTTCCTCAGCATTCATAAACCATGAAGTATCCCCCAAGCGATTGTAAACACCTCCTGTTCCTCGCATGCCAGTGTAATGCCACCGCCCGGAATGTCTCTTGATAGCTCTTCAGGGGATGCGATGGAATGTTGCATTTCAAGTCGCAGCTGACGGCGGTTCTTGGGCTTGTATCAGCGTTCCTTATATAATCTTTGCCCTGGATGGATGGGAGCCTATTAAGACCCTGTGGGGAAATGATTTGGCCCCAAATAGCAGATCAAGAGTCCTCGGTGGAATGCTAGTGATAAGAAATTCCAAATAATAATAATAATAAAACACACACACGCTCACCCCAAATACCTGACAAATGATATAAAAGAAGGCAGCATCTCCAAAGGTGAAGGGAAAAGAGATACAGTGGTACCTTGTATAAAGGAATTAATTCATTCTAAATGAAATTATGTTAAGCAAATTTTCCTTTATACAAATCCCCACAGGAATGCATTGATATGGAGTAGTCCTATTTTATGTTGTACGGATTCTCCCCATAGGCGATTATGTTAAGCAAATTTCCCCTATCTCCGGAATTTTTTATGTTGTACAGATTTTATGTTATACAAGCTGTTTGTTATACAAGGGTCCACTGTAATTTCATTTGGAATGAATTAATTCCTTTATACAAGGTACCACTATATTTAGAAGAAATTGGAGTTGACAAAGACACCATCAGTCAGCTGCGGAAAGCCACCTTACTGGGATCTGCTCGCATAATTCGCCGATACATCACTGAGTCCTAAATGCTTGGGAAGCGTTCAACTAGTGATTGGTAATATAAAATCCAGCGTAGTTGGCTGTGTGGTGGTGTTGGTGTTGGTGTTGGTGATGATGATGATCATCATCATCATCATCCACTCAACACCACCAGAGCTGAACCCTGCCAGATCAAACTGCCAATGGATATCTCAATGCTTTAGGTATCAGGCTTAGCCAGAGGTTGGGATTTGAAAATGGAACAGCCAGTTCTTTGGCTCAGCGGGTCTTGCTCCCAAATCCGCACAGATGACAGATGCCTTATTCAAAGAGTGGCCCCACCACCTTTTTTTTTTGCTGCTGTCATCTTCGTCTTCATATCCTCCCTCCATGCATGAGTGACCCTCCTCAATGGCTGCTATCTCACCCAGTAGACTCTTCTGCTCCCACCCCTCTCTCTCTCATGAACACCATTCTTCAGAGGAACCACAGAGCCCAGGTTGGATAGGGCCTTGTTTGCCATTCAAGCTTACTGTAAGGCAATGGTTCTCAACCTGGGGGTCGGGACCCCTTTGGGGGTCGAATGACCATTTTGCAGGGGTCGCCATGAGCTAGAAAAGAAAAAGACACAAATGGCTTGGGTCTGGAGGAGGAAGGGGGAGGAAGCGGGGAAGAGTGAGTTACAGCTTGATAGGTTGGAAGGGGTGTCAGTCAATGGCACCGAAGGCTGTGATTGGCTGAGTGTGCCTGTAGTAGAGGGAAGTTTTCTGTGGCCCCTGTGGCAGTGGTCTGCCAAAGGGGCCTTGTGTCCTCTTCCAGGCAGGGCAAGAGGGTCACCACAACATGAGGAACTGTATTAAAGGTTCACAGCATTAGGAAGGTTGGGAACCACTGCTCTAAGGTCTCTCTTTCATGAACTGAGCTCTGGGAAGAGGAACCATGAAGTATGGTGGGCCAGAGTGGCAAACAAGAGCCTCCATAACCTGTAATGATCCTTTGGGGAAAGAGCATAGATGCTGTAAGGGCTAGAGTGGCAAAGGGATGGGTTTAAGATTCCAGGGGGAGGTGACAGACGCCCCCTTTTGGTGGAAGAATTTAAAGCAGAGGTTAGAAGGGCCATCTGTCAAACCTGCAGATTTATTTATGGCAGCACTTTTCAAAGATCAAGGATCTGTCCTTGATCATCCCAGAGGGCAGGACCAATCGTCATGGGTTCAAGCGACAGCAAGCCAGATTTAGGCTGAATATCAGGAAAAACTCCCCATTTGTTAGAGCAGTATGACAACGGAACCCATGATCTCAGGGGGAGCTGGTGAGAGCTCCAACTCTTAAGGCGTTGAATAGAACAATGGACAGCCTTCTGTCGGATCTACTTTGATTTGGATCCTTGTGTTGAGTGGGTGGGTGGGTGGATTGGGCACCATGGCCTTATTTATAGGCCCTTTCCAACTCTATGATTGTATGATTCCTACATTGCCAAAAGGTTGACCCAGATGGTGCTTCATGTCGCTTCGCACCCCACAGTTCTCTGAGTCTGTGATCCTACCCTTATGCAGCATTCCAAGCACTAGATCAACAAACCCCCAATAAAACAAAATAAATTTAAAACCCCCCACTCCAAATCAACAGAAGTCAAAACCAGAAGTATTTATTATTGAAAATATTTACATAGTGTCTCAACGTCACATTAAAAAGCCCCAGAGATCACTCGCTACCCTGCCTCACGCAGATTAGACCCTCCCAATGAAACACAACCCTTGCGGCTGCATCGTCACCGCCGTTTCTGTACCATTAATTTTGTGTACAAAGTTTCCCTTTTCTTTAAAAAAAATTCCGTTTTGAGGCTGCAGCAGCAGAAGATGAGAAAGCCTATTAGTTATCCTCTTCCCAGAAAAAAAATAAAGACAGCCGCAGGAGCATCCAGAGGCGACTGAGAAAGCCAAGGTGGAAAACAGACATACACAGACACAAATGCTAGGATCGGAGGAGAGAGAGAGATGTCAGTCCTACTGATATTGTCAGTTTATATACTTCCAGTCAGACCAACATGTAGCAAAGAAGACAAATTATTTTCTTAAAAACCCTTTAAAGACTGAAGTTTCCAGGACCCCTCAGCTAACATCACCACTGTAATCCAAAAAAATTATCATCATCCTTTAGGTACCACTCCTCAAGCTGAGTGCTTTTGTGTTATATCGTATATTGCAGGCCCCCAACACTCAAAACTGTAATAATGGACTGCATGTAAATGGACCTTCAACTACAGTGGTACCTCAATTTACGAATTTAATCTGTTTCGAATGCATGCTCTTAAGTCGAACTACTCTTAAGTCGGGGTAACTATCTAAAAAATTGAAGAAAAAAAACAAATAAAAAATGAAAAAAATTGGAAGTCGAGCAGATCATATGTAAAATTTGCAAGGCGGCAGTTAAAATGCCAACAGTTTTTCCACTCTTAAGTCGAATTGCTCTTAAGTCGAGCTGCTCTTAAGTTGGGGTACCACTGTACCTGTATTCTGAACTGGAAAGCGCCCCCACAAATGTCAGCAAATAGCAATGATTAAGAACATGGTTATCATCCCCTTAACGCTCAGCAGTTTCGTGGCCGTGTAGGGTTCTGCCTTCAAACACCTCTAGGGTTAAACTGTACATTACAGGTAGTGTGCCATTGCAAAAGGGAATCCTTTAAGTGCAGAAAGCCATCTGATTGTCACAGCATATTTTTATACTTATTGTCTGCGTATCTGCTTGACTTGTTTTATGACTGATCATCAGAACTGAAATGCTTCGTTTGCAAATATGATTATTCAGACAACAAAGCCTGCCATAGTCGTGTCTCTAGAACACTAGTTTCCAATGCCATGTGCTCTATAACATAATCTTTGATACAAAAAAAAGGCTGAAAGCTCCTAAATTAAGCCACTAAGTATAGATGGTAGGGCTGTGAATGTTCACTTATTTCATCCTAGCAAAAGAGAGTGAATATTTTAAAAAGACTTTCTCCTTACTCTTTGCGCTTACACGACTTTTATATCCTTTTTTTTTTTTTTTGCATTTTGGGACCCTTTTTGTCAAATTATTTGCAGATGATCCTGACTTTTCTACAACATGCAAGGGTTATTTGTTTCTTTTAGATAAAAATGCACAGCTTTGTTGTTGTTGCAAAATATTTTGGGATCATGCTGTGGTTGCCAAAAAAAAAAAAAAAAGGTTTTGTGTTTCTTCCCTGCATGCCCTGGTGCAGGAGCGAAAGCATAATAGACAGCATTTTGGACAGGGAGGGAGGTTGCCTTTGATGCGTTGTTTTTAACCATCAAGGAGGAGAAAAATTTCAAGTATTCCTTAATATAGTATCAAGGCTGTTCATCCCTCCCCCCCCCCCGCAATAATAGCTACTGTACCACTTCCTGCATTCTCTCCCCGCCAAATAAAAATAAGCATAGACTGCGCATTTAGTTGTGATTTGCTTCTGATGAAAAAACTTGGCCGTTAGTTTCCCTGAAGGCTATGTTCTCAACTCTCTCGTCTACAGGTATAAACAAAGCTGATTGTGATTTATTTTTCCCTGGGACAATCCTATAACCACTCTTTTAAGATAAAGGAGATCTTAGTTAATTCATTACTACATGACTCACTTTGCATCACTTCATCCCTGTATTGGTGCGAGATCTGATTAAAGTCAGTATGGGCGTTTATACACGACCCCTAAGCTCCGCTGCAAATGGCTCCCAGCTCCGGAGCTTAAAAATGTTTCCCCACCAGCTCTGGAGCTAACAGAAAATTAAGTGCGACCCCGCCCACCTAAGCGCGACCCAGCGCACCTTTCAAGTACCTGCTCTGGGAGAGTGAAAAATTTTGATGCGGAGAGTGCCGGGCTCTCCTCGCTTCTTTTTGTTGTTGTTTTTGCCTCCCGCCCCTTTAAGAGGAACCAGGAAGTGACGGGGGGGGGGGGTCGGAGCAACTTCCACCGGCACTCCGGAGGTAAGAGTGCATTCTTTTCTCCCTTTTTTTCTCCCTCCCCTCACGCAGACAGAACAAGGAAGTGCGGAGGGGGTGGGAATGCAGGGAGAGTGACAAACCCTCAAGATCTCTGGTCCGAGTTTAAGGGACCAGCGGATCTTAGGGGTCGTGTAAAAAGGCCCTATGCCTGTAAGCCAACACCAGATGCTAATCATGGGGTGAGTAGATTTAACTCTTATTTAAGAATAAATATGTTGAATTGACTCGACAGAACATGATTGGTATTACAGTATTATGTAGCAAAATATAAAAATTCTGGGGAAGGCATCATCGGAAACTGGCCCCAATGGTCCAACCACAGTCCTTCCACAGAAGGGCAGAAGGGAAGCCTCTGTATTCGTCCCACTTCACCGGACCATCTTCTGTGACTGCATTCAACCCAACAGTTAACGTCCTGGGAATATGAAAAAGATTTGTCCTCCACGATTTTTGGTCTCTTCTCTGGTGAGATGGTCTTCTTTCTGTCTCAAAAGCAGCATCGCGGAGTGATGTCCACAAGACAGGTTAAGAGTTGCCTCGTTGCAGGGGTGGGGTGGGGGGAAACAGAATGGGGGGACGAGTCAAAGAAGGAGAAGAAAACGCCAGACGCCAGAAACAAGTGAGTCAGGAGGAGGAGGAAGAGGAGGAGGAAAGAGTAATAAAACTCCAAAGGTGACAGCGTAAGCTTGCTCACACGGCCGCAGTCTGTTTTATACTGTGAAAGCTGATCCTGGTTGGGGAGGTGGGAATTGACATGGCCCGGGCAACTCTTACCCGCAGGGAATGGTGGTCCTGCCAACGGTGCCATCTTTTCCTAGCAGCAGAGCGTACCTGGTGGGAGCAAGAGAGGTGGTGTTAACAAAAGAGTTGCGGTTCAGTTCAGTTTATTATTATGGCCATCCAAGGCCAGCAAAAGATGTTGAATGCAACATGAGTGAAATCTATAAGGCAGCTGCAAGGCTAAAGCAGAGGAGAAAAGAGTTAAAGGGAACTTCTAGCTTAAAATCATTGGCACTGGCAAATCTTGCATATCTTGCATGCCGCTGCAAGGAATATTGCACAAGTAAGTGCAATCTGGTAGCCTAGATGCCCTGAGCACATCTGATCCTGCCTGATCTCGGAAGTTAAGCAGGGTCAGCCCTGGCTAGTACTTGGATGGGCAACCACCAGGGAATGCCAGGAGCTGTGGGTGCCTGGAGTAGGAACTAGCAAGCCACTCCAGTATTCCTGTCAAGAAAACTCCATGGACGTGGAGTCATGAAAGGTTGGTCATGACTGTAATGACACAACAACAACAACAACAACAACAACAGCAGCAGCAATAGCAGCAGCAGCAGCAGCAACAAAAGTGTAATCTGAGGATTTAGGGTCCAAAAATAGTTTGTGTGAGAGGTTGCTGTTTCAGGACAGCCCAGAAACCACTTTACGAAAGTAGAATACAGGGCTGAGGCAGATGGGTGTTTAAAAATGAACCTCAGTACCAAGAAACTCTGATCACCATGATGAGGATAGTGGTGTGTCCCAGTAGATGATAACTGTGGCATTCCAGTTGTCTGGGAGACTGAATCTCCCATCAGTCCTAGACAATACAGCTAACTCTGAGGGATTATGGTTGTTCTGGAGAGTCCCGGAGGACCATCTGGTATTAACTTATGATGTGGTCATCTTCCGATCCTTATGTAGTCAAAACAAGACCACCTGTACACACACAAAGGAGGTATCAGAAGGAGTACAGGGTCTCAGAGGGGTTGTATAAGTGTCAAGAGAGAGGAGGAGGAAGAGAATCAGAGAAAGAGAGAGAGAGAGAGTTGAGGGGTCAGTACTAAGACCCAAAACAGCACTGGACAATCTAACCATGCTCTGTGAGCACTGAAGGCCAACCCAATGTTGAGAAGAGCAGAAGAAAAGGTGTCAAAGGATAAATATTCATAGAGGATAGCCAAGCGGTTGGGACATCAACTACAAAAGGAAATGTTCCCCCAGCACCAACAGGACGCAGTAGAGAGAGGGAAGGCAAAGCTGTGGCCCCTTCCACCAGCCCTGGCCAACTGCTGCTCGACTTGCCCTCATCACACCTCCTCATCCCTTTTTCCTCTAGTGTTGTGCCTTTTTAGATCAAGGGCCAGCAAAGCAACCTGCACGCTGTAGGCTGCCTCGTTGCGGCTGCTCCTAATGCTGCTCATGAACTAACCCAAACAAAATTGCTTCACGGCATTCAAAATGGCAAGTTGCCTCGCCAGAAGCTATTTACACACACACACACACACACACACACACACACACACACACACACACACACACAGAGAGAGAGAGAGAGAGAGAGAGAGAGAGAGAGAGAGAGGAAAGAGAGAGAGAGAGAGAGAGAGACCTCTTTTAAGTCTGGAAAAGCATGAAAAACCTTTGGAGAGGGGGAATCGGTGGGTGGAGCCACTGAAGTCTGAGGAAAAGTGACAGGGG
Source organism: Phrynocephalus versicolor (assembly GCA_023846285.1). Classification (NCBI taxonomy): domain Eukaryota; kingdom Metazoa; phylum Chordata; class Lepidosauria; order Squamata; family Agamidae; genus Phrynocephalus; species Phrynocephalus versicolor. Next base: position 80,340,085 of record JAHTLZ010003542.1, read on the forward strand.
CCTCAGGGGTCTCTCCACCCATTTGCAATGGAAACAGCTGAGGGTGACAAGTGTCTTATTTGTAAGGTTCTTCCACTGTCTCTATTTGCACATCTCTTTCCGAGTTGAGGAAGCAATCTAGAGATAGCAGGTTTTCTTGGACTCGGTGGACTGTCTGCTTGCCGCAAAGTTATTACTCTGGTTTCTTGAAAATGCTGGACAAAGACACCGTGAATGACCAAGCCCCTTCCAGTCTTGAACCTGTTCAGAACTTGTTTTCCCCCAGTCCCTAAACATCACCCTCTCCCCCACTGAATTGTGTGCATCATCACACCCTTGGAGACCACTGAGGACCTCTTTTCATACAGGCATCCAGCAGGGCTGTTGCTGGCTTTTTTTTGCGCCCTAGGTGAGGGGGGTGGGGTGGGTGGTGGGTGGGCGGGGCAGGGGGTGGAGCGGCAAATGGCGGAGGACAGTGATGGGTGCAGGGGGCGGGCGGTTGGCGGGCGGTGGGGAGACGGACAGCAGTGGCCAGTGGTGGGGGGCGGCGGCAGGCTGTCCAGTGCCCTCTCTCCATTTTGGCGCCCCAGGCAACTGCCTAGTTCGCCTTAATGGAAGCGCTGGCCCTGGCACCCAGCTAGCTGACTCCTGAAGCTGTGATTCATTACAAGCTCTTATGACCAGCAGATTCCTAGCCTGTGAAATCCATAATAATGACGAGCACATGCAGTCTCGCCTTGGCAGACGACATTGTTCAGAAAGACATTTTCAAAGCCAGCAGTGTGACCCATATATACATGTCGCCCCTTTGGGGCTGATCTGCCACAGGGTTTTCTTCTACCAGCTAATGAACTGCTGATGAGAAATTCAGGATCCTCAAGATGACACCTCAGGGCTTCTCTTCCTGTCTCTCCAGGAATATGGCTTTCAAATCCTGCCTGCCTCCAGGAATCACCTCCCATAAAAACATATGGGCAGAGCACAGAGGAGGCAGGTGGTGTGGGTGTCCCTAAGGGGGATAAAGCAGCACAGGGAGCTATCCAAGGTGCTGGGACTTATTCCTGAAAAATACGTTTCTGCTGGTCACCGCATCTCAAAAAAGGCATAGCGGAAGTGGAAAAGGTGCAGAAGAGAGCGACTAAAATGATTACTGCCCTGGGGGACCTCCCTTATGAGGAAAGGCTAGAACATTTGGGGCTCTTTAGTCTGGAAAAAAGGCGCCTGAGGGGGGATATGATTGAGACTTACAAAATAATGCAGGGCATGAGTAAAGTGGATAGAGGGATGCTCTTCTTCCTCTCACAAAATACCAGAACTAGGGGACATCCACTCAAACTGAGGGCTGGGAGACTAAGAACAGACAAAAGAAAATAATTTTTTACCCAGCACGTTGTTAGTCTGTGGAACTCCCTGCCACAGAGGGTGGTGATGGCATCTGGCCCGGATGCCTTCAAAAGGGGATTGGACAGACTCCTGGAGGAAAAGTCCATTACAGGTTACGAACCATGATGGAGATGTGAAATCTCCAGTCTTAAAACCAGGGTACCTCAAGGGCCAGATGCAGGGGAGTGGTAGCAGGAGACAGAGATCTAGTTTCATGTGCTCCCAGACACATCTGGTGGGGCCACTGTGAGAGACAGGAAGCTGGACCAGATGGGCCTTTCGTCTGATCCAGCATGGCTCTTTTCTTATGTTCTTATGTTGATCTTGGACCATGTATTTGAAGTTTGGAAGAAAATTCAGAATTGAGTCATCTGGCTTTCAGTGCTATTTCCTCATCACCATAGAATTATGAAGTTGGAAGAAGCCTCTGAGGCCATAAGATCCAGCCCCCTGCTCCGTGTGTGTGTGTGTGTGTGTGTGTGTGTGTGTGTGTGTGTGTGTGTGTGTGTGTGTGTGTGTGTGTGTGTGTGTGTGTGTGTTGTGTCATTAGAGTTGTGACCGACTCTTCGTGACCCCATGTCCATGGAGTTTTCTTGGCAGGAATACTGGAGTGGTTTGCAAGTTCCTACTCTGGGCGCCTACAGCACCTGGCATTCCCTGGTGGTCTCCCATCCAAGTACTCACCAGGGCCGTCCCTGCTTAGCTTCCGAAATCAGGCAAGATTGGATGTGCTTAGGGCATCTAGGCAGCGCCCCCTGCTCCATAGAGGAATCCAAATAAAAGGAGATCTCTTTGTCAATGTAATGTATGCTGTTATGCTGTTGAATTTTGTATAAATGTACTAATGTGACTTTTCTCTCTATGCTTTGTTGAACTTTGTATAAGTTCTGTGATGCTGTGGTATATTTTTGTACAGTTTGTAATATAACCATGTCCCACATGCAAGATGATTGAGAATAGCTCTTGCCCCTAATAATGTTGTGTTGTTAAATTGATTCTGACTTATGGTGACCCTTTCCCAGGGTTTTATATGTAAAGAGTATTCAGAATTGGTTTCTAATTCCTTTGTTCTGGGGACAACTCTGGGACCATATAGCTTGCCCAGGAGCACACAGGTTGGCTCTACTCATAGGAACATAAGCACATAAGAAGAGCCATGCAGGATTAGGCCAAAGGCCCATCTAGTCCAGCTTCCTGTATCTCACAGTGGCCCCACCAGATGCCTATGCGAGCGCATGAGACTAGATATCTGTCTCCTGATACCACTCCCCTGCATCTGGCCCTTAAAGTACCCTGGTTTTAAGCCTGGCGAATTACACATCTCCATCATGGTTTGTAACCCGTGATGGACTTTTCCTCCAGGAATCTGTCCAATCCCTTTTTGGAGGCATCCAGGCCAGATGCCATCACCACATCCTGTGGCAGGGAGTTCCATAGACTAACAACGCACTGGGTGAAAAAATATTTTCTTTTGTCTGTTCTCATTCTCCCAACCCTCATTTTGAGTGGATGTCACCTAGTTCTGGTATTTATCTATGCACTTGCAATGGATAAACCACAGGATATATGTTTACTCTTCTTTACACTCATACAAAGTTAAAAGAACATAAAGAACATATCAATCAATCAATCTTTATTATGGTCAGTGACCAGCAATAGGATACGGTATATAAATAGTAGTAAAATAGATAAGATATAAAATACAGAATATCAAATATATTATATATAAAATATATAATATAATATAGAAACTGCCCAGAAATCCATCCTGACCATCACGAGGCTATACCTTATTAGTATCTGAAGAATTAGTGATGTCAACGAGCCGTAGAGAAAGATCAAGATAGAGATATACAAAAGACATCAAAGTACATACTGTATATACATACTGTTCCATACACATAAGACATCCCACATTTGTTTGTTAGTCAAGAGTTGTTGTTACTTAGGAGCTATGTATCGTAAGTGGTGCTTTTAGTTAAGTGATGACGCTGGTCATTGTCCTGCGGATTTTGATCGCTGCGGCGCAGAACCTGGCCACACTATATGTTACAGAAAAATTCATATCTGATAGAAGTAGTTGAGTATAATAATGACCAGAGCGTCCTGGATATTTATAAATTATTGGAGATATAAGCTTAGCCCGGGTGTCTTTATAGAAGGAACAGTAAAGAAGTACATGTTCTGTTGACTCAATATCACCAGAGTCACAGGGACATAGCCTCTCCGAATAGGGAGATCTCCGATATCGTCCCTCAAGAACAGCAGAAGGGAGGGCATGACATCGGGCCAAGGTAAAGGCCCTCCGGTGGGTGGGTATCTCAAGCTTGGCTAAATATCTCATTGGGAGAGATAGATACCTACAGGAGTCATTAACAATAAAGGCAGGGGAGCAAGCTAGATCCAGTTGCCGTTCTGAGTCGGTAACCCGCTGCTTAATGACTTCTTTGGCCTGATCATACTTCATGGTAAAAAGGATGTCTTGGGACAGACCTAAGGATAAGATTTTAGATATTATAGCCCCTTCCCATTTGGATTTAAAGTCATCTTTTCTAATAAGGGGGGCTAAACCCTTAGGGAAGAAATGCAGTCTAATCCAATAGGTAAGAATAGCCACCCAAGCTCTAGCCTCCACTTTCATGAGGCCTAACTCTAATCGGAGAGTAACATTTGGGACACATTTGGGAACTTGTAAGGCCGATCTTACAAATTTAGATTGTACCCGTTCCAGTGGAGCGTAATTGGAAAGGGGACCTAATTGGGCACCATATAGAAGTTGGGAAATTGACTTGGCTTGGAATAATTTAAGTGCTGCAGGAATATATTGGCCGCCAGCTGTCTTGAGATATTTAAGAATGGCTAGAGAACTTCTTTGAGCAATGTTGGCAACATAATCTCCATGGGCTTTTCTGCTACCATTAGCCTGAAGAACTACTCCCAAATATTTGAAGGAGGAAACCTGTTCAATTTTGTGCCCATTGATACTCCAAGAATGAATCTTGGGTCTTTTAGCAAAGGCCACAATTTTAGTTTTCTGATAATTGAGCTTTAATTGCTCTTCCTCACAGAATTGTGATAGTGCATTCAAAGCTCTTCTGAGGCCTACAGGTGTTCTAGAGAGGATTGCCGCATCATCGGCATAAAGCAAGACAGAGATATGCCTTCCAGCCAGTTTTGGAGGGTGGAAGGTCCCATGGTCAAGATAGGACACTATGGAGTTAATATAGAAGTTGAAGAGAAGAGGGGCCAGAATACATCCCTGTTTAACACCTTTATCAGTGGTAACAGGATTGGTGAGTTGACCCTGGGGATTACATCTGATCTTAAGTTTGGTTCCTTCGTGGAGCATGCGTATTAAATGAAATAGACGTCTGTCTATTGTTGAAGCCTCCAGTTTCTCCCATAACCTAGTTCGTGATATTGAATCAAATGCTGCCTTAAAATCTATGAAGGCAGCATAAAGGGAGGAAATATTGTAAGGAGAGTATTTTTCAATAAGATGTTGGAGCACCAAACATTGATCTATAGTCGATCTGCCTTCTCTGAAGCTGGCTTGCTCTTCTGCAAGTATGTTTTCTTGTTCCATCCAGTCTTGCAATTTCCATTGTAGGTGTCTAGCATAAAGTTTACTGATTGTATTAAGAAGACTGATTGGTCTATAGTTGGCGGGATCGTCCTTTTTGCCTTTCTTATATATAGGTATAATAATAGCCAGCCCCCAGTCTTCAGGGATTCGTCCGTATCTATCGATACAGGTAAAAAGTGAAGCTAGTAAGGGAGACCAAAAGTCCAAGTTGTTTTTGATGACCTCTGCTGGAATTAGGTCTTCTCCTGGAGCTTTTCCTTCTTTCAGTAGGGTAATCAAGCTCTTAATTTCTGACTGAGGCACAGGGGGCCACTGTGGGAGTTTACTCAGATCTTGGATGTAAGGTCCCTTCCCAGCAGCAGATGGATCTGAGTATAGCTCTTGGAAGTATGCTTCCCAGGTCTCTGAGGAAATGTGACAATCAGGTACAGGCCTATCAAAGCTGCGGATGCAAGATGTGAGATGCCAAAAGGTAGTAGAGTCATTAGTTTTAGCTGCTTGTATTAGCCGTGCCCAATTATTTTTGGTAGCAATCTTTTTCTTATGTGTTAATAGTTGTTTATATTTTTTCTTTTGCAAAAGAAGATCCTGTGCAGCTGATGGAGCTCTACTAGATAGATAGAGTTGATAAGTAGCAGTTAGAGCCTTTTTAGCATCTACACACTCCTTGTCAAACCAAGGTTGAGAGTAGAAATTATGTCGCTTCCAAGATGTGGTTCTGTTGGCTTTAAATTCTTTATTTAGTTCTTGAATCAAGATGTTATAATTCTCCAAAGATTCCTCTGGTGTCTTTGCTGATAACAAGTTAAGGCGCAGTCCCAATAGATGATCAGATGCCAACATTTCAGAGATTTGTTGGTTCCAGACAGGGGACCATTTGATACGCTGATAAGTTCTTCCTGAAGGAATTATGTTAGGTTGATAGTGAGTGACAGTGCGCACTTCCTGAGTAAAAGCATCTAGGAGAAGCAAAATGGGGAGATGATCACTGTCAAATTTAGGAAGTACTTGTAAGTTTTTAACGTAGGGGAGAAGATCCATGGAAACAGAAACATAATCAATAGAGCTCATTTTGGATCCAGATATGTAGGTAAATTCAGCTGGGTAGTCACCTGTAGAAGTACCATTTAGGATGTAGAGATTGGATCTATATGTTAGCTGGGCCAAAGAAAGGCCTGCAAAGTTGAATTTCTGATCCTTAGAAAGACGGGGGAGAAGGGAGCCAATATATTCATGATCGGGGGGGATGCATTTGTAGGCTGTATATAGAGTGTGATCATCAGGACCCAGCCTCGCATTGAAGTCTCCTCCCAGAACTACTGATGCATTAGGGTTTTGAGTTATAAGATCCCCAACATATGATTCTAGCTCGGCCCAGAGAGTTCTAAGCTGGGCAATCTTCCTAATGGGTGGCATATAAACATTAATTAGAATCAAGGAGTGCTGCTTGAATTGAACTAGTACTGCCATGGCACATGAATTCAGTGAGGGGAGAGGCCTTGAAATGGCATGTAGCGTTGTGGAAACAAAGATCCCCAGACCACCTTTCGCTCTTCCATGTTTGGCGCCAGGCACTGCCCCCAAGGAAAAGGCAGTAAATCCATTCAGAATTAGTTCATCAGCAGTCCATGTTTCTTGGATCAGTACAATGTCATGGTGAAGCAAATAGTCTCCGATGGAAGGATCCCTAATTAGAGAGAGCCACCCGGCCACGTTCCAAGTTAAAAGGGAGACTATATGGTGGTCCTCCGACTGTCATGAACTGTGAGCTAGTAAATGAGAGGATGATCTTGGAGGGGATTTTGTGATATCCTGATGATTAAGTGACTGTATTGGTATTTCTTCCATCAGAGGGGAGGATGCGGAGTACTCTGGTCCTAGCTCATTTTCCTCAGTTGTTGGTTTGTCCAACAGAGGCCTGAAATTGAAAGTGGCACGTTGGTCCTGTGTCTCAGAAGTAGAGGCTGAGTGAATCAATGCCGCATGAGAGACAAAATGAGGATCATTGTCAAGTAAGGATTCAGTAGGGTTATCCAGTTTGGTAGAAGACTGAATGTCCCAGCACGGATTTATTGAAGTTTGAGTTGGATTAACAGCCTTTAAGGATGGCAAATATTTAAGCTGCTCAGAACTGGGAGATGTCCTCTCAGAGGGAATGGCTGGCCTTTTAATACTTGGAGTTGTGTTCTCATACAAGGCATTGACAGAGCAAAGAGGAAAAGTAGAGACAGGGTCAGGTCCCATGTGAATCTCATCTAGGATTGACTGTTTCCTGGGATGTTCCCTTCTTTGCTCTTGAGAGGGGGCTATACACTCCATGGGATATTTGGATTGAGAGGACCCATTTAGTTTCAATAATTCTTGTCGGAGCAGCTCAATCCTTCTGAGAATAGATTGTCGCTTTTGGTCAGAGAGTGCTCTTAGGGTTGTAAGATCTTCCTGTGATAAGACCTCATTGTCAAGATCCAATTGTAGGTTGATTTCCCAGGGGGATGATTCAGCAGAATCATGTTGACTTAGAGCTGCTGCCAGGGGTAGAACAGAAGGTGAGAGTATATCAGCTCTCTCATGTGGTGAAGGTTCACATGCAGGAGACTGAACTATGTCTAATGGGAGCTCTTCCATTATTGTCTCTGAAGATGGCTTTGTTGGGTTATTGATTTCAAAAGGGGAAACAGAGGAGTCTAATGGATCCTGTGCTGAGCAGACGTTTTGGGATCCCAGAGGTGTGGGAGCTGTTGAGAGATCTGAATTTAACTTCTTAGGGGGCCCAGGAAAGATTTCAATTTGTTGGAGGGATTTTCCAAGGCAAGATGTTAATTCCTTAAGATTAATTTGAGCATTCAAGCCTCTGTTTGCACCTGACTGGTTGAGCCTAGCTGGAGGATGGTAGTTCGAGAGGAGTGAGTGACTAGTAGGATTGAGTTGTGGATGTTCCCCTTTAGGGAGGGAGCTACCAGCCTGTGCCTGTGCAAGCAGTCCTTCAGTTGAATCCAGTGGTTCTTGCATGGCCTCATGCTCTGGAGTAGAAAATACTCTTTTTGGGGCTATAGAGAATTTGTTAAGAAATTTTTCATCCGGAATAACATGAGAGGTATAGTTGGCTTGTAGAAGTCCAGTTTTATCTTGGTCAGCCTCCGTGAACCTTGAAGATATTTTATGTAGTTTAAATCAATTTGTCCTATCTCTGTTTGTAATAGTTTGCTTAAAGATGTAAGTATTCTCTGTTTACTGGACCAATTCCCCTTATTTATGTTGTTGTTGGCAACCTCTAAGATGATTTGAGTCACTATTAGTTGTTGTGAGTGTTGTCTGCTTAAGGTATTACTCACAGGCTCTCCTGTTAACTCCAAGTGCACCCTTCTGTGGGAGGTTTCTTTAAAGGAACAGGAAGATTGAGTACAGTGGGGAGTGAATTTAGTTTTGGTGAGGGAATCTTCCAGAATGGCCACTTGGTCAGCTATCTGTTCCAGCTTCTGGAATATAGCCAACACAGTTCTCCCAGTAATTATAGCCAGTTCACTCATCAAGGACATTATGTGGCTCTCAGCTATCTCCAGGTTTGTGTTAGTTATCCCGGCTGTGCTGGTAGTAGAATTAGATTCTGGAGGAATTGTCTGGGACGGGGAGAAGCACTGTGCTGGGGGATGGGTTGATTGAGAAGCAGGGATCTCCACATCAATACTATCCAGACCCAGGTTAGTCTTATCTGAAGCTAGTATATCATATCTGTTTGGTGAAGAATTTTGTATCAGCGTACTCACAGCTTCTTCAAGATTCGGCGTGAACATATCATCAAGACGTAGCTGTTTGGAATTCTTGGCATTTCTTTCTTGGGCAGAAGAATTTGAAGGAATTCTTTGGCGTTTCTTCCTCCTAGGCATCTTATCTCAACGGCAGATGTCTGGAGGTCAGGGTTAAAATATTATCTCAGTTCCTTCCACGCAACTGCTCCCGGTCGTTAATTATTGGCAATAAAACTGTAAGATTTGTGTGCAAGGTAAGCTTAGAAGGTTAAAAGGAGTGAGTTTAAAAGATATATTAAAAGGGAGTGGAGAGAGCACAACAGAGTGCCTCCTCACCCAACAGGAACCGGAACCCGGTACATATCCATAAAGAACATAAGAAGAGCCATGCTGGATCAGGCCAAAGGCCCATCTAGTCCGGCTTCCTGTATCTCACAGTGGCCCCACCAAATGCCTCTGGGAGTACACGAGACTAGATATCTCTCTCCTGATATCACTCCCCTGCATCTGGCCCTTGAAGTACCCCGGTGTTAAGCCTGGAGATGACACATCTCCCTCATGGTTTGTAACCTGCGATGGATTTTCCTCAAGGACTCTGTCCAATCCCCTTTTGAAAGCATCCAGGCCAGATGCCATCACCACCTCCTGTGGCATGGTGTTCCACAGAGAAAACTCGGTTCTCTCCTCCTTGAGCTTCAGTGCAGAATCAAACTCCCAACCTCTGGTGGTGCAACTAGACAACTAACTCACTGAGCTAATCATCCAGCACTTCCTCAAAAGCAATCTGGGTCTGCCTGCTCAGATTCCCGATGTCAAAAGAAGTGTGATATGTGAAGAATGAGAACTTAGCTTCCAAGAGAGAAGAGACATGAATGACATAAAGGGGAGGGGGAATCAATATCTTCAATTTATTTTTCTCACTGACTGCAAAAAGGGATGAGTAGCCAGCCAGACAAAAACACACACACACACATAGAGAGAGAGAGGACCAAAAAGGAAGGGAAGATGAAAAGGCTGGATAAAAATTACATCTCCTTCAAACCCTGGATAGATTTTAGTTAGAACCTATCACTGTGGCAAGTTGTAGTCCTTTTAAATATTTTTGCCCCACCAACTTTCTTTTTCCTTAGGAGTTTTCTTAAACCACACAGAGAGAGACTTCTAACCCCTACCCCCTGCCAACCCCCAGCCACCACAACAAAATTTCAATTATGAGCACCACATGGCGGCCTATAAATATATACCGCTGCTAAGAATAAAAGTCAGCTTGAAATACATCCGGATAAAAATGGCAAGACGCTGGCATCTCCTCCTCTGTTAGGAAAGCAGCTGCCACTCTTAATTCATGCACAGGTAAGGAATTTGAACATTCTGGTAAAGGTCAGAAATCACAGTGATTTGTGGGTCCATGTTTATTCCGGGCTGGATTTTGTAGGTTGTCACCACCTGGTATGGGAAGTGACTGCTTTTAATTTCCAGCTGCCACAAAGAGGGAGAGGTCCTCCATCAAGCTGCCTAGCTGTTTCCTTGCCTCTCTTATCTGCACGTTAGGACGATTATTTACAATGTTATCCTCCCGCTTCTCCGTTAAAAAGTTACAGCCATTATTTAAAAAGAGCAAATCCTTTTAGAACCTGAAAGCACTAAATGCAGCTTACCATAATATACAGCAATTATTCTGATGATGATTATGAAAACTGTTAATGGTTCAAGACGGGAACATTTATTCATTTGCTGCCTTTCTCCCCGTAGGTGGCTCACAACAATTAAAACCATACACGAATAACTTAAAATACTATTTTATTCTTACTTATGGCAATCCTTTTTCAGGATTTTCCATGCAAAGACTAGACTGAAGTGGTTTACCATTCTAGTCTTCCAGGGGTGCCCTGGGACTGTGCAGATTGGCCAAGGCCACCCAGGCTGGCTTTCCTCACAGGAGATGTGTGTGTGTGTGTGTGTGTGTGTGTGTGTGTGTGTGTGTGTGTGTATGTGTGTGTGTGTGTGAAATTCCCAATTTTTGGCTCTGTAGCCAGATAACTAAAACCATTGAGCTACTCAGCCAATAAAATACTTTACAAAACACTATATATATATATATAAAAGGTTACAATTAAATATCAACCAAAACTTATAGTTGTTGTAAGATTTTCAGGCAGTTTGGCCGTGTTCTGGAAGTTTTTCTTCCTGACGTTTCGCCAGAGTCTGTGGCCGGCATCTTCAGAGGGCAAGGTGCTCAGGGGACTAGGAGTTCTCTCTGTGCTCTGGATTATAAACACTTACTTTGTTAATTGACTCACTAGAGCCCCAGTGGGCATATTCTAGTTGCAAATGACTAGTAGATATTAGAATTACTTTAAAATAAAACAGCTAGCAAAATGGCAAGATGACATTATTTTATAGCAGAGATGGGCGTGAACGGCTACTTTGGGAGTTCAGCAGGGTTCATTTCCTGCCCAAACAGGCAATCTGTGGTTCGGTGCCTTGCCCTTTGAAAGGTACAAGCATCCTCCTTGAAGGATGCAGGGCTGGGTACGGATGCCAAGGGGACACCCGTTGAAGGGAGCCAGGCGTTGGAGTGCAGATGAGCAGCTTGGCCAGGAAACGAACCGTGGTGAATCATCGAAAGGGTGCTTTGTATCCATCTTTATTTCCAGTAAGACAGGTAATGATATTTAAGTAGAAGCCTAGGCCATCAGGGCTTGCTCAGACCCTTTTCTTCCTACACAGGGAGGAAATTTAGGGCCGGGGTGGTGGTATAATGTGAGCGTTCGTGAATGAGTCCACTTCCTCAGACATGCAGCAGACTGATCTGGAAAACACACTGTCAGATACACTTTGATTTGGCCTCCTTTACTAGCTTAGGGTTGAGTAAAGTGGATAGAGGGAAGCTCTTCTCCCTCTCCCAAAATACCAGAACTAGGGGGACATACACTCAAATTGAGGGCTGGGAAAGTAAGAACAGACAAAAGAAAATATTTTTTCACCCAGTGCGTTGTTAGTCTATGGAACTCCCTGCCACAGGATGTAGTGATGGCATCTGGCTTGGATGCCTTCAAAAGGGGATTGGACACATTCCTGGAGGAAAAGTCCATCACAGGTTACAAACCATGATGGAGATGTGTAATCTCCAGGCTTAAAACCAGAGTAGTTCAAAGGCCAGATGCAGGGGCGTGGTATCAGGAGACAGATATCTAGTCTCGTGAGCTCCCAGACGCATCTGGTGGGGCCACTGTGAGATCCAGGAAGCTGGACTAGATGGGCCTTTGGCCTGATCCAGCATGGCTCCTCTTATGTTCTTTATGTTCTAACTCAGTGGCTATATAGAGCCCTCCCGACTCCCTTATTTTATGACTCTATGATTCTCTCTCTCTGATCTTAGGTTTCAAAAAGCACTCCCGTGAAGGCAAGCACCATGTTAAATAGTTGTTGCGAATGCCACCCAGAAGAGCTGAGGTTGGCCAAGGTTGTTGTTGTTCAGTCGTTCAGTTGTATCCAACTCTTCGTGATGCCATGGACCAGAGCTCGCCAGGCCTTCCTATCTTCCACTGCCTCCCGGAGTTTGGTCAAATCCATATTGGTTGCATCGATGACACCATCCAACCACCTCATTCTCTGCCGTCCCCTTTTCCTTTTGCCTTCCATCTTTCCCAACCTCAAGGACTTTTCCAAGGACTCCTCTCTTCTCATGAGGTGGCCAAAGTATTGGAGCCTCAGCTTCAAAATCTGCCCCTCCAGTGAACATTCGGGGTTGGCAGAAGGCAAAGCCAGAGTCTCACATACAGAATGGGAAAACGCACACATCTTAAACTGATTACAGTTGGCTCAATGATGGCCATTGGCCAAGCCAATAGGGTGTTTTATCAACTGCTGAACAGGTCAGCTCTCAAAAGGCAGAACAGAGATAAAAGCGATTAGGAAACAACGGGCACTGCAATTTAATGGTTATGGGAAGACCTTTTGGTAAGGGGAGGGCAGGAAAAGATGACAAGAGCTTCAGCGCATGGAGGAGATGAGAGAATAATGAATGGTTCTGAGGGGAAAGAGACAGGGAGCTTTCCCCCCAGAGGGCAAGAGGCTGGATGCTTAGAAAGCAAAGAATGAAGCCCCTTATGATGGGGAAATTGGAATCAGAGGAGTTCAGAGGGCTGGGTGGGCCGGCCGTCGGGTCTGCTTTTAATACCATTGCAACAGGAAAGCTTTACTGCAAAAATCAAACTCCTCCCCCCCCCCCAATAGTTAAGAAGGGAGCATAAGAGCTGTACAATTCTCTACTGTAATATTATCAATGCCAGGGATACGGAGCCAGCAGGAAGCCTTGGGAACCTTCAAGAAAAATGTGAGACCATTTCACATGCCACATGTGAGCAAACCTGGGATGGCTGTTATGTATGTTTGACAAGGACCAGGGTTAATTGGGGTCCCTCCCTCAGAGGTGCCTTTATATCATCCATGTGCTATCCAGCTAAAGGGCCCATCTCAGCAGCTCACCTAAACCGGGAGGCACTCAATTTCCATATAAATTAACTCATTATTATGAACCCCCCTCCTTTTTTAGAACAAAGATAAAAGTACAATGGTTTGCACAAGGAGTGCTAGATAGTTACAGATGAAGCAAAACAAAGCACAGTGGGCATCGCTGAATAACACAAAGAGACACCCCACAAACAAAGAGAAAAGAGAAAACAGCCCTCTCAGTCTATCCACTGTGGGATAAACGAAATGCACACCATTTTTTGGAAACAGGTCATTTCAATTCCACTGAGATAATAATACTCCATAAATTCTAGAATAATCCACTAGGATTGTTGTAATCCATAGGCAAACGTGGTTAATCCACAAAAGAATATTATAAATTAGCAATGCGAGCTTTTCAGCTTCAAAAAGAACTAACTTCTTTCTTTCTTTCTTTCTTTCTTTCTTTCTTTCTTTCTTTCTTTC
>JAHTLZ010003542.1:80353729-80375765 GCA_023846285.1 Phrynocephalus versicolor
TTCTTTCTTTCTTTCTTTCTTTCTTTCTTTCTTTCTTTCTTTCTTTCTTTCTTTCTTTCTTTCTTTCTTTCTTTCTTTCTTTCTTTCTCTCCTCATCTTCACCCCAAGTGTTCATCTCTACGTGGGCATTCCCTCAAGATTGAAGCTTCTTCCACTACCCCCTTTCTGAACCCAGAAAAAATGTGCTCGGGAATAATGTAAGGACACCTTATGTGATCATTTGCCAAAGACCACACTTAGCGCTTTGAGAGGTACAATTCAAAGCACCTGTGGAGTGTGGATTTGTATTGATGGAATTTTGTGTGGCAATTGAACCAAGTTTTTCTATATCTTGCCTTTTGCTACCTGAACAGATATGAAGAATCTGGAATCCATGACTCCTTTCTGCTCTGGTCATACCCCACCTCGAGTACAGTGTCCAGTTCTACACACCTCGATTTAAAAAGGGTGTTGACAACCTTGAGCGGGTCCAGAGGAGGGTGGCCAGGATGGTTAAAGGTCTGGAAGAAATTTCTTATGAGGAGCAGCTTAGGGAGCAGGGAATGTTTAGCCTTACAAAAAGAAGGTTGATAGGGGATATGATAACCGTGTTTAAATATTTGAAAGGATGTCACGTTGAAGAAGGGACTGGTTTGTTTTCCATGGCTTCAGAAACTAGGACTCGGGGCAATGGTTTCAAACGACAGGAAAAGAGATTCCATTTGAACATTAGGAAGAACTTCATAGCTGTTAGAGCTGTTCGGCAGTGGAATAATAGGCTGCCACAAAGGAGGGTGGTGGAGTCTCCTTCTTTGGAGGTGGTTTTTAAGCAGAGGCTGGATGGCCATCTGTCAGGAGCAATGTGATGGGGGTTCCTACATGGCAGGGGGACTAGATGGCCCTTGAAGTCTCATCCAACTCTATGAGTTTATGGTTCTATGTATATATATTTAAAAACCCAATTGCTGCAAGATGAATCAATTGGCATGTTGCTGGATGCATGAGAATACTTGAGGCCTCCCTTTTGTGTGGCTGGTGCTGATTAAACATAGCTCTTACAGGGAGCTTCTGTTCACATGTATTCCTAAAACTCCCACTTAAATCAGAAACCCACGTGGCCCTTACATGATGCCAAGTTAAGGGCAGGTGGTGCTTTTATTGGGCCACTCAAAAACTAAAGAAATAGTTCATTTTTGTCCTAATTCAGTCTTGGTCAGGCTGTGCACCACTATATTGCAGATAAGGCATATATTCAAGGCCAAATGACACTTGTTACATTAACAAGAATAGCTGTCTCTTTCTCTTATTTTATTTTATTTTATTTTATTAACACTCCCAACCAGCCAACTACAAGGATGTTCACTTGTGACTAACAGACTGTATGGAAAAAGAAGGATGGTGCCACTTACCTCGCCATTTAAGAAGCAGTAAAACACGGACACGAAGAAGCCCTAGAAAGAGAGGAAGAAATTTTGCATGAAGAATATTTTTCCCTCTCTAGCGAAAGTATGATAAAATTGGGAAGGGAAATCTTTGCATAGAAACACCCCCCCCCCTTTAACTTCTTAAGGGCCTAGAATTTAAGGAGTGGCATGCCAGAGAACTGAAGGGTGGGTGTCTGTGAAGATTCTCAGTCATCCAGGTGAGTTTATCTGGAAGTTGAGTCATGGCTACTGGACTTCTTTTTTGAGAGATAGAAACGTTTCGCTGTTCATCCAAGCAGCTTCATCGGTCTGAATACAGCTAGTGCAAATCCTCCATCTTATAGGCAGCTTTGACCTCTTGTCACCCTGACCTGAATTAGGCTCATAAGATGAACAATGGCCTAAATAGGCTCGTTAGGGAGACAATAGTATCCTTAGCCTTAAGGTGAACAATGGCCTAAGGTGCTGAAACCTATCAAGAATGGGTCGTTAGCTATGGCCTTGGGGGTGAAGGCTTTTTGATTTGTTTGGTTACTTTGAAAAGCACAGCCTGATAAGTAGCAGATAGACTATGCCGGAGCCCCCCACCTCTGTTGAGGGAGGGGTTTTCAATGCTCACATGAATGGGTGGTTGGGGATTCAATTTCCTTCTTATTTAGGATTCACCGCAGGCTGTACCACCACTAGCCCTCCTGGCAAAAGCTGACAGAGCTGGAAGATTGCTTCCAGTTCCCAGGGAAAACCGAAGTGAAACCAAAACCAACTTTCTTTCCTTCTCTGGGACGACTGCCCCAGCATGTGAAGCCCTTTCCTAAGCTTCCAAACCCATTGGACTCTCAACTCCCATCATCCCCCATCATCCCCCAGCTGGCGTGGCTGTTCCTTGTCACTTGCATATGTCATCAGTGCCAACTGTTGACAGTCATGCCTATTAGCTAAGGCTGAGAAAGCTCAGGAGGTTAAAAAAAGCTTGGGTTAAGCAAATTTAAAAATTAGAACTAGAGTTTAAGTCAGAAATATTTTTTTAAGTTTACTGCCAAATATGATGGATAAACAAAATTCTTATCTATTACTGTACCTTTTGACAGCAGCTAGACTATTATGGGCCCCGTTCTGGAAATCAGAAAATCCCCCAACTGATGAGATGATTATTAAAAAAAATATTAAAATGTGCAGAAATTGATAGATTAACTTAAAGACTAAAGGGACAAGAAGAATCAAAATTTTATCTTAGATAGGACCTTTTTTATAACTGGTGGAAGGCTAAGGCATTGTAGTATAATTTTTTTTAAAAGGGGAGGAAGGATGAATAGATAGCATAATGTCAATGACAATCACCAAATGAGATATGTTATATTAACAAAAAATTTAAAAATATTTTTATATGTGTACTTTTTGTTTTCCTTTTCTTTCTTTCTTTCTTTCTTATTCTTTTTTCTTTTATGTATATCCTTTCTATGTTCTTTTTAAATTGAAAAATAAAATTATTTTTAAAAATGAAAAGAAAGAAAGCTCAGCAGGTCTAGCCCTGTCTTGAATTCCAACCTGGTGCTTTCCTTTAACCTCTTTCCATACCTGAAAAGACTGCAAGAAGGAGTTGAAGTAGATGAAAAATATCTGGGAAATATCGTCTTCTCCAGGGTTGACAAAGAAGAGCATGTACGTAATCCCCAGAAGAGGCAGGAGCACCAATGTTGCTTTGACCGCTTTCCTGTTAAAGAAAGATACAAGTCAGGAGGAAGAGAAGGGCAGAAACCATAGGTTCAGCCACCACTGAATCTGAGAAATCTCGTTCTGATTTCACTCAGGTTATTATTGAGCAATGTGGCTGGGACCAGATTTCACAATCAAACATTCCGTTTCTGTACATTATAGGTAGCCTGTTATTAGAAGAGGAAATCCCTTAACAGCTGAAAGATCTCTGATTGTGACAATAGAAGCTTCTTGGGCTTCCTCTAGCTTGCAGAGTATTTTGCAGGGAGCCATCCAGAGGTAAATATATTTATTTATTTATTTATTTATTTATTTATTTATTTTTGCACTTGGTTGTTGACTGGTTGGTTGGTAGTGTTAATAAAATACAGACTTTGCTAGCAGGTCTAATTGTTCAGGCCTGAACATCTGCTTCAATTATGTCTCTGGAACACGGGCCTCTTCACTGCCTCTAATGCTGCATTGTTTGATTCTTGGTCACAAGATAGGTCTGGTTTGACCCACTTCAATTGGATGATTCTGGATCCAATAGATTAAAAAAAAAACCTACTCCAATACAAAAGTAAAAAGGCTTGAGTAATTTATTTTTCCTTTCTAAATAATATTTGTCTGGTGCCCAAGGAAGAGGTCTAGAGGCAGACATACCTCCTGGTGAATTAGGTACTAAAGAGGGTGATTCGTCATGATTAATCAGAAGATGAATTGACAAATTCCTAGTAATGAACCAGTGGTTTGTCTCCCCTTTGAATGACTATACAGTGGAACCTTGTATAACAACCAGTTTGTATAACATAAAATCTGTACAACATAAAAATTCCGGAGATAGGAAAATTTGCTTAACATAATCGTCTATGGGGCAAATCTGTACAACATAAAAATGGGATCACTCTGTTTTTAATGCATTCCTATAGGAATTTGTATAAAGGGAAATTTGCTTAACATAATTTTATTTGGAACAAATTTAATTCCTTTATAAAAGGTACCACTGTATATATAAAAATCCCTGGCACATTGCTGGTATGCTTCTTCTGACTCTCAACTACTTGATGAGGATCTCAGTTATAAACCCCAAGGAACCCCTCTCAGGAAAATGCCCCCTGCCCAGGCACCAATAAAAGACACCAGACTTACCAAAAAGCTTCTCCCAACTCGCTGCTACAGTATCTCCATGCTTGGTTAAACTGGGTTTTGAGACATCTGAGTTATATACCCACAAAGTGACCCCCCACTAGGAAACTGCCCTTCAGCAACTGGGTTGGGGAAACCCAGTCTTCAGCAAACCTATAGAGGGGAGTCAGAGGATGCTTCCTTCCAAATTTGGTGTCTTTAGGTGCCTGGGCGCCCATTTTAGAGCCTGAATGATGAACAAATCAAAATTTGCTAAAAATTAATCAATTTGTCAATGCAGATTGACAAATTTTGACAAATCGACCAAATTCATCAGAAAATTGGATTTGATTTTTCAATTCATCCCCATTTCTATTAGGTACCATAACTAGGAGGATGCTATGGAAATGTCTGCCTTTGCACTGATACAGTCTTCGGAGAGCCGCACCGTGTGTTTTTGTCTTCTTACAGGCTGTTTCTAAGGTCCCCACCACCACCACTACCACTGTGCTGTTATTTTTCACAGCTTGGTTTATAACAACCCATGTAGTCCACTCCTGCCTAGCTTTTACTGGTTCTCCATAAGTCGGCAGAGGCCTGCTATGAACAAAATGTAGACTGCATTGTTAGAAAACATGCCTTGACTTAACCACAGGCAGGGCGACAACTCATCAGTGTTATAATTATAAGGAAGCCGATGTTAACGGGGAAGACAGCATTTGCTGATGACGCAAGCCCAATCATAACAGCTCTATATCTAATTTTCCTTATAATAATGGGTGTCTTTTCCAGTCTGCGAGGGAAGTCAAACCCTGATACCCAGCTGACTTGATACATGCAAGGTGAAGGAATGGTAAAAATACAGATTTCAGGAGCAGGACCAGTTTCTTCTAAGTGGATGGAGGTTCAGAAGGCACCACATATTATATATATTGTGCTACCGTCTAGGGTATTGCATTTCTGAGTTTGACGTTCAGTTTGGTCTAGGAAATAACTAGCTAAGGATTTTCCAAAACAAAAGAATTGTTTTGTTTACTTTTAATCATTGATTAATTTGCTTTCATCAAAACCGCCCAGAGTCCCTATTTGGGAAATCGGGCGGTCTAGAAATGCAAAAATAAATAAATAAATACATTTTAAAAATATATGTTCTTGGAATAGGGTGGGTGGCCCAGAGCAGATTAAAAAAACTTAAATAAACTCAGAGTGTCAGGTAACAAATTATAGATATCTGCAGACATGGGGGTCCTTGTGAACCTTGCTTGCAACTCTGTTTAAAAACTAGAAAAAACAGGATGTCCCTCTTTTGTGAGCCATGCTAATTTCAGAAGAGGAGATTTAATTCAAAGTAAAATAAATGGATCTGCTTTTTACATGTCCTTCCCTCTTTTCTGGCAGTTAGGATGATTTCTTAAAATAGGCCCAAGAACAGGTTTAATATGTGTGCTAATTTCCCTCTAAGCTATGATTTTAACCCCAGTGACCCCATCCAGCTAATAAATGCAAGAGGTCAAATGTTACTTTTTAAAAGAAATTTGCAGTTTTACTCATTTCTTTTTTTGGCAGCCAAGTTAGCATTACCACAGCCTACAATTCATGGCATTGGTGATAATAGCCGGGAAAACATGGGGGGGGGGATACTCCATTGTGCCATCTAGTGGCCAATTCCGATCTTGGAAATACAGTAGGACCCCAGTATCCGCTGGGGATTGGTTCCAAGCCTTCCCGTGGATAATGAAAACCGTGGATAAGAGAGAATGCCTAAAATGTCCCCAAAACTTCTGTTTTGTGATAGTAACTTGCTTTACAGCTGCTGTTTTGCAACAGTAGCTTGCTTTACAGCTGCTGTTTGTGACGGTAGTTTGCTTTACAGCTGCTGTTTTATGACAGTAACTTGCTTTACAGCTGCTCTTTGTGACAGTAGCTTGCTTTGTGGCTACTGAATTATTTATTTATTTTTCATCTGCCAACCGTGAATAACTGAATCAGTGGATACGGGGGTCCTACGGTATTTCAAAAAAATCTGAGAGAAAAGTCAAAGAACATGTTCCTTCTTACTTAAGGTTGACAAGAAACAACATGAAACCTAGATTTTTTTTTTAAAAAAATGCCCTTGAATGTACTTACTGTACTTTTACTTGCTATACCTAATTTATTACTTGTTGCCCATAAAGAGTAACATTGTAGTAAATAGTAGTTACAGATTAATAGCAACTAGTTACTGATAAGGGTTGCCAGTAACATACCCATTTTACCCCAAACTGGTTACTTGTAATCCTCATGTTTCCATGACCTATGCTAAGAAGGCTAGCTTAGATCTACTACAGTTTATCAGCTTACCTGTACTGTATTGTTTCTGACGTAGTAGAGGCTCTCAGTTTCGTCATTAGAATCCTAACTATGTTAAAGAGAAATACAAAATTTATCTGTAAAACAAACAAAAAAGAGAAGGAGAGAACAAGAGCTGTGAACCCAAAGAGGAATGGCATGCTGCATTTATAGGACAATTTCTGACATATTTATTTATTTATTTATTTATTTATTTATTTATTTATTTAATTCAATTCAATTTATATGTGGTTTCCGTGATATATCAATTTATATCCCACACCTCTCGGCATTACGCTGGGTGGTTGCAACAAATGTAATACATAACAAACAAACAAGAAAGATAAAAGCATTAAACGTAACTGCAATTTAACCTTTAAAACCAGATGTCACACACCAAACATATAAAACCAGAGTGGACCGAGGACAAGAGTGGATAGAAAAACAAGGTGGTCAGTTAGCATGGGTGTGGAAAGCCTCCCTCAAATGCAACATCCTTAATTGCCTCCTAAATTTCCATAGGGAAGGGGCTAGGCTGAGCTCCTGCTGGAACTGGGTTCCATAAGGTTGGAGCCACCACGAAGAAGGCCCTGCCTCTTGTAGAGGATGTAGGTGCCTCTCTCAAGGTGGTGGCCACCCACAGGAGCCTTAACTGGGATGATCTTGTGGGTTGGACAGATGGCATTAAGATGCTCTGAAAAGTAATAGGGTCCCAAACCATGGAACACTTTGCATTTAAGTGTCAAGGCCTTTGTATGTAAATGCTATTTGCGTTGTCCTAAAATAAAAGGGTAAGAACTGTACAGATCTCCTTCCTTGAGATCAGATACTTTTTTTCTACCTGCATACAACAAGTTCCAATTCAGGATGAAAACTCCTCTAGATCTCCTAACTGTGTGCCTTCTGTAGGATAGCAGCACATTGCAAGCAAAACCTTCTTACTCTTTACACATACATCAAAGAAGTGTTACCCCATTCTAAAGGAAATTCAAAAGCGGGAAGGTAAAACAGTGTTTCCTTGCAACCATGGCAGCCACATGGCCATGGACTTGCACAACACTGGCTCTTTGGGTTAAATACAGAGATGAACAAAACCCCTAGAGTCGGAAACAACTAGCACACATGTGCGGGGGTGAACCTTTACCTTTGACTAAAAACCAGCTTCAAAGTGCTGCCGAGATGCCCTAAGCACATCTGATCTCGCCTGATTTCGGAAGCTAAGTAGGGTCGGCCCTGGTTAGTACTTGGATGGGAGACCACCAGGGAATACCAGGTGCTGTAGGCGCCTGGAGCAGGAACTGGCAAACCACTCCAGGATTCCTGCCAACTTAAGGCAACTCCATGGACGTGGGGTCACGAAGAATCGGTCATGACTGTAACAACACAACAACAATAGCAAACCAGCTTCAAACCCAGATCACAGCTAAATGTAAGACAGGGACATAAGGAGAAGCACAAGAGATGACAATCAGATATTTTTCACTCCTTAAAGGAGCACCATTCTAAACACATGCTAAGTGCATTGTCCAGCCTGAGTCTGTGCCACAGAATTTTAAGTTCAATAGGAAACTTCCTCACAGTAGCTTATTTACAAGCCCTTCGATATTATCCCCTCCGCAACATGGGAATCACTGTTTTTGAGGTGAAAGTCAGGTCTGGCAGAGCAGACACAAAGCTTCCTTTCCTCTTTAATTCAGTAAGAGCGATAGCATGTCAACTTTGGCTGGGCCTAGGGACTTCCATTGTTGCAGGGTTGGGGGGAAATGAGGCCAGAACTGTAATGAATTCATTCCCGTCCTTGGAAAAGAGCAACCGGCAGGTGTCTTGTCTGCATTCCTTTAAGGTCTCTTTGCTGATTCATATAACTGAGAAATTGAAATCCTCTTGGACATGGAGTGAATTTAAAAAAAAGGGGGGGGGAGGAAGATGTCTATTTGCCTCCTTGATACTTTTTGTTCCCTGGCACAGGACCAATCCTCCCCTCCCGTGGGCTCTTCAGAGAAGGATGAGTCTTTTCAGAGGCCGAAAGAAGGGCCAAACGAGCACAACCGTGAATTCCTGAGACCATTGTCAGTTGCCGTCCTGGGAGGCCCCAGAAAGGGATCCCCCCCCCGTCTTTTGGCTGGCCATCCTAAAATGACCACAACACTACGTGTTCCCCTCAGGCCGCTCTAAACGGTCCAGAGGTCATGTCCCTGCTGCTGAGATTTGTCAGGTGAGCTCTGCTTCTGGTTTAAAAAAGCAAATTTAGGGCCTTTTCACATGACCCCTAAGATCCGCTGGCCACTTAAACTCGGACCAGAGATCTTGGGGGTTCATTGCTCTTTCTGCATCCCCACCCCTCCGCACCTCCTTGCTCCTGTCTGCGTGAGGGGAGGGAGGAAAAAAGAGAGGAAAAAATGCAGGCTCACCTCCGGGAGCCCAGCTGTCGTCCTGATTCCTTCTCTTCTGTTTTTTTTTTTTTGCCTCCCGCCCCTTCTCTTAAAGGGGCGGGAGGCAAAAAAAAATACAGAAGCGAGGAGAGCCCCGCACTCACCAGATTAAATCCGGACCTGGGGATTTTCACTCTCCTAGAGCAGGTACGAGAAAAGTGCGCTGGGACGCGCTTAGGTGGGTGTGGTCGCACTTAATTTCCTGCAAACCCCGGAGCTGGTGGGGAAACAATTGTAAGCTCCGGAGCTGGCAGCCATTTGCTGCGGAGTTTAGGGGTCGTGTACAATACCTTAGCTCTTCCTTGGAGTTGAAAGTGACTTTGTTGTCGTTTTCGTTGCTGCTGCAGCAGGGGAAATCAATTTGTTTAACTTAGGTATGAGAAAGGTGTGGGTCCAGGGATCACAAAAACAACTTTGGAGGTGGGTAGAAGATTTACTTAGCCCACCCCCCAATGCACCATAACTTAAGACTAACTAGCTAGATGAGACGGGAGACTGACTCAATGTGCCATCCTGTTTCCCAGCAAGGCTCAGCCTGACCCCCTTGAGAAACTCGTAACGTGACACAACCTTGACCCTGATCCCGCTCAACCCCCCCCCCCCTTATCTGAGTAATTTATACTGTGAGGTGCATGAGCTTTTTAGTTTCCACATATTTATTTATTTATATAGCTTGTATGCTGCCCACTACCCAGAGGTCTCTGGGCGGCTCACAATCAAAATAAACAATCAAAACATCAAAATCACAATAAAATTAAAACAAAACATTTAAGTACAATAAATACAATACATTACAACACAACACAACACTAAAATTGCCATCAGAACCCACAACCATCCGTTTAAAAACTTCTGGAACAGGAAGGTTTTTACTTGATGCTGAAATGTCATCAATGTTGGTGCCAGGCGGGTCTCACTAGGGAGGGCATTCCATAGCCCGGGGGCAGCTGCCGAAAAGGCCCTATACCTGCAAGCTGTGCCTTTCACCTCCTTGAGGGATGGCTCTTTCAGGAGGGCCCCCTGGCTAGATCTTAATTGCTGGGTAGGTTCATATGGAAGGAGGCGGTCCTGCAGGTATCTAGGTCCTAAGCCATTTAGGGCTTTATATGTCAAAACAAGCACTTCAAATTGGGCTCGGGCAGCAACTGGTAACCAATGAAGGTTATACAGAATTGGCGTGATGTGTTCCTTGGCGGCCCTGCCACTCACCAGCCGCGCAGCACGATCCTGAACCAGTTGCAATCACCGGACTGTCTTCAAAGGCTGCCCCACGTAAAGCATATTGGCGACCAAGACTAGTGTGCACTGAATAGCTGATCATCCTTGTACCTGCCTAATTAGATTTCCCTGTCAACAGCCGTCACTACCTCTTGTGGCAGAGAGTTCCACAGCTTAGGGGTGTGCCAAGCAGGGGAGGCCACTAGCTCTGATATCGGCAGGCTGGCAGATCTGTTCCCTGGTGTCAGTCCCCATTTAAGAGCAGCTCTCTGGGGGGTTGAACCTTACCTTCCAAATAAGTTTGGCACCTTGGCTACCTGCTTTAAAGTTTGGATTAAAACTCAGCATGGAGGAACAACCAGAGCAGCTGGGGGCAGAGGGGAATCAGCAACACCAACATCTACTAGTGCTGCGAAAGGATATGAAGAAATCTCAGTGGATTTTTTACTGTAGTTCTGAAGGCCTCCTGTAAGTTCATAAGCCCCTCTCAATTCCATTTTCACAAAAGTCAGACCTTGTATATTTGGTCCCTGCATGTGTCCCTTTTTGTTGTTGTTTTAGAAATATTTATGTACAAATATTGCACAAATTGCAAAATATGTGTGTGTGTGTTGAATCTGGTCTCTGGGTGTCTGAATTTCGTTGTATGTGTATACTGTGTATATACACACAATGACAATAAATAAATTATTATTATTTCTTGAAGCCACCCCACCCCCCAACAAATCTAGTTCAGGCAAACAATGGGATGACTTTTGCACTACGCCTGTCTCAGATGGGGAATCCTCCGATACCAATGGCTTCAGGCTTCCATGCCTCTAAAATAGAACCACCACTCCCATGAGTTCCAGCCAGTTTGACCAAAGGCAAGGAGTGACATTGGAGGAGGGGAGGGGAGGCTAATTAGCACCATTCATCACGAATAGTTACTCATGATGGCTACTTAGCACCTTGCTTCTTTGAAAGGCAAGGCTGCAGTATTCCTCAGAATCAGGGGCTGCCCTGCCTGGAGGATTTTAGAAACTGTGATGCAATTCTCTGGAGGAAGGAGTTTCTGGACTGGACAGTCCAGGTTTTGGCATGTGCCAAAACCTGTTGTGTGTTGTTTGTTTAAAGCACACAAACAACACACAACATTTATCAGTTTTAGGTCCATCTGAGCTATTATTTGTGGCTTCTTAGTAAAAGCAAAGGAATAATCCCAGCAAATTTCACAGCCTCACCCAAAGTAAAACAACTGACCTTTCTCAAACCATTCCAAATGTTCAACACAACTTTCTTGAACTAACCCACACCCAGCTTCTTTATTCTATCTTTCGTTGTCCCTGCAGATGGCCTTGACGGTCTTCTTTTCTGTTTATCTCTTTTCCCTTTATGCTCTTTAGACTCATAACAGGATGCCCAACCAGCAATTAGACTGCCTTTAATTTGGAGTGGAGGGCACGCACAAACCTCCAAGTAATCCAGGAAACCTTGAGAGCTGAGGGCAGAGCAGGAGAAAGGAGAGTGGAATTGGCCGTAATAACTCGGTGGTGAAAACAAGGATTTTGGGAAGTTTTGGGGGCTGAGTCCCAAGTCCTGAGTTCGAATCTTTGGCCTGACATCTGAGTCTCTATTAAAAACAAGCTCCCCGAAAAAAAGAACGGCCGAGTGTTTTCCAAGTTACAAGTGTGAGTCACTGGAAGAAAAACCTGAGTCAAGTCATTGTAAGAGCCTAAATGCCTGTCCTGCAGGTAAAACTGTGCTCATGACCTGGGGTTCAATCCCAGGTAGCAGGCTCATGGATGACTCACTCAGCCTTCCATCCTTCCGAGGTTGGTAAAATGAGTACCCACCTTGCTGGAAGGGGTAGCGGCAAATGTGTAGCCTGCACACTGTCATTAAAATTGTAAACTACCCAGAGACTACTTGAAGTGGCGGCATCTAAGCAGAACACTTTGCTTTGCTTTGTTTTTGGTGTGATTTAAGTCCGACTTGACAGAGAATTCTCCATCCTTGGATGGAATCCCTCATTTCTCTGCAGATGATGCCTGTAATTTTTTTTCCTGGCTTCTCTAGCTAGGGAAAGAATCCCCAGCTTTTCTAACAAGGGCTCTCATTTGGTTACCTCAAGAAATGGAAGTTTTTAAACCTGGGATCAAATATGGTCCATGTTCAACCTCATGTGGTTGTCTGAACGTGACTTGAGGACCACTCCACATATAACACTATTATTTGATTGCCTCCTGGCTTCTGTGTGGCTTTTCTCCCATTCCAAAAGGCTGAAATGGCTTTTTTTTTGAAGTTTACTTTCCAGCAGCAAGAACTTTAAGCAAGGATACATGGGTGTTTTCGTACCCTAGACATTTATTTTTCTTTCTGCTCCCAAGAGTGGGTGCAGGCCCCCAAGAACTTATTTGAAAATGAATTTGGACCTCGGTGGGCACTTTGCACATGGCTAAACACTCTGGTGTTCGGATTGGGAGCTTTTTCTGCTCCCAACAGGCTTTCTGCACATTCCTGGGCATTCAGCAGTTGTGGAAAACAAAAAGAAAGCACATATTTCACCTCTGTCTCATGCGCATCATGATTCAGCCATAGGCTTTCCTTCTTTGTCTCTACCTGAATTTGCAAATCTTTTTAAAATAGTCAGGATGAAAACTTGCATTTCAATACTGAAATAAAGAAGATTTTCTAGGAGCATTTTCTTGCAAAGGACATATTCTGAAACAGATTCTGGTGCCTTCAGTTCTGGGGCCAGATGCTGATGCTGATGCTGATGCTGATGCTGGTGCCCCAGTGGATTTGGGAAGTGCCAAGACCTCTGCGTTTCAATCCAGAATTTCTAGTAATAGTTCTGAAAGGAGCTGAGTGCATCACTCCCTCCTCAGCAGCCCCTAATTTGATGTCATTGTTATAGCAATTCACTGTGTTTCCCCTTAAAAATGTCAGAATATAGTTTCTGGTTGCAGCTGTAGCAGCTGTTTCTACAGATATGGTGCCAAGTAAATGCAACTGTACCAAAGATGAAACAAAACGATGCTTGTTTTGGGTAAAAAAAGTCTTCAAAGGACCTTTGCTGCAAAAGAACCACTCGCTCAAAAGATGCAGAGCACAGGAAATGAAAACAGGTGAGCAGACAAAATGCTAAACCTCCGCATTCTCTATATTATGAGTCAATTAGGCCAGGTCCTTCGGGGAAACACTGCCTGGAAAATGCAGAATCTATGGCTGCCTGCAGAGATACCACACAAGGTGATTCAGTTTTGTCCAGCAGCTGCTATTAGACAGGTGCAACCTGAGAACAAGTGACAGGGCTGCCAATTTCCTGAAGACCAAGGCAAACGCTCTGAGTTTCTTTTCTATTCTAAATCCACATCACCTTCTGTGAATAAGCCAGAAGTCCCCAAAATGGAAATCACGGAACCAATGCAGGTGGCCTCAATGTAATAATCCCCTATTCTAAAAAAATGACTGTAGCCTATCAGAGTTTGAAATATTCTTTTTCCAAATTATTATTTCCTTTCGCTTGCTTCCTTGAAGTGCAACACGCTGATTTGCTCACTTAGGTTGCAATCATTTTCTAAAGTTCAAGAATAACACAGAAAATCGGCACACCGCAAAACAGTGGGAAGCAGAGACAACAGCAGCTTGCTTTGTGTGGGTGGGGGGGGGTTTCGGCTTTCCCCCCCTTCAGCTCTTGCATTTTTTTTCAGTCAAGGCTTTGGGTTCTGGGGTTCCTGAAGGAACCATTAAACTCATACAACACTCTTTTATAGCTCTTTTATGCTAGAACGGAGGGAGCCCCACATGGAAGATGCTTTGGTTTAGAGAGGTCTTCTGGGTGGCAGCTTCATCCTACAATGGTTGCTATGGAGATGAGGCCTAGCTCTGAAGAACTAGATTTGAAACCTTTGAAGAGTCTTCAAGGGACATGAGGCTTATGTAGAGTGGGCATTCAGAGCCAAGCATTTGTCCCCCCCCCCCCAATGGTTTCAAGGCCATCTTCTGTCTCGTTTCACATCTTTTCTTCATGCCACTGCTTTAAACAATGGGAAGGAAAACTGTTCAGAAATGAAAATGTTTTAAAATGCCAGCAATGGAAGGAAGCGTGCCACCGCTCCCTCTTTCTATCCCTAGTTTTGTCACTTCCAAGTTTGTGGACACCCAGGTTGGTGTAAGCCGCCCAGAGACCTTTGGGTAGTGGGTGGCATATAAATTGTAAAAATAAATAAAATAAATAAAATGAGTTGAGACCCCTATGTCCTGAGATATGTGGAGACCCCGAACAGGCAACAGAGGTTGCCCTTCTTCAGATTCATCATCTTCCACATCATCTTCCACATATCCAGATACCAGGGAGAGAGGTGCTAAGCCATGGTGTTCCCTGTGCCACGAGTACCACCTTCTAGACCAGTGGGTCTCAACCTCGGGTCCACAGATGTTTTTGGACTACAATTCCCAGAAGTCCTGGCCAGCACAGCTAGTGGTGAAGGCTTCTGGGAATTTTAGTCCAAGAACATCTGGGGGAATCTAATGCTCGGAGCCCACTGCTCTAGGGTAGAGATCTGATGCTGTCCCAGATATTAGGTTAAATGTATCCAGTTGTGAGGACTAACATCCCTCCATCATTGCACTATCTGACTGGGGCTAACTGGAATCGGAATCCAACAACATTTCAAAGGCCCTGGCTTCCACAGCCCTATTATGGAACCTAGATGTAAGAAATAATCATTGTTACTGGCATTAAAAGAAGAGTGTATTGGAATTGCTGGGAACTTTTAGCAAAATATGACAGTGTTATTTTATGCTTCCCATTGTATCTGTTTTCATTTATTAGACTCTCTGCGAGGGTTATACATTAATGGATAATGCAATTTGGTTTATTTGATTTACTGGTGAATGAGTCAGCTTCCGAACTAATCCTAAGAATATAAGGATCACAACAGATTAGACTGAAAATCATGTTTGACACCACAGCCATCCTCAACTTAATCTGGGCTATTCCAGCCTTCCCTGATTGTCACGTTTTAATTTAATTCACCCATGTGTGTATTTCCGCTTAAGCAGAGATTCCCCTGTACACAGTATGTAGAAATGCATACAAATTTTAAAACTGTGACTTTTAAAATTTGTTTTCAAATGGTCAATCTCAGTTGGTCGGTCTGTCCGTTGATAGGCTGCCAAATTTGTTGCATCATTCACTCAACTTCTAACACAAATTCTTTGGTCCAGGGTCCCAAACAACAGCTTTATTTATTTATTTATTTATTTATTTATTTATACATTTCTCTACTGCCCGTCTTCCAAAGGAACTCCGGGCGGTTTACAACAATCACTAAACCCTTCTGCAGGTGTTCTATTCCATTCTATTCCATTCCACTTGGACTTTCCATTTTGGTTTCCTAAGAGTTTAAGGTCTCTTCTCAGGGGCGGGCTTTTTGGGGGTGATCCTCCCCCCCTGACTACTCATATTTCTGTTTGTATTTTTTTAAACATATTTTTGTAGTTTGGCACCACAGTGGCTTCTTCCCATTTCTGAGTGGCTCTATGTTGCCTTCATTTTGGATGACACTTGCAAGAAGAGTTCGCTGTTAATAACACTGATTACACCATGATGGCATTTTGATAACAGCGACCCACCACATTTAGAGGCAGTCGGCCCAGGATGAGAACAATACTGTGGTCCAAATCAACACATGAAGACTACCCAGTGTTTACTCTTTGCTTGTGAACTTCTTAGAAGCTTCTGCTCGATTACTGTAGGAGATGCTGAACCAACCTTCCTCAGCAGGGGACTTCAGTGCCTCACAATCTGGATCTGGATCAAGACAGGATACAGGATGGATTGCTGAGCAAATGTATGGCATCTGTCTCTGCTAGCAGAGGAACTTTTGTTGGAAATGCCTACGCAACAGATTGCTTCTCTTCTACCTAGCATAGCCTCGCAGTGACTAATTTTCAACACATTTGTATCTACTTGTCAACTCCTTTCAAAGCCGAAATAAGAGGTGGCCAAGAGCTGTCACTCAAAGCTGCCACCCTCCATTTTAGACTGTTCACCCACCCACACTGTTCCCAACTTGGGAAGGTGTTTTTATTTTATTTTTTAAATTGTCTTTCTTTAAACATCCAAATGCCTCGCTTGTCGATCACAGCAACCCAAGACAACTAAGAATGTATATTAAAAAGTTGCATACCACCATAATAGCTGCAGTTAACTCTAAAATGTAAATAAGCAGACCAAATAGCTCACAAACCATCCATGATTAGCTCCGGGGTAAAGGGAACCATTGACAAATTACTAACTCGCTCCCATCGGTGATTACCCCAGGAATAGATTTAAGCAGATCTCAATTGGGCCATGCCACAAGGAGCTCTAGAAATAAATAACTGGTTTGTTCCTCACCCTTGAAATCTACTGGAAATCTGTGCCATCTTCTTAAACCAATGGAAAGTTTTAACATACAGCTAAGCGCAAGACTCCGGGAAAAAATATCTGAGAATTGTATGCCACAAAAAGCAACGTTCCCCAAGCTCTGATTTTCACAGATGCAGCTAACAGGGAACACATGAATCTCCTCTAACACCAACTGCACAACATACACCTTGGAAAGGAGCACAACCCTTGGTGCATTATTAATTGTGTACATCCAGTGTCATGCTCTCATGCTGTAGGTGAAATGTTCCTAAGGTCTGAATGATCCTTCACAAGTAATTCCATCATGCTAAGATGTCTAGCTTGACCTAAAGGTGAGAAAAATAATTCTACTGCTCCCTTACAAATGATACTCTGAAAATCACTTCTCCACTGTTTGATTTGAATATTCCTATTCTGAGCTTGTGATTCTCATCAAATGATCCCTAAGAGGAGCCCAAGAGTATTGGGGTAATAGCAACAGATGAGAAACAAGAGTTTACTCTCTGCTCTTGGGCCTGGCAATCAAGGGACTCCATTGGATAGTTTTCAAATGTGCCACTTTATAGGAAGAAAAACAAATAAACCCTTCACTAACAAGGGCAGTTGGAGATGTTCACGGATGTGAACTGTACGCTGGTTTTACATAGGCACAAATTTCACTCGTCCTGTTTTAGAGACAGAGCAGTGGAGCCTCTCGAGGTGCCTTCCCCATCATGGTACCTTCCAGATTTCTTGGGCCATGATTGAGGAAGATGGGAGTTGGAATCTAAGACTGGTGGTGGCCAGACTGGGTGGGGTGGGGTGCCTGGGTAGCAGTGTCGTTCTAGCAACAGGTAGCTTGTACAGAAACCACACAGGTGTTCCAAAAGGTGCATGTTCGAACCCTCACTTGACTTCAGCATGCTACTTTCTCTTGCTTCGTGTTAAGTATCTGGCTGCAGAGACAGAGAACGGGAGTTCAATTCCCCACTGCGCCTCCTTGTCAAGGACTGGACTTGATGGTGATCGCTAGTTTCCCTTCCAGTTCTGCAGTTTTAAGAAGTCTAAGAATATGACAAATGTGTACACCAGGCATGTCCAAAGTCAGGGCCGGGGAGCGAATGTGGCCTGTTTTCAAATTTTGAGCAGCCCGGAGCCTTTTCTCCCTGCTGGCTCAGCCTGTCATGCATTCCCACCAGCTGGACCCTCCCCATACCAGATGGAGACGTCAGCTTGCAGATTTGCAGTTTGCTTGCCCTCCCTGGCTCCGTCCACCCACCCCCAGGTCACCTGCCAACCCTACCCCCCCACCCCGGACTCCGTTGCTGCAGCATCCTCCCCACCTCCTTGCATGTCCCAGACGATTGTCCGAAGTCCGGCCCGGGAGCCAAAGGCAGCTGGATGGTCGGGCCACACACATTTTCACCTCACCCAATCTAGCCCTTGCAAAAAGTTTGGACACCCCTGCTGTACACCAACAAAGCTTTCTGGAGGAAAGAGGGAGGAATATGGACAGTATCATCTTACCTTAGAAAAGCAGAGCTGGAAAGTTCAGCTTTCCCTGAATGAGGGACTATTTATTATGTGACTTCTTGATTATTGGAATAGAATCCATATAATCATGTATATTGATTACCATACATGATTGCATTGACTGATTTCAGAAGAACAACAGTAATTTCCACGTTAGTTTCCACCCCGCATAATGAATTTTCCTTTTCTTTTTTTCTGCACTCTTGGTAGCTTTAATGTTACATTTTAATGTTCTATGATGCCTCTCCTAATTCCCTGTTCTTAATTTGAATATGTCTTTGATATTCTGGGCAGTATATTGTCTCTCATTATTGTAAACAACCTTGGGTCCTTTTTCAAGGAGAAAGGTGGGGTAAAAATATTCAAAATAAAAATAAATAAATAAAATAAAGGTTCCTGTGGATCATAAAGTCAAGCTCCCGCCAAGGAGGCCAAGTGGGGGAATCAAACTCCCAACTCTGGCTCTGCATATCCCACTGTCAGGTAGTAAAAGAAATTTCCACACTACCTCCCTTTTCCAACCATGCAACAATATACAGTACTATCATTTTCATTCCCTATTTCCATCTCATTAAGTAAACAATAATGTCCAACAGCAGAGAAGACACAAAATGGTAAATGATAAAGAGCAACAACAAAGATTTAATATTGCAAATTGAAGTTAGCCCAGGAGTTATTTAAGGATTAGGAGAGAACCAACCAGCTGGCCAGAATCCTGTTGGGGATTTACTTGTGAGTACATGAAATTGTGTAAGTTACAGCAGCAAAATGATTTATTCTATTTAAGAAGGTGATTCAATTTAAGAAGGTGATTCCCAGTGTGGTGTAGCAGATAAAGTGACAGACTGGACTCTGGAGACCAGAGTTCAAATCCCTGCTGAGCCATGAACATTCACTAAGGGTTTAGAATTGGTAACTCTCCTTCTTTGACTATCTCGCTTACTTTGAAAGCTCCGTTAGGGTCACAATAAATCAGTTCTTGTAACCTGACATCACAAAATTTACAGGCAACAACCTGCTGGTTGTGTTCCTGGTCATGTGATAGGAATGCAACCAGGAATGTCATTGGCGACTTGTCATTTAACGGCCATTTGCCAGCTCAACTAAAGCAGTTTTACTTAGAGAGGTTTTAATCACTAATAGGATTCTGGCCGTTGACTGTGAAATGCACAAGCTCCATTTGCGCACTGGGGCTAATAGGCACTGATAGCCCATTCACTGGAAAACCGATATACCGTTCACGAAAGTGAATGATTCCTAATAATTTGGAAGACATTCCATCTCCCAGTCGTTTTCTGGCACCTTGCCCACACCTATCCTGGCCCAGTTAAACCCACATTATAAAGCTTTTTGCAGATTTATGGCTGACCCTGTTTAAACACAATTAGCACAATTAAGCAAGGCCTCTATTTCAGCGAGCTTGTCAGGTTCATTTATCCTGATTTCCCAAGAACCGGTGGCTGTTTCTCGAGTTGACCACTGTGATAAAACAATGCATTTCCACCCCCTGTCCCTCTCCCACCTCCCGTGAGCCATAGCGAGAAGTATTTGTAATTTCTGTAAATCTTCTAAAGGCACAGTAGGGACAAGCCAGTGTGCCATCATGCTAAAAGTCACTTTGTCTTATATTTCGCACTTAAGAACATTCTGAGCATTTAGTGTCTATTAAAAAATAAAAACAAAAAAACATATCAATGTTTGTTTTGTTTGTTATTGTACAAGTCATGGCTTTGTTTCACTGCGTAAGACAATCTCCATCCAATAAAATATTATTTCTTTCCATTCAATAGACTATACAGCGGACCCTTGTATAACAAATTGTTTGTATAACATTAAGTCTGTACAACATAAAAAATTCCGGAGATAGGGGAAATTTGCTTAAGAGAATTGCCTATGGGGCAAATCCATACAACATAAAAAATGGGCTTACTCTGTTTTCAATGCATTCCTATGGGAAATTTGTATAAAGGAAAATTTGCTTAACATAATTTCATTTGGAACAAATTAATTCCTTTATACAAGGTACCACTGTACCTTTGTTATCCCTCCTATTTTTGTGAACACAGCTTCCATGCTCATGGGGTATTCTGGGAACTGTTGTCCAAAGCATTAATATTTCCAAATGCTTGATCTTCCTAATGTTAAGTCAAAGATCCCATGTTCTGCTAGATTACTCAGAGGTGGGATGGATGCTTCACCCCAAAATATTTCATGTTGCTACCTTGTTTCCATGAGGTATCACTAGTTAATATCTACCAGTTCAAATGTGACATCCTGCATCCCTCCCCAATAAATCCACTTATTAAACAATGTTTTTTTACAACATTTTAACTCTGTTGTAAATTGATTAGGGCTGTGGCATTTCATGGAATGGGTAGCATAAAACTTAATTAAATAAGAAATAAATAACATTTAGCTGCCTAGATGCCCTAAGCACATCCGACCTCGCCTGATTTCGGAAGCTAAGGAGGGTCGGCCCTGGTTAGTACTTGGATGGGAGACCACCAGGGAATACCAGATGCTGTAGGCCCCTGGAGTAGGAACTGGCAAACCACTCCAGGATTCCTGCCAAGAAAACTCCATGGACATGGGGTCACGAAGGGTCGGTCATGACTGTAACGACGCAACACATACACAAATAACATTTATGCAGTGAGGAGTGTACAGACCTCTACAATGGAGAAGCTAAACAGCCATTAAACAGAAGGATAGCCCAACATAAGGGGGGATAACTACTCAGAACCAGAATCAGCAGTACACACCTCCACTTGAATGACAAAGGGCACTCATTCAAAGATGAGGATGTACACCTATTAGACAGTGAAGAGAGGTGGTTTGAGAGAGGAGTCAGGGAAGCCATTCATGTGAGCATAGAAAACTCCTCCCTCAACAGAGGTGTAGGGCTCAGGCACAGTCTGTCTGCCACTTATTAGGCTGTGATTTCAACAATACCCAGACAATGAAAGATACTTTATGGGTTTCAGCACCTTAGGTCCTTGTTCACCTTAAGGCTATTGAGGCTGTTGTCTACCTAACGAGCCTATTCAGGCCATTGTTCATCTTTCAGACCAGGGTGACAAGAGGTCAAAGTGAGCTATAAAATGGAGGACCCTCAATTAGCTTTCCTCAGACTGCTGAAGCTGTTTGCATGAGCAGTGAAACGTATCAGACTCTCAAGAAAATAAGTCCAGTTGTCATGACACAACTTCCAGATAAACTCACCCGGATGACTGAAAATCTTCACAGAAACACTTCACAACGTTTCATTAGGTTTCTTGTACCATGTTTTAATTAACACACATCTCAGCACTAGAAATCTGTAAAGTGGGAACAGTGTGTGGGGGTGGGAGGGACCTAACACCACCCCAGCACACTGCAAAAGCCTTGTGGTCATACCACATTGGTCGATCAAAAGCAGAAGACAGGCTAATAGAATCCTATAGGCATCAGTGTGATTTCATAAAGAACCAGTCATATGGAACTCCAAGATTAAGGAAGGCCCCCAATCAAGCAGAAATTGGGTACCTACTTCTAATTTTCATGAGGATTTCTGAGCTGCAGGTGTTCTTACCAGCAAAACAAGAATCACAGGTCCTTGATAAATGTAGTCAATGTACTTTCCCGGCTCCTTTCCGAACCAGCATCTGTGGAAGAAAGTCGCTGATTAAGTTAGTGTGACTTCCATACATCAAGGAAGTATAATAGGGGCCGTGTTGTACCTTTAGGAATTATATGCAATTATGCTTCTGAATTTGCTGGGTGTTCTGTTTTGTTTTTCATCTTAATTATGCCTATGAAATGAAATTGATGGATCTGCTTTGCTTTCATCCAACCTGTTCCCGTCGGATGGAGATGATAAGCGACTGATTTATTATTGTTAGAATTTTTAGTTCTCATCCCTAGAGCAGAAGATGCTTTAGAAA
>JAHTLZ010003542.1:80375775-80398315 GCA_023846285.1 Phrynocephalus versicolor
TGTGTGTGTGTGTGTGTGTGTGTGTGTGTGTGTGTGTGTGTGTGTGTGTTTTAAGACTTGCTCAGGTGGACAGAGAACTGGAGAGGATTTTTATGCTTAGGATTAATACACACGATCCGTAGGAATAACAGAGGGCAAACTGCAGCAAAAGCTGTTCAAGGTGCTATGAGAACTCAAGGGAGGGGGGGAGAGAACTCTACAGATGTTGCATACAAAATGGCAGGTGTTCAATGCTGTGCAAAAAAGGTCAGCAGATTAAAAACCATTAGTCTGTCATTTTACTTTTTAGAAAGAATGCAGGAAAATTATACACATTTCTCCTTCTCTCTCAAGGTAGGTGGTGATCAAAGGTGAGCTGGCTGATAACAAACATTTGAGTGTCCCTCCTTGTTTTTTAAAGGGCATATACTAGCAAAAAAAAGATATCTCCCCACCCCCAAAGGAACAGGTCTGAAAGAAGACGGCAAGCCAATGGTACACGGCAGAGTTGCTTCCCTTTTGGATTTCCAGTTTGGCTTCCAGTCTTAAGACCCACGTGTCACATGCAGCATAATGGGGGGGAGGAGCATGGTTTTACTCACTGTTCATTTTCGTAATACAGCTTGCAGACAGCCCACGCGATAATGATCGGGCAAGGAATACCTAGATGGGGAGGGCAAAACAGGGAAGCATTAGCCTATTTGGACAAACCCCACTTCACGGAGGGGAGATGTCATGGAGGCTCAGTCGGGCATTTGAATAACAGCTTTCCTGTGCTACAGCCAGAGTGTCATGTTTCTCAGAAGAGATTGTGGTCAGGATACTTTCATAAATTATAGCCATGGTAGAGTGATGATTCACTAATCTTGGTAATTCATAGAATCATAGAGTTGGAAGAGACATCAAGGGATGTCCACTCCAACCCCGTCATACAGGAACCCCCATCACAGTGCTCCCGACAGATGGCCATCCAGCTTCTGCTTAAAAACCTCCAAAGAAAGAGACTCCACCACTCTCCTTTGTGGCAGCTTATTCCACTGCCGAACAGCTCTAACTGTCATGAAGTTCTTCCGAATGTTCAAATGGAATCTCTTTTCCTCTAGTTTGAAACCATTGCCCCGAGTCCTAGTCTCCAAAGCCATGGAAAACAAACCGGTTCCCTCTTCAATACGATACTATTTCAAATATTTAAACATGGCCATCATATCCCCTCTCAGTCTTCTTTTTGAAAGACTAAACATTCCCAGCTCCTTAAGCCATTCCTCGTACGACATCTCTTCCAGACCTTCAACCATCCTGGTCACCCTCCTCTGTACCTCCCCTGTACATTGGCTGTCTTTTTATACAGTAAATTGCTAAGTTCTAATGTATATAGTTGTCGCAAAGGCATAATGAGGGGGACTGCCATATGTACAAGCACCAGCCTTGGCCCTTACTCTGCCCACTATTGTTCAGTGTACCTCCTGCCCACTCCGGCCGCAGTGGGCACAAGGAGGGAAAACAACTGTGTATGTTCCTTGAACTCACTAAGGGATATGTAGAACACAAATGAGCAGAAAATATAAACCCTAGAATAAGAAGAACAAACAACCAGGAGTCAGGTGCTATTTCCATTGTGAATGTGTAGATGTGTGTAAGAGAGACATACACCATCCTATGAAGAGAAAGACCCATTTCCTCAGCTTGTCCGTTGAGTAGGTCATCACGATGGCCGTGTGGAGGTAGCAGCCTTCCACAAACATCCAGAAAAAATTGGTCACCACAAAGTAGTTGAAGATCGTCGTGAAGCACCGACACCAGAGCTGGCAAAGAAAACAAAGAGGTGATTCAGCAAGAGGACCGGGGGGGGGGGACCTTGATGTGATCTCAGGGCACAAATTGCTGATTCAGTAGTTCGTGCCAATGTGTTTATCGTCCAAACAGGCGTCCGGTCTTTCAAAGCCCCGCCTCCTCTCGTGGCCGCTCACTCAGAGGCAGTGCCTGGAGGAGGAAGGGCAAGGAAGCCGGGGCGCTGCCTCTGAGTGGATGTCTGTTGGAGGAGGCGGGGGCTTTGTAGTGCTGAACACCTCTTTGGCCAATAACCAAATTGGCATCAAGTGACGACTGACCGTTCGTGCCCATGTCTACTCCAACCTCTGATTCCGCAGACAGCTATCCAAACCACGGAACTTTATTGGTACTATGATTTGTTGAGTTACCTTTTTAAAGTCACACTCTTAGCATTTTATTACAAAAAAGCAAAAGCAAAAGGATGATATTGCATGCTGTAGAGGCACTCCTGACTTCTAAGGGACTACTTGCAGAATATGCAGCATACGCCCCTCTGTCTGCAGCCTTGGTTATTATAGCATGCAAGAGGGTGGCCGCACATCAACTTGGCCCTTCCTTCTTGAAGGCCCAAAACATCTCTCTAAGCCGACGAGGCGACAGAACTGCCGGTCGTGAGGTCCCTGGCATGTTTTCTTAAGCAGACAGCAGCATCATACAGCAGAGAAAATCAATCTGAAAACAATCATACCAGCAACAAACTCGGCATCAAACAGAGCTTCTGACATGACAGGTGTGAGTGTGTGTGGAGGTGTGTGGAGTGTGTGTGGAGGTGTGAGTGAGTGTGGAGGTGAGACAAACTTTTCCTTCCACCACCATCATTTCTGCAACTCTGGGTGGCTTGCAGACTCTGCGCTATGAACTTAGGAAAATCCTTTTATTTTATTCCCCTCCTCCATACCTCGTTGCTCTCATGGATGTTGTGGTCAATCATCTGGAGCATGAACCACATCACATTCCTCAGGATGAACGTTGTGATGAGGTTCCAGTGGATAATGTTCCGAAGGCATCGGATGCTCCTGAGAAGAGACACATTTCTCAAAGTCACGGGAGAGCAGGATGAAAGTTTGGGTTCGAAGTTATTTCACGTTCTCGAGGATCTTACAGGAAGGCCAAAGTTAATTCATTCTTTCTTTTGCTTGCGAGGAAGTATGAGAATGAGCCATATAGATTCATCAGCACTCCCCTAACATCAGTCCTTTGGGATGTTAGGACCCTGCCTGCCACAGAACCTGACCCTGAGGGATTAATTGGCGAAGAGCCACTGGAAGAGCCTTGCAGCTCGTGTCAGCCAGTAGCTGAGTCTGATCACTCTGTTTCAGACACATCTCTGCCTCCCAGAAGGGCTACGAGCAGGATTCTGCAATGACGTGCTACCAGGACAGCCAGAGATAGAACCTTTGATTCTAGAAGGAATCTCAGGTCGACTAGCCCTGAGTATTAGCAAAGAGCTTTGCCAGGAGAGTGGGCGTGTTCCCTGTTTTGGGATATAGCTGGCAAGCTCACCTTGTGATCTCTGTGGAAGCAACATGTCATTTGGACCCGCAACCACGTTCCTGTCTGTTTCTGTTTCTGACCTTGGACTCTTGTTTGCATGACTTCGGACTGGTTTCCTTGACAATGGTTTGGTTTCTTCCCTTCGGCTTGGCATCGCTTTCGTGAACATTCCTGTGTTTACCCTGGACTGGTAATTATTGTGTTATGAACTCTGTTATCTCCCTGGCATGTGATTATTGGCAAAACACTTAAACCTGCTTGATTCTTTCACTAAAGACCTTGGCAAAGGACTGAACTCTGTGTGTGCGTGTTTAGTGTGCGGGGCTTGACATTGGATCCCATTGACACCCACAATGTTTAGCAAAAAAAATGGGGGTTCAAATGAGACCCTTTTTTAAAAAAATGCAGGCATCTATGAATGTATGAATATGGATTCATGCCTAGCATGCCTGGGAGGCCGTGGCAAACTTTAATAATGTTCCCCCCAATCCCCCAAGATTCTGTTGCAGGAGAGAGCATGGAACTTATTGCTTTCTAGGCCATGCAACCCCGGAAGCACTAGGATTTAAAAACAAGAAACAGTGCCCTTAAACACTGAGAGCAACAGCAAATCTGAACAATTCTGTGATCGTAGCCCTTGGCAGAAAAATAGTGGTTCGTACAGCTGCAAGGTCAGAAATGAATGGGGCAAGTGAAAGTATACGAAGGTTTAAAAATGCAGTGGGGCCTCATATAACAAATGGTTTGTATAACATAAAATCTGTACAACATAAAAAATTCCAGAGATAGAGGAAATTTGCTTAACAGAATTGCCTATGGGGCAAATCCATACAACAAAAATATGGTTGCGAATAGAGATTACTCTGTTTTCAATGGATTCCTATGGGAAATCTGTATAAAGGAAAATTTGCTTAACAGAATTTTATTTGGAATGAATTAATTCGTTTATGCCAAGTACCACTGTATATGAAATTATCGAAAACTGTAGAGGAGGATTGATTCTTCTAGAGTTCTTTTTCTGGTAGAATCTCTGCTAATGTAAAACTTGCTAGATATTCTCATAGGGAGGAAAGCTGAGTTACATATAACCCTTCTCCTGCACAGTTGGATCTCATTACTGAGTCAGACATGTAATAACCTTAAGGTTGGAAGACTTGATCCAGTAGGTGTTTCTGGGGAAGGAAGAGAATGTTCCCCAGCCTGCTCATCCACATATTCTTTCTTCACTGCCTTGCCATCTGTCTTCAAGGGTCACATTGGCAGCCTTTTACGCAGGCTTGCCTCAAAAACAGAATGCTGTAGGGATCCATGCCACACAGCCAAAAAACCTGGGATTCGACCCTTGTTAAAAACCATGCTGAGTTTCATGCTCACACAATGCATTCCAAAGTGTGTATTTATTTTCCTCTGAGTCACATTATTTTTTTTTTCGGGAAGCAAGTTAAAATAAACAGCCACCAGAGGGCTGTTTATATTAGCACATGGTTTTCTTCATCGACTTAAGCCCGTGTGATTCTTACAGTCAGTTTTAAAGGGGAGCATTTCAATTCCTCAGTAGGAACACAGGAAACGACTCAGAAGCCACATGACTCGAGTCAGCTAAATTTAAAACACTACATATTGTGGGTTTTGCAGGGAATTCTAGACAGGCCCTAAGGTGGCCATGGGCTCAGCTTTCAGACTGAAAGAATTGGGGAAAAGAAGGCTGAGAGTAGAAAGGGACTCGAAAGCCTGTCATACAGAGGAGGGGCGCGATCTGTTCTTCATCATCCCCTCAGAGTGCAGCAGGACAGGTAATAATGGGCTCTCGTTTCAAGAGATCAGATTTAGGCTGAATATCAGGAAAACTTATCTGGAAGTTGAGTCATGGCTACTGGACTTCTTTTTCTTGAGAGATAGAAACGTTTCACTGCTCATCCAAACAGCTTCATCAGTCTGAATACAGCTAGTGCGAGTCCTCCATCTTATAGTCAGCATTGACCTCTTGTCACCCTGGCCTGAATTAGGCTCATAAGATGAACAATGGCCCGAATAGGCTCGTTAGGGAGACAATAGTATCCTTAACCTTAAGGTGAACAATGGCCTAAGGTGCTGAAACCTATCAAGAATGGGTCGTCAGCGATGGCCTTGGTGGTGAAGGCTTTTTGATTTGTCTGGGTACTTTGGAAAGCACAGTTTGACAATGGAACCAACGACCTTGAGAGGTGGTGAGTGCTCCAACATGGGAGGCATTGCAAGAGAAAATGGACACCCATCTGTCAGGTCTGCTTGGATTCATATTCCTTCCTTGAACAAGGAGTTTGGCTGGGTGGCCTTCCTGGTCCCTTCCAACTCCATTATTCTATGATTCCACAGTATTTTCAGTATAAGTAGATTTCAGGAGATGTTGATTCTTGACTCCCATGGAATGCCCAGCCCGCTCTCCCTCTTCTCTTCCTCAGAATCTGCACCCTTTCACACATACTTTCTGGCAAGTACTGTACAGAGATTATTAATAGAGATGGGCATGAAATGCAAAAATGATGTTTTGTTTCATTTTTCGTCTGGCTTGTTTTTGTTTCATTTCATTGTGTTTGAAATGATTTTTTTTTTAAAAAAATTGTTTTTCATTCATTTCGTTTTTCATTTTTGTCTATTTTTTGACACTACTTAAGCGGCACATGGGGCCCTGCCGGCTGCCTCCCCCCCCCAGCGCCGATCAGCTGATGTGTGGGTCCTTGGATGGTTAAATTTTTTTTAAAAGCTCACACTTACCCCCCATCGGGCATGTTGGGGGGGGGAGGAAATGGTGCGGGCTTTTAAAACTTTTTTTGCAGTCAAAGCAAGTGGCAATCAGTTGGCGTGCAGGACTTCGGTGCCAAAAAAAAAATAATAATAATCACCTTTAAAAAGCCCGCACTTTCCCCTACCCGATCAAAAACAAAATGAAAAAAAAAATTGTTTCGTGCCCATCTCTCTAATTATTAACATATACTATTGTGTTGCCGCGTGAGTGCCACAATTCACTCAATGAATGTCTGCATGGAATGACCTGGAAAAGGTGACCTTTCTCAAAGCGCTTAGAGGCCCATCTTCTAATTTTGTGTTGCAGTTCCTTAATAAGGATGTCCAATTAAGGCAACTGTTTCAGGCGGGGGAAACTCTGCCGTTAAGAATTTGGCAGTGAATGCATCCTCGTAGCTCCTTCCCTCACCAGTGGTTCAACAAAACTTGACAGAACAGATGGAAATGATTGAAACTATTTTTTTAAAACAGTATTTTTTAAAAGTATCCTGAACAAATATCTATGTGCACTCCCTCAACTAGAAGTTACCAAAGTTATGTGAAAAGTAACTAACCACATACTGTATATACTCAAAGATAAGCCTAGTTTTTCAGCCCTAATTTTGGGCTGAAAAAGGGGGTCCTCGGCTTATATTCGGGTCAATACTTTTAGCCACTGAGGCAAGTATGGGTCGGTGGCTAAAAGTCATTTTAAACATTGTGCGCCACTTCTCCTGACCTGAGCACCCCCCATGTTTAAAATTACTTTTAGCCACCAACTCAAGCACTTGCCTCGGTGGCTAAAAGTCATTTTAAACATCACACACATACCCAGCTCACAAAGGAGGAGTTGCCAGGCCCTGCTGCATTTCCCACCCTAGGCTTATACTTGAGTCAATAAATTTTCCCAGTTTTGGGGGGTTAAATTAGGGCCCCCGACTTATACTCGGGTTGACTTATACTCGAGTATATACGGGTAATTATGCCCTTGTGAAGTGGGTGAGAGGAGATCAGCCTTTACTGGCCTGTGGCTTAAAGCATTCAGATGTCTCTTTTTAAAAAAGGAATTAAGCATGAACCATTTTAGTTACATTAGAGAAGTCTAAAAGTTAAAAGTTTATTTATCTTTGTTTATATTTTATTTATTTATATAGCTTGCATGCCGCCCACTACCCAAAGGTCTCTGGGCGGCTCACAATCAA
The DNA here is from genome assembly GCA_023846285.1 of Phrynocephalus versicolor. NCBI lineage: Eukaryota > Metazoa > Chordata > Lepidosauria > Squamata > Agamidae > Phrynocephalus > Phrynocephalus versicolor. Next base: position 80,383,044 of record JAHTLZ010003542.1, read on the forward strand.
AATAGACAATTAAAACATCAACATTACAATAAAATTAGAACAAAAAATAGAAATACAATAAATACAATACATTAAAAACACAACACTAAAATTGCCATCAGGACCCACAATCATCAATTAAAAAACTTCTAGAAAAGGAAGGTTTTTACTTGGTGCTGAAATGTCATCAATGTTGGTGCCAAGCGGGTCTCATTTGGGAGGACATTCCATCATCTAGGGGGAGCTGCTGAAAAGGCCCTATACCTGCAAGCCATCCCTTTCACCGCCTTGAGGGATGGCTCTTTCAGGAGGGCTCCCTGACTAGATCTTAACTGCCAGGTAGGTTCATATGGAAGTTACTTTTTTAAAAAGTTACCTTTTTAAAAATGGTAACCGTAGTGGCAAACATATTGTGGCACTTTTGTGACTAATATTTTTATATTGCTGTCTGAAGTAAATGTGTCAGTAGTTTGTGGGGTTTCTTTTCTCACTGTTGTTGCGGACACAGCATCCTCTCTTGAGAGCTACTAAAATAACTTTCCTTCTTTTAGAAACATCTGTCAATCAGTGATTACAAATGTTCTTCAATGCAGGGAACACCGGCCCAAGTTATGGGTAGGTTAGTCAAAATACCAACACATTCACAGTGGACCTTGAAAACTTTAATAACATGGAATAATAAATCATGTGCTGTCAAATCAGTTCTGACTTTATGCCAACGCTTTTCAGGATTTTTCCACAGGAAGTGGTTTACCATTCCTTTCTTCTGGGTTGTGTCTGCCCATAATTACTTCTGTCAATTGTTGCTTTTTGGTTACCTTTGGTTACTTTTTTTAAAAAAGAATCCTACGGGAACTGATATGAGAATAATATCAAATGTAAAAACATTATGTCAAAATACTTCTTTAAAAGCATGTTCCAATCTTGAAAGCTAGAAGGTACCACTATTACAGTATAAGTTAGCTCACAATTACACTAATAGTAGTACCTTTTACAGTATTTACTTTACATGAAATTTTATTTGTTTTTCTTATTTTAGAGTATTTTTAGTCCACCTTTCTCCTTGGAAAAGGACCCAAGGCGGCCTTTATACACACACACACACACACACAATAATGTGGATTTGAGTGACATGATTTGCTGTCAAGTCACCAATTCCTCACCATTATCTCACCGATACAGCCGTTTTAAAGACTTAAAATGGGTCTTTTCAGCCAAAAATGAATATTCCCAGCCAATCGGGCAGGGTTATACATATTAAAAGAGAAAGGGGCTTAACTTATAGATAAAAGCTGTGGACGGATCATATAGTACAGGAGTGTCCAAACTTTTTGCAAGGAGGGCCAGGTTTGTTGAGGTGATAATGTGTGTGGGCTGACCATTCAGCCACAATTGGCCCCCGGGCCAGACTTTGGACTAGTCTCTATAACATGCAAGGAGGTGGGGAGGATGCTGCAGCAACAGAGCTGGGGGTGGGTAGGCTGGACAGGTGGCTGGGAGGATGGACAGAGGTAGGGAGAGCAGGCAAACCATAAAACTGCAAGCTAACACCTGCATCCGGTATGGGGAGAGGCAAGCTGGCGGGGATGTGTGACAGGCTGAGCCAATGGGGAGAAGAAGCCGCGGGCTGCTGAGAATTTGAAAATGGGCTGCATTTGGCCCCTGGGCCTGACTTTGAACATGCCTGATATAGTATTTTGACTTTAAAATCGCATTTGGGGACTGGTTTAAAGGCCCGCTTGAAAATATGGGTCTAGAACTTTTAGCAGAATGACAAAAAGAAAGTTCAGACAGAAATGCTCGAACATAGAATCCTAGAGTTGGAAGAGACCTCAAGGATCATCCATTCCAACCCCCTGCCATACGGAACCCCCATCACAGGACTCCCGACAGCTGGCCATCCAGCCTCTACTTAGAAACCTCCAAAGAAGGAGACTCCACCACCCTCCTTTTGTGGCTGCATATTCCACTCCCAAACAGCTCTACCTGTCATTAAGTTCTTCCTAATGTTTAAATTGAATCTCTTTTCCTGTAGTTTGAAACCATTGCCCTGCGTCCTAGTCTCTGAAGCCATGGAAAATAAACCAGTCCCTTCTTCAATGTGACATCCTTTCAAATATTTAAACATAGCTATCATATCCCCCCCTCAGCCTTCTTTTTGAAAGGCTGAACATTCCCAGCTCCCTAAGCCGCTCCTCGCAAGACATTTCTTCCAGACCCTCAGTCATCTTGTTTTAAGGGAGTTTTATGGGAGATTGCTCCAGTTCAAGCAAGCCTTTCAAGTGTGTTCAGAGATCAAGAGGTTACTTGCCCATAACTCTGGTTCTTCAAGTGGTAGTCTGCGAACGCGCACAACAACCCATTCGAGTGCATTCAAAGAGCTCACGACAAATGAGCACACCTCTCCAGGTATCTGATCACACCCTTGCTATTCAGGGAGCCAACTGTTGGCCAAATTCAGAGCCTGATCCCGAGCTGCACCTCCTTACCTCAAGCACAGGAACAGCAGAAAGGCCACGATGAGAGCTGCTACGGAGAGGCAGTGCCCGAAGTAGTTGATGATAATTGCAACCTTGTAATGGAGAGCAGGCTTCATCTGGAGGTGAGGAACGGGAAAGAAAGATCACACAAGAGCAGGTCAGGTTTGAATCGGTGAACCTAAGTACAGCAATTCTAAAGAAGTGGAAAACTTCCTAACTGATAGAACAGTACGGCAACGGAACCCATGACCTCAAGAGGTGGTGATTGCTCCAACACTGGAGACATTCAAGCAAAATTTAGACAACCATCTGGCAGATCTCCTTTGATTTGCATTCCTGCCTTGAGCATGGGGGGGGGGTTAGACTTCATGGCTTTGTAGTCCTTTTCTAACTTCATGATTCTATGAGAAGACACAAAGGCCCAGTCAAGCAAACCCAAATTCCTCTTGACTTTTACGGGAGCTAGAATTTCCTTTTTTTTGGGGGGGGGGTGTAATGTCAAGAATATTCTTGTGATGGAGTTTTTCAACTTGCAATTAGAGATATGGAGTCCAGCTGTGGACTGAAGCAAGCTCGGTAAAGTGGCCTTGACAAGAAGGCTAATCTCCAAGGACAGTGGAGCGTTGCTCAGAAGCGTGGATGAGAGAAGCACTGTGACATGTGATGTGAAAGTAAAGAATTGATTGGAAAGAGATGTTATATATACCTTATGTATTGCAATATGTTCTTACTGTTTAGCCAGGTCTGTTTAGGCAGTAAGCCTAAAGTGTTGGCTGTGATCAGGAAGAGTAGCTGGATTATTTATGCCACTGGATGTAAGTCTCTGGCAACTAATGGAACCTGTATATATTTTGTAAATAGACTGCAATAGAAAACCAGCAACGGAGCCTGTCAATATTTTCTCCTCTAATCCTTGACATTAGTGCAACTCTGCTTATTGAGGTCAACTCCTCATAAATTCCTTGACAGGGACAACTGGCCATGTTGGCTCTGGGATGCTGGAAGGGCCCCAAAGTGTAGTTTTTCTCAGCACTGACATCCAACCAAGCAAACCACGATGGCCCACAGTGTGCTGTGGTGTGAATCAGCTGGATTGGCGCTCCAAGAGGCAGGGTGAAATACAGTGGTGGGAAAATTCAACTGGCTAAATTCTCCGCATGGGTGTGAAATAATAATACATTTATATCTTAATTTATCTTGCTTCTTGAGGTGAAAAAAATGGAGTCCAAAACAAGTCAGTCCAACCTAAGAATCATCCAGAATGTCTTATACCAATTTTTTTTTTTTTAGAATTCTGACTTACAGTGTAATCAGTCAGTTGTCATGGCTGATTGCACTGGGAGTGACTATTTCATCTATTCAGGAATTGCAAAATTCCACCGCCAAGAACGAATAACCCTGTTGCTGCCCCCCAAAAGGTCCAAGATGGGTATGGATCTGGACCGGGCCAATTTGCATTCTCCTATGCATCATTTGATCACCCAGAAAACTGGTCTGAAATGTGAGCTGTTTCCTCATCGGATCACAGCCTACGTCAGTCATTTTGGAAAAGGAAAGTGGAATAATTCCCACTTTTTAATATATCAAAACGGGCCGAATGTACATTCTCCACCTAGATAATATATTCAATCTGTTGAGATTACTCATTGAGTAATAGCATATTGCAATAAAAGGTCATTTGAACCTCAGTGAGCTTTAATCAAACTTGGGGATTGCAAAGAAATGTTTGGTCATAAAGCCAGCCTGATCCATTTTAATGTTTTTAGTCGATCTCAGCTGTACAGTGGGGAATAGGCATCCACTTTAATATTTATCAAACACTTTGGGATAGCTATCAGGGACTTGTCAAACCAAATGTTCATATGCCTCTTTAAACACTGAGCACTTTCTGGAAGACTTCCCTCTCTAAGACATGCCAGGTTGAAGATGGTGCTCAGCGCTCCCATGATAGAGGCGTGTCTGATAAATGGACAGTGAGGTGGGGAAAATCCCCGTTATGGTAGAAAAGCTGTTTCTGCACAAATTTTCTGTGGTCTTTTTTTTTTTTAATGGAAGGTACTGTGAGGAAAAAAAATGTCAAACTGTCTCAGGGCATCAAGGTCTCCCAGGGAGGAAGCTGGTTTGGAAAGTTCTTTCTTTATCAGGAATGGGAGCTTTTACACGACCCCTAAGATCCACTGGCAACTTAAATTCGGACCAGAGATCGTGGGGGTTTGTTCTGCTTTCTGTGTTCCCACCCCTCCACACTCCATTGCTCCTGTCTGCAGTGAGGGGAGGGAGAAAAAAGGGGAGAAAAGAATGCAGTCTCAACTCCGCTTTCCTTGTCTGCTGGTCGGGAGCAGCCCTGTAGGCATTCCAGGCTGTTAAAGGGGCGGGAGGACAACAAAAGGCGAGGAGAGCCCAGCATCCACAGCATTATAGTCCGCACCGGAATTTTTTTTACCTCCGGAGACCAGGTACTTGGAAAATGCGCTGGGGCGCGCTGAGGTGGGCATGGTCGTACTTAATTTTGTTTAAAGTCCAGAGCTGGTGGGAAAACAATTTTAAGATCCGCATCTGGGAGCCCTTTGCCTCGGATTTTAGGGGTCTTGTAAAAGCGCCCAATGTTGACAAGTGCATGCCCAATTTTTTCAGTCTTTCCTCCTGGGCTTGGTTTCTAGCCCCCTGATCATCCTTGTCGCCCTCCTCTGAACTTGTTCCTCGTCTTGGGTCACCATCCTTGTTCTCTATTATTATTTAAATTATTAAAATTAAAATTATTAAAATTCTTAAAATTCTTATTATTTAAATTATTAGGAAAGCCTTAAAGACCTGGCTTTTTGTGGAATCCCTTGGTGATCCCAGAGCGTACATCTGTGAGTTGTTGTGGGGTTGTTTCATCTTGTCCCTGCCATTCTTCTTGCTGGATTCTGTGTTGTATTGTTTGTGTTGTTATCATTTTTTAGTTCGATATTTGATTTGTTTATCATGGGGTTTTAGTTTGGGTTGTTGTATTTATTTGCTGTACACCACCCAGAGTTCCCGAGGGAAAATTGGGCGGGTAGCAAGTACAAATATAAATAAATAAATAAATAAATAAATAAATAAATATTTTTACCCCACCTTTCTCCTTAAAAAGGACCCAGGACATCTTAGGTCAGTGAAAGGCCATGTTCAAAGGTGAAAACACGGAGTGGGCAACGGTGGATTCCATCAGTAAAATGCAACATTTTCGGCTAAAAACGGTGAGTACAAAGAGGGTGCTGACACCATTAAAAGAATATTAAATTCATCTCAGCATGGAAAAACCTAGCCAGGAAGCTGAATTGTACCCACCTCTTCCACAAGGATCGGTTCACACTGTGAATAGTTCACCTTGAAAGCCCAGGTGCCATTGCCCATGCATTCCCGGTAAGCGTTTCCTGGACAGCAGAAAAACAAGACAGAGCAGTTTAAAAAGCATTGAGCCAAATGGGCACCAATAGCATAGTCACATACAATGCATTCAAGATGTCTTCTTACCTCTCTAGCTCTATGTCTACAAAAATAATCCGGGCCTTCTCCTTAGCCAGACTGAATGTGCTCCCTTCCAAACTTTTGGATGGGAAATTTCAAAATATCCCTTACCCTGAGAGGCTATGTCCTTGCAATAATAGCCAAATTGAGTCTGTGACCCATGTTCTTTTATGCTGCTCCTTTTATCAAGAACTATGCAAGGAGCTTATACATCCTATTATTTGCAAACATCCTGGGAGACCTACCAACTACTACGCTAAGCTACTCCTTTCAGACAGGTCCCCTCAGATCACAAATTGGGTTGCCAGATTCTGTTACGCTGCTATGATCAAACGTAGACGTATAACTGATAGAGATTTGAGCTCTCCTAATTATATTTAGTGTTTTACCCATAAACTGTCATTTTCACAAGCTCTGTATTTTCTAGTAATATGTTTTATACTGTTTTATCATAATATTTTATACTGTTTTATTGCATTATTTTATACTGTTTTATTATATTATATTTTAATTGTACTATAATTTGGTTAATAACCGTAAATAAACATTCATTCATTCATTCAGTTTAAAAAGCATGAAAATAAGAATATTCTAAACAATAATACGGTGAGATTTTTCTTTAAGGACGTCTCAACTCTCCGGTGCCGTAAGCTAGCAGTCCAGGCTGGCCTCGTCTTTGCTGTCCATCTAAATGCTTTTAGGTTACCAGTCAACACAAATGTGCTGGTGCCCAGTATTAACAGGTCCAATCTCTGCTTTCTGTTCAGGAAGGCTTTCCCTGCTTGCATGGAATTTCCACATGAATTGCTGCCCCTTGTCGCTTTTAAATGTGTTCCTATATTAACCATTTCGTAGAGTAGTATTTATTTGACCCTTTTCAGTATCTGTAGCTGTTTATAGTTTTAAATATGGCCTTTTAATGATGCCTGCCGCCTTCTTCAGCATAAAGGTGGTTTAAAAATAGTTCAAATGAACGAATGAACGAACAAGCAAATTTAACTTATAGAGTATGTATACTAAGAGGGGGTGTTACAGTTCCGGGTAATGACGCTGCCACCCTTTTAAAATCATTTTACTTATTTCTAAAATTACTGGAGTCTCACACCATTGGTAAGGTGGCAAAACACAAGTGAAATGTGTTAAGTCACAAAACAAAATAAATGCAAAGAACACTTTGCAGTCAGTTGTTCTGTTGCTAAATAAAGGTAAAATACTAGATCAATATAGATTTCCTCTCTATAGAAATGTCACAGGAACAGATACTAATACCTATGCATCAGCATTGCAGAGCCTAACTATACTACCCAGTCCCTATTCAACTGTCATGGGAATGTACAGCTGCTTATATATATCTGCTATTTGATTAGTCAAACACATTTCAACATTTTTTTAGGACGACACAATATACAGTCCATTATAGTTAAGACATACAGTGGTCCCCCGCCCTTTCGTGGTTCATATACTGCGGTCCCGCTATATAGGGGTAAGGGGGAAAAGGCCTGTTTCAGGCCTCCCATACTACCAAACCAGCCCAGAGGTTCTCCTTCCTTTAAAACAACAAGCTAGATGTTACTGTGAAAAAGGAGATCCCAGAATTGCCCCTTTGAGGCAGGCCATTTTCATGCCAGGGAAAAAGGAAGCTCATCTTCTCTTCGATGAGCAGAAATTGAAGGCATCCCCCCCCGAATGCTGGCATCATTAGGATGGGATGTTTGCCTCCCCCCCTCCTCCATAACGAGCTGTACAGAACAGTCATGGCCATTTGCCTAATGAAGGTTACGCGGAAGAAGCAAAGAGATTCAACCTTATTCTTCCCTTTGTTGGTATATTGAATTTTGTCCCCCTGACAGATTTCTCTGAAAGCAAAATAATAATATCAAGAACCATTCAGCTCACCAATGTATTCACGGTCCATTTCCTCCCCTGCCTCCCTGACCTCCTTGCATTGGGTACATCGGGATTGAAATTGGAACTGGAATTCAGAGCTTGGGTGGCTGTTCAGCCAGGGGGAAAGCTGGCAATTTGGCAACCACAACTGGGCAAGGCTGCAGAGGACCTGACTTGTTGATGGGAAGGGTCAGGGTCTCGTCAGTTTCTTGGAGGGCAGTAGATGCTTTCAGCTCCTTCTGATAGATGGACCAGTCTTTCCCCTAAACTCTCTGCCAGGAAGATGGGAGAGATGGAGCTTTCAGTCATCAGAAAGAAGGAGGAGGCTTCTACCTTGCATTTGTGTTGTGCTGCACCATCCTCCTGTCAGGAGCAGACAGGAACTGGAAGTGATGTTGTGCTTGGAATTGGCCTCCATCACCGGTCCAAGCGTCAACAAAGGAAGTAAAGGAACTCCTCCCAACACACTGCAGCTCATAACTTGCTTTGATGGCAACACGTTGTAGACCGTCAGGTCTGGCCAGCTGATGATGTGACAAGATTTACTCAGAATGAAGGCAGGGCTACCTGCCGAACTATGTAGACCATCAGGTCTGGCCAGCTGATGATATCACAAAGCCAACTCAGAGCGAAGGCAAGGTTCTCTGCTGAACTCAGAGCGAAGGCAAGGTTCCCTGCGGAACTCAGAGCTTGGAAATATTTCTTTTTCAAATTACAGTTCCCAGAGTCCCTCAGGCAGGATAACTGCTGGCCATGCTGTCTGGGGGAATTTTGTGAATTTAAATGAACTTCACTGAGGTGAAAGTAATTGCTCTGTGAAGGATTTTAACTCCCTGAAGGAGCTCCTCACGGTGCACAAAACAAAAACTTTTCAGATCAGCGCTAAGTACCTCAAGATGCTACCAGACCTTCAGGAAGAAAAACGAGCCCAGAGAAGATAGTTCTGGGTATTGTTTCTCTGATCACAGTGGATGCAAGGCGGCATTGTTTTCTTTGCCACTGGAAGGAACATCCACTCCACCAAAGGCAGAAAGAGATCAACAGAAATATATGGATCTTGCTCTTTTCTTGCATGCTGCTACAATGGAATATGTAGATTTCACCCACCCCACCTCCTGTAGAGAATAGGCCTGTTGTTAAGAACCCCCCCCCCTTTTAAACCAAATAGCAATGCATTATCCTGTGACCCCTGGCCTGAATGTTTCGGATTTGCTAAACAGATACAGTATATATAAAAAATTAACAAACTTAGAATAGGAGATACTGTACTGTGGTCTTCCACAGAGCTATGTAATCACGAACAGGGTCCCTAATTGGCCAAATTCATCAGGAAGGGTTAATTCTTAATGGTAGAACACCTGCTGGAAAAACAGCTTCATGTGTTTTCCAGGGCAAATGAAAGATAGGAATTCGTAAGATGTTCGATGGCTTACCACCGCCCCCCACTAGCGCGTTTTATGGTCCAGTGGGAATTTGGACTGAAATCGGAGTTTTGACACTGCACAGGCTGCTATAGCTACAACTTCAAAAAACACAGGAGCAATAATGATGGTTTTATGCTACGGAGCAAACATAAACAGAGGGCAGTGAACCTCCCATCTTAAATCTTTCTAATCTTGTCTGATATGGAAACGAAAGCGAGCCAGGTCAAGTTCATGCAAATAAGTGAATTGTGCACACTTGCTAGTTTGCACCCTTGTTTATGGACATTTTGAAGCGTGAACTACGCTGCAGTATTTTTTGTTCACGTACAGGTTTGGGAAATACAAACGAGCATCCTGTCTTACGTCAGTGTAGCACTACTCGTCTAAGTAGCTTCGTCAGTCTGAGAAAGGTTGGTAGGAGCCCTCCAATTTTTCCTCCACCTTGGTTTCACCTCCACATGGTCTGAACAGGCTTGTTAGATGGACAACAACCAGTGTATGTGTGACATTTCCACTTCTGCAGCCCTTCCCAACACTCATTAAGCCTGGGTCATTAGCGGTGGCCTTCCTAGTGGAGGTGACGCGGTCCTGGTAGATGAAATGGCAGCATAAATAGGACACAGATTGTGCCCAAGTCCCCCCATCCCTGCTGAGAGAAGCATTTTCTACACACACATGAATGGCTTCCCTGACCCATCTCTCGAACCACCTATCCCCTCTGACCAAGATGTGCCCATCTTCATCTTTGAACGAGTATCAATGGTCCTCCAAATGGAGATACATGGCTGATTCTGGTCCTGAGCTGTTGCCCCTCCTTTGCTGGGTTATCCTGCTTAGGTGGTTGCTTCACGTCCTGTTCATTCCTCCTTGCTGTCCCGCTTGAGACAGGTACAAAAAACCTTACTTGACGTCCATAGCGTGACAGCAAAAAGTTGTCTCCACCACGCCCCGGAACTGGGAACAGAGCGTGACAAGCCGTACCTGCCCTTGGGCTGGGGAATTCTCTGTCATGTAACAACCAGTGTCCACCTAGTGGTCAGTGGCTGAAGCAGCATTCAACATTAGTTTCCCTATGGGAAACACCATGCAGTGCAGATGTTTATTAAAGAAACTACTGAAAATTCTGCAGCATTGACATGTAAATCCTGGAAGACCAATAAATTGAAATATCAAAAAAGTTTTATTTACGATATTTAAAAAAGGGGTTAAGAAAGCAAGACAAATTCAGAATTTGTCACGGAACAAGACCATGAAGTAACAGTCGTCACGAGACAAGTAATCACACCCGTGAGTAAATGGAAACAGGGACTGAACAAGGACAAAACCATGTGACCGCAAACAATGCTGTCACAGTACAAACGTAATCGCGGAACAAGGTAGGATGTGAAGCAACTGCCTTAGTGGCTGTTTGTTTTTCCCCAGGGTAGAGGTCTGCACACTCCTCACTGCATTGGCTGCGTATACTATGTTGCTGCTCTTGTGCCAGGTCTTTTGAGCTTCTCAGACACATCAGGAGGCAAGGGACAAAGTCCTGTTGCCAAGGGAGAGTTCGTGATTCAATTCACCCATACCCTTCCATCGATTCCAAGTGACCTATTCTAACTGCGGCTTGCTGTGCTAAATTAACGGCTTACCACATCCCTGTTGATGCAGTGGGCCTACGCTAGTGTAATTTACTGCACTAAGCACCAGAATTGGGGTCACCTTTTCTCTGTTGCCTACCACATACAGACAAGTCCATAAGAACATAATCAACCCATGTACATAGTGACTAAGAGTTCCCATATGTTCCTCAGGGGAAAATATACAACTACCCACAAGTGCAGCAAAGCTATTGAAGAATGCAGGATCTCGGTATTTCTGAAGACTTCACTTCTTTTTCTGTGATTCTGCAAACTGTTCTCTGCCTGTACCTTCTGAACGATGTATGCGATTTTCCATCACTTAATCTTCTCCCCAGAGATTAAAAGGAGGATTGTGTGAAGAGCTGGAGTTTGGTAAACTTTCATTTTCTTCAGCTCAATGCGGGGAGAATCACTGCATTAAAATTGCTTTCTTGCATTTGAGATTTGTTTGCCGACAGTCATAAAAGACAGTTTGACAGATGCTCATATTTCATCGTCTTCTGAGACAGACAGGAAACATAACTTACCTCAGGATACAACCAACTTGAATCAAAGCCTCTGTTTACACTTATGCACACTTATGATAATTGCATGCTTTAAAAAAAAAAACACGAATCAAGTCAATTGCCAGCATTATTTAAAACACCTCCAACCGGCTTCTTTTTCAGTTTAGAGATTTAAAAAAAAATTAAACCCCAGAATTCAAGCCTTGCAAATTGAAATGCCTTGCATCGTGAAATGCCACAAGTATTTCCTAGATGATGAATATATTCATGCCGAAGATGGAATCTCTAAAAATCAAGTTTGTATGACTAGCCTAAATTCCAAGGAGAGGAGAGAGAGGAGGATTTATTGGCTGGAGTGGCAGCTCATACATGATGCTCCGGTGTCTGTTCCCAAAAAGAAGGTGGAAATAGAAACCACCATTTTCCAGCTTCTACCAAACAGGTTAGGCATATTACTGAGGTGTTTCTAAAGCCAGCCATGTTTGTTGTTTCGAACTGCTGGTTCAATTCCTCCAACTGTGCAGCAAAATTGCAAGGGTTCACCAAGCAGAAAAGCTTCAAGTTCCCCAGAGACGTCCACACTTTCCTTCTCATTAACAGGCACTTACAGTCTCATTCAGACAGGCTTAGGACCTAGATACCTGAAAGACTGCCTCCTTCCATATGAACCTACCCAGCAATTAAGATCTAGCCAGGGAGCCCTCCTGAAAGAGCCACCCCTCAAGGAGGTGAAAGGGATGGCTTGTAGGAACAGGGCCTTTTCAACAGCTGCCCCCAGATTATGAAATGCCCTCCCAAGTGAGACCCACCTGGTGCCAGCGTTGATGACATTCCGGTGCTAGGTAAAAACCTTTCTGTTCCAGAAGTTTTTAAACTGATTACTGTGGGTCCTGATGGCAATTTTAGTGTAGCATTTTAATGTATTTATTATATTTAAATGCTTTTATGGTTTTAAGTTTATTGCAATTTTGATGTTTTAATTGTCCGAATTGTTTATTATGATTGTGAACCGCCCAGAGACCTTTGGGTAGTGGGCGGCATACAAGCTATATAAATAAATAAATGAGTAAATAAATAAATAAAAATAAATAAATAAATAAATAAATAAATAAATAGTTCACACTAGTTGTAGAAAGACTTTTAAAATAACATTTCTTTACTCACAGATCAACAGCAAACTAACAGGCTGCTTTCAGCCGCAGACTCAAACAGACTCTAGAGAGGGAGAAAACCCAGAGCAGAGGGAGGGATTCTCTTTGATTCCAGAGGCAGTGAAGGAATGATAGGTTAATGCTGAATATATTGACAGTCACCCTGTCCCAGAAAGGTCCCTCCCAGTCAAACAAATTACAGGTAGCCTGCAAGCTTTGGGGGGAAAAAAAGAGCAGTTGCACAATCTGTTCTCATCCATCCCAGAATGCAGGACCTGCAACAATGGGCTGCAATTACAAGAAGCCTGATTAGGGCTGGATATCAGGAAAAACTTCTTAACTGTTAGAGCAGTATGACAGTGGAACCAATTTCACCAGGAGGAGGTGAGCACTCCAGTACTGGAGGCAGTCGGGAGAAATTGTTTTTGAAATATGTTATTTAGATAGTGTTTTTGAATATGTAGTTTATATATGTTCTTGTCTCTTTTATTTTTATTATTATAATATTATTGAAATGTCTGATTACTGTTTGTTTGGTGTTGTGAACCGCCCGGAGTTCCTTTGGAAGACGGGTGGCATAAAAATAAATAAATAAATAAATAAATAAATAAATAAATAAATAAATAAATACATCTGTTGTAAATTGCCTTAAATCTCCTATGGGGATAAAGGCAGCATATAATTTCAACCAACCAACCAACTAATCAACAATCTACCCTCCCATCCATCCATCCATCCATCCATCTTTCTCAAGTATTTCCAGAGAGGAAAATAAAAGAATCTCTAGCAACAGAGGCATCTGATTTGGAAAAGGCTTGTTTTATTTTTTTTGCAGTTGGGCTGCATTGACTGAAAGCCCTGTCTGTGCCACTCATATATGACAACACTGTCAGATGCCACCCACCCACATCCATCCAGCAAAATCCCGCTGGTGACCACAGGCAAACAAGCGAAACCAGCTCTGGAGAATGGACTGCAAGCAGCCGATGCTCCCTTGGCCGGAATTCAATGCTCTATCCAGGAGAGCGAGACGGATCCAAACCATGGACTTTCAAATTACCGCAATATGTCTTGCATCGTCACCACTTAGGGCTAATTTAATTACCATCAGTGGAAGGGGAGGGAGGATCTCTCTGCCAATTATTTTTTGACCTGGGTGACATGCTTGGCCACTGTGATTAAGATGAAAAATGTCATCCAATGCAACCATGCGTGCCGGTGAGCACAGAAGCCTGCAGACACAGCCGCGATGGAGAGGTGTAGTCCATACGGCTTACCTCCGAGGCAACGGCGGCTCATTAAAATGTTCCTTGCCAACTTACAGGCGTTGTGGATGGTTGACCTCCAGAGGTATGCATGTAGAAAGAGCTTGCAAGGGTTTTAAAGTGCCCCAGGATTTGCCTGGCAGGAGATGGGGGAAGAGATAAACAATGTGAATCACCAAGTTGGACAAACAGTTACAGGTGTCCGTGAGAATAATTGCAAAATCCATTTTAAGGCAATGCCACCCTTATTTGGGGAACGGACAGAAAAAGCCATAGAATTATCGGTGTGAGATTTCAAGTACAAAAGAAGAAAGAAAGAAAGAACTCCCAAATACCTCTTTTTCAGACGTCATCTTGCAACAAAAGGGAGGAGGGTGGAAATGTAGTGTTAGCGCAACGAGTTTTGTAATTAAGGGCACAAAGGAGAAGAAGTGACAAGGATTCTGCTGAGGCTGCTTCGATATTAGACCCCCGTCTTGGATGGACCCTCGTTTTGCTGAGAACAAGGAAGAAGACGATGGCAGATGGAACTGTAAAAGGGCAGTTGACCTCGCACCGGTAGAGGCAACTTTTGAGTTGCAAGTGGTCTGTCATTTTGGAGGTATTTTCTAAACGGGGATTCTTCTGCTTCTTGCTCTTGGCTTTTCTTGTTCTCAGCAAGGCATGAGAAACAAAACAAAAAACCCCCAAACAAAACAAAACAAAAAGACAAAGAAGTCAGAGAGGTGAAGGAAGAAGCTGGTCTCTGGCAGTTGTTTGAAAGGCTCAATTAATTTCCCCAGCGCATTTTGACCAAGCCTGTTCATCCAGGGCAAATAACACGTGCCTTCGTTCGGCTGTAGTAAAAAAACCGACCCGTTTGTGAACACATTTCTAAGAGGACTCATTTGGACAGTTAGTGAGGTCGCTTGTCCTCAGGGAATGGTGTTGGATCAAGACATGTAGAGGCCCTAAATTATGTGATGTTTAAGAGGCCCCCGTCCATTATCAAACATGTCTCAGAGGTTTGCCTTGTGTTTTGTATCGTCACCTAAAGCAAATTATGCTGCTTATACACTGCCCAATAGTACTGAAAGAGAACTTTCTGGGCAGTTTATAACTTAATTATGCTGGCTACAATCCCCACCCTCCACCCCAGCAAACTAGGTCCTCAGTTGACCAACCTTGGAAGGATGGAAGGTGGAGTGAACCTTAAGCCGCCTCTCTGAGCCCAGAGGGACTGAACGTAAGTCATGAACAGAGTCTCGGCTGCAGTCGCCATGAGGGTCGTTATCATCGTTGTCACCAACACTTCAATTATTATTAGCGTTGTACCTGTAGCAGGAGTAGTAGGAGTGTTGGAGTCATTTCTGGGCAGCCAAAATTGGTCACCTGCCCATAGTCTTCTCCACCTCATGTAGAACTACTGTAATTATGTCCAAAGTATCCAGGTCATTAGTTTGCACCTGAATGTATAAATT
>JAHTLZ010003542.1:80398325-80441790 GCA_023846285.1 Phrynocephalus versicolor
AAATGGCTACTCTACCTTACTGCCTCTGGAAACTGGAGATGTGATGTCCTTCCCAGTGTGTATATGTGTAAATGTGCATGTTTCTCCATGTGTGTAATCCGCCACTCCTGTTCTGCCGCCTGAGGCAGGGGCTTCACAAGGGCATATCTGGGGGGGAGGGGCAGAAGGGTGCATTTGCCCCCGGAGCAGCAATTTGGGGGCGTCTGGAGGGGGAGCAGGAGGAAGAAGCCTTGCACCCTCCCGCCAGCAGTGCTCCTTTCCCCCCTGGCTAAGGCTTGTCAACGAGACCCCCTTTGATGCCTCCGCCGCCACACGCCAAGCAAATGGCGAAGCAGGCAAGCAGGCAGGTAGGTGGGGAGCACAGTGGTCACGGCGCCCTCCTCCTCCCCTCCCTCGCCTTGCTTTAGGCCACGAAAGGAGAGGTGTAAGGCATGCGTGCACACACACAAACACCTGTCTGCCTACGTGCGCATGTGTGCCCCTGTCCTGCACCCACAGGATTGGGCCTCTGTTACTGGGCGGGTGGGATGTGATGGGGGGCGGCAGGAGGAGCGCCAAAACAAACTTTGTCCCCACGCGCTCCCAATCCTTGCTACACCTCTGGGGCTTCACTCCGCCTAAGTCAGGGTTGTCCAAATTTTTTGCAAGGAGGGCCAGATTTGGCAAGGTGAAAATGTGTGTGGGCCGACCATTCAGCCGCATTGGGCCCCCGGGGCGGACTTTGGACAGGTCTCTATAACATGCAAGGAGGAAGGGAGGATGCTGCAGCAACGGAGCTGGGGGCTGGTAGGCTGGGAAGGTGGCTGGATGGCGGCGGACAGAGGCAGGGGGGGCAGGCAAAACATAAAACTGCAAACTGATGCCTCCATCCGGTATGGGGAAGGGCCAGCTGACGGGGAGGCATAACAGGCTGAGCCAGTGGGGAGAAGAGGCCGCGGGCCACTCAAAATTTGTAAATGGGCCGCATTTGGCCCCCGGGCCTGACTTTGGACATGCCTGGCCACCACCTCTGGGGCTTCACTCTGCCTAAGTGAAAGAACAGCTCAAAGGGTTCTTGTTGTTTGGTTATAGCAAACAGACTGAGCTGCTTTAAGTACTATGACTTAAAATAGTTTTAATGCTTACTTGCTTTAAATTATTGAATTGTGTTTTAACTAGCATATATGTTAACTGTTTTTTTAAAATTTTAACTTGCTAAGTTTTTAACTCTATACCTTTTAATATTGTGAGCTGCCTTGAGTCCCCTTACTGGGAGAAAGGTGAGATAAAAATAAAGAAAACAAATCTATCTATCTATCTATCTATCTATCTATCTATCTATCTATCTATCTATCTATCTATCTATCTATCTATCTATCTATCTATCTAATCTATCTGTTTGGCTTTTAGATTGCCCATCTGCCTGCCAAGGCCACTCTGGGTGCTTAACCCAACATAATAAATAACAAGTTAAAAAACAAAGAACACAAAATGATAACATAAAAGGCCAAAGATCAAAATAAAGAGAATCCTAGAATCATAGAGCTGGAAGAGACCTCCAGGGCCATCTGGTCCAACCGCCTGCCATGCATCGATATCAATTCACATAGATTAAATGACA
Organism: Phrynocephalus versicolor; assembly: GCA_023846285.1. NCBI lineage: Eukaryota > Metazoa > Chordata > Lepidosauria > Squamata > Agamidae > Phrynocephalus > Phrynocephalus versicolor. The sequence goes on from JAHTLZ010003542.1 coordinate 80,399,926, forward strand.
CAAACTTGACTAAAAATGCTAACAAATAAACAGATCAATTAATTAAAACTTTCTGGAAAATGAAGACCTCTGCCAAAATTATGGCCATTCGGTTGGTTTTCAAAATAACGAAGCCACTCCTTCCCTCACTGAGATCACCATCCGTCAGGTAGATCCCAGAACATGCATAACAGTCTCGTTTGTGACAGAGTAATACAGAAACCCAACGTTTACATCTTTGTTGCCCTGCCAATGTTTTCAAAGAATGCAAAGCCTATGTTTTGTATTTGACACAGTTTTGCGGAAGGCTTGGAACAAAGCCCATACATCTTTAGACGCCACCAAGAGAACAGCAGAAGGAGGTTGGTCGAGTCCAAATAATTTAATGTTCCACAGTTCACTTTACATTTGTAATGAATATCCACATGGTAATGAGACCCTAGAGAATTCAGCCTAGGCCCAGCTGTGGGGAGGTTGAGGGGAAGCACTTGTTTTAATGCAGCCTCCTTCCTCTGCTCACTGACAACTTCACTTCATCCATGTCAAGCAGTGTACTACGCAGTGGTTTTTCATTTTTTTGAAAAGCAGTGGTGAGGGAAGGAGTTTTTTCCAGCAGCCAACCTCATAGAATCCTAGAGTTGGAAGATACCTCAAGGGCCATCTAGTCCAACCCCCTGCCATGCAGGAACCCCCATCACAGTATTTCCGACAGATGGCCATCCAGCCTCTGCTTAAAAACCTACAAAGAAGGAGAGTACACCACCCTCCTTTGTGGCAGCATCTTCCACTGCTGGGCAGCTCTAACCGTCAGGAAGTTCTTCCTAATATTTAAATTGAATCTCTTTTCCTGTAGCTTGAGACCATTGCCCTGTGTCCTCGTCTCTGAAGCCATGGAAAACAAGCCAGTCCCTTCTTCAATGTGACATCCTTTCATATATTGAAACATAGCTATCATATACCCTCTCAGCCTTCTTTTTGTAAGGCTAAACATTCCCAGCTCCCTAAGCCAGACCCTCAATCATCTTGGTTGCCCTCCTCTGAACTCGATCAAGATCGTCAACATCCTTTTAAAACTGAGGTGCACAGAAATGGACACAGTACTCCAGATGGGGTCTGACCGGAGCGGAATAGAGTGGTACTATCACTTCCCTTGATCTTCTAGACACTATGCTTCTGTTGATGCAACCAAGGATCGTGTTGGCTTTCCTGGCCACATCACACTGCTAATTCATGTTTAATTTGTGGTCCACCAAGATTCCCAGATCCCTTTCACAGGTACTATTTTCCAACCAGGTGTCTCCCATCCTGTATCTGTGCAATTCGTTCTTTTTACCTAGTGCACCACCCTACATTTCCCTCTGTTGAAATCCATTCCGTTAGCTTTGGCCCAGCACTCTAATCGGTCAAGGTCTTTTTGGATGTTCATCCTATCCTTTAAGGAAGATGCCCACCGGAGCTGTAGCTCAGGGGTTAGAAGAACACCCATTTGGCACGGGAAAAAGTCAGAGGTAGCGGTTGGCACGAACTTCTGGTTCGATGACCAGCCAAACAGGTCTTTGGCACTTCCCAGCCACACCTCCCCTGGTGGGCGTGCCCAGGCAGAACCGGCGCCCCGGCTTCCTTGCCTGCCTCCTCTGGAGGGTGCTTGTTGGAGGGGAAGCATTGTCCCCAGAAAGCATTGCCTTGGGTCAGATATGGTGGGAGTCAGCCAGGCCCAAACCTAGGAGCTGGCTTACTTGGGGCAAACATGGATCCTGTGCCCAGCGAGTGCCCCCCCTCCCCCCTCGTTGCCAAGCATGGCTTCAAAACATCTTGTTCTGAACTGCCTTCCTCCACTGGTGAACTCCAGCCTGTTGCTTCCTTCATGGAATCCGTCCTTCTTATATTCAACCGTCCTCCTTCCCTGCTGCCTTTCACTTTTTCCAACAGTATTGTCTTCTGCAGCGAATCCTGCCTTCTCATAAAGTACCCAAAGCAGGGTGGCCTTCATTTAAACTTGTTTGCCTCCTGAGTTCAGGCTTGACTGAACTTCAGACCCGCTAGGATACTCATCTACTGCCAAGGGCAAAATCCGTTAGGCTGATTTCTACTTCTGACATCCTGGAAATGAATTTTACAGCTTCTGTGGGGCTTGTTCTTGAATCTAGAGAAACTCTCAATAAATTACCACCCAAGACTACCACTCTATTCTGCTCTGGTCAGACCCCACCTGGAGTCCTGTATCCACTTCTGTGCACCTCAATTTAAAAAGGATGATGACAACCTTGAGCGGGAACAGAGGAGGGAGACCAGGATGGTTGAAGGTCTGGAAGAAATGCCTTATGCGGAACGGCTTAGGGAACTGGGAATGTTTAGCCTCTCTTAAAAGAAGGCTGAGGGGGGATATGATAGCTATGTTTAAATATTTGAAAGGATGTCATATGGAAAAGGGAACAGGTTTGTTTTCCATAGCTTCAGAGACTAGGACTCGGGGCAATGGTTTCAAATTACAGGAAAATAGATTCCATTTGAACATTAGGAAGAACTTCATGACAGTTAGAGCTGTCCGGTAGTGGAAAAATAGGCTGCCACAAAGGAGGGTGGTGGAGTCTCCTTGTTTGGAGGTTTTTAAGCAGAGGCTGGATGGCCATCTGTTGGAAATATTCTGATGGGGTTCCTGCATGGCAGGGGGTTGGACTAGATGGCCCTTGAGGTCTCTTCCAACTCTAGAATTCTATGATTCTAAGACTTCTAAATGTGTGCGAACAATGCTTTAAAACGTTGGTCATGCGCCAAGGAGCTCGTATCGCAAGGATTGGCTTGCCGTGTAACCAGTTTTTCACGACTGCTCTAACCAAAAACAAAACTAAACAAAATAAAAGCAAAAAAAAAAAAAGCCCACAACCCCAGAAGCTACAAAGCTGATGGATGGAAAATTTCTCTTTCAGTCAAACGAAATTAATCAAGAAGCAAGAAAGGGAAACGGGCTTTGAAGGCAGGCACAGTTATTTCCCCAACGCAAGCCCAACGTAGAGCTTTTTCAGCTTCTGCATTCATGTCTTGTTTTCTTAGTCAAGATCAAAGTGGGCGAGGGGGTGAGTGCGCAGGGAGGCCATCTTCCCTTGCTTGCAGATATTTCATTTGCTGCCCGCAAATAGGTCTCGGAGGCTGTCTCAAATGGCTAATACTTGGTGGGGAAAGGAATGGGATAGTGGGAAACAGAAGACTGAGCAGGCACTATCTGTCGATGGTGGCAGCAAGCAGGACGTGTTCCCCCGGCTGTCACGCTGGGGGAAGAGTGCCAAAGAGACCAAATAGAATTTGTACTTTGTACTCTTCTGCGCACCGCCAGTGTATGCCCCAGGTGACACAGACCCTAACTGTGGGCTTGCCCTTGTGTGTGGGTGTGGGTGTGGGTGGGTGGGTGGGTGTGGGTTGTGTCATTACAGTCGTGACCGACTCTATGTGACCCCGTGTCCATGGAGTTTTCTTGGCAGGAATACTGGAGTGGTTTGCCAGTTCCTACTCCAGGCACCTACAGCACCTGGTATTCCCTGGTGGTCTCCCATCCAAGTACTAACCAGGGCCGACCCTGCTTAGCTTCCAAAATCAGACAAGAATAGATGTGCTGAGGGCATCTAGGCAGCACTTAGGGGCTTCCCCTTAAGCCCTCTTTAAAAAAACAACAACTCCTAGATGGTCAGCAGCAGCGATGTAGTGAACCCTGGGCGTCATCTTCCACACACAGCCTCAAGCTCCCCTGCTCCCCTCTGAGCTCAGCTGTGCAACCTTTGCAGAAGCTGAGGGAGAAATACATTTTCCTATGATGCCTATGGCCGCTCAAGAGTTGTTAGCTTTACAAAAAGACCTGGCCCTTGGGAGCTGATAAGGTCTGGCTGAACTGCCTGTTTTTCTGGACTTTCCTTCTCGGGTAGCACTGGCTATGGGCACTCTTATTGTCACGGTTTGAGCTGTGCTTTGAGGGAGGATGCGATTCATCTCCAAAACCAAGAAGACAGAGCCCTGGAGCCACTGGGCTGTGATTATAATGCCCTTGTACAAAATGATAGTAAGGCTGCACGTGGAGTGTACAATTTTGGTCACCGCATCTCAAAAAAGACATAGTGGAACTGGAAAAGGTGCAAAAGAGAGCAACTAAAATGATTACTGGGCTGGCAGGTCTCTCTTATGACGAATGGCTAAAACATTTGGGGCTCTTTAGTCTGGAAAAAAGGCACCTGAGGGGGGATAGGATTGAGACATACAAAATAATGCAGGGCATGAGTAAAGTGGATAGAGGGACGCTCTTCTCCCTCTCACAAAATACCAGAACTAGGGGACATCCACTCAAATTGAGGGCTGGGAGGGTGAGAACAAACAAAAGAATTTTTTTTACCCAGCGTGGTGTTAGTCTGTGGAACTTCCTGCCACAGGAGGTGGGGATGGCATCTGGCCTGGATGCCTTCAAAAGGGGATTGGACAGATTCCTGGAGGAAAAGTCCATCACAGGTTACACACCATGATGGAGGAGATGTGTATTCTTCAGGCTCAAAACCAGGATACTTCTAGGGCCAGAGGCAGGGGAGTGGTATCAGGAGACAGAGATCCAGTCTCGTGCACTCCCAGAGGCATTTGGTGGGGCCACTGTGAGATACAGGAAGCTGGACTAGATGGGCCTTTGGCCTGATCCAGCAGGGCTCTTATGTTCTTATGATATCCCTATGAGCCACATCCTTGGCTGGATGCCCAGGTTTTAACATGGCACTGCACCACCAGAGGGGCTGCATCTGAGAAAACTCTCTCTCCCCCCCCATATCTTTATAGATTATACTGCTACTAATGGCTGTGGAGCAGCCGCCCACTCTAGCAGATCTTAGTGAGTGTTGTGTATTGATCTGTACTTGCTTATGTTGAAGTAACTGCCTTCCTGTTCCAAAGGGAACAGGCCTATTGGTTTCTGTTCCTGTTTCAAAGGGAACAGGCCTATTGGTTGATTCAAGTTGCTGCATTTGGATCCTCAATCCTATTGGTCTCTGCCAAAAGGCAGCTTTGTGATTGGTTGTAATTGTGCCCTCCAAAATGTATCTTCTCCTAGCCAGTCCTCGCTCCTATAAATGTAGCTCCCTCTCCCCAGTCCCCAGTCTTGTTCTCTCCCTGAATAAAGAGCTGTTACACTAGAAGCTGTCTCCAGCCTGCTACGTCTCAGAGCTGAAATCACTGCTGAAATCACTAAACCCCACAACAGTGAGTGGGCAAAAATATACCAGAAGAGCAATGCCCTCAAATACCTAGGACCATAAGCTATAGAGCACTTACAGATGTTGGCAGCACCTTGCGTTCGGACTGTAAGAGCCCGGGCGGCATGTGCAGGGTTCTTTTTGGACGGTTGCCAGGTGGGTTCATTATACTGTTCCTCTCAGCAGGACAAATGCCATCCATTATTGCATATCCAGGCTATCATCAATCCTTTATGCCATCTTCAAGGGCCGCCCCCATGTACAACAAACACATTACCGTGATCTATGTGACCTTGGGATTTTGGGTGAAATACTGTGGCTGAAGAAAGCCAGAAATTCCAGACACCATAAAGAGCAGAAGAAAACTGCAAAAATATTTGGGTCATATAATGCGCAATAACAAATACCATCTGCTGCAGGTTATCCTTCAAGGAAAAATGGATGGGAAGTCTGGCCTGGGGCACAGAAGAACCTTCTGGCTTAAGAATTTAAGCCAATGGTTCACAGTGGGCCCAGCTTCTCTATTTAGAATAGCTTTAGATTTAAAAAAAGACACAAAACATGTGGCACCTTAAAAACTAGCTGATTAGTTGTAGAAAAGTTGGTAATGAAGATTTAATATTAATATTTAATTTAATATTACTATTAGAAATGGGCACAAAACAAACAAATTTTTGTTTCCGTTTTCATTTTTTCATTTCGTTACGTAACGAAACGACAAACGAATTTTGTCTCTAAAATGAAACGAAACGAACAGAAACACCGGAAATTTTGTCATGCGTTTCGTTTCCGTTACTGCAATATGAGTGAATTGCTTAAAATCTTTAAAAAATTACAAAAAACTGAAATAAATGGTAACGAAATGGTAACAAACGAATGAAAACGAAAACAATTTTTTTCCAAAAAAATCGCGAAAAACGGAAACGAACCGAAACGGACCCTCCAAACGACAAACGAAATGCCATTTTTCTGATTCGTGCCCATCTCTAATTACTATATTGCCACTTTTTTCATGGAAGTTGATCTCCCACCTGGACCCTAAAGTAAAAACTTCTATTCTCTCACCCCTCTCTTCCACCCCCACCCCACCCCACTCTATCTGGTTCTGGATTCTGACTCTTGAGGAATTTACTTTAAAACCACACTTAACATACCTACAAACTCTGGCCACAGAGCCGTTAACAGTACGACCCCTGGCCAAATCCTCCTTCCCACCACTTCTACAGCTAATCATCTCTCCCTCCTCTTTCCCCTCCCCTATCCACCAACTAACATCTGGTATGAAATGTGTATCTCATCACATATTATATTAAACACCCCATTCTGCTGCTATAGAAGTGGATGTGCCCACAAAATATTACCTTAAAATATTAAAGTTAGTCTTTAAGGTGCCACGTTTTGTGTCCTTTTTTTGCTTTGTTTTTCTTTGATTTTTGCCTGCAATTCTTCGAAAGACTAACACGGCTACCCGCTCTGAAACTTCTAAGATTAAAAAAAATGTGCTATTGATTGACAGTGTTCTACGAGGAGAAGAAACTTATCTCAACCCCACAGTATCCATACAGTAAAAAAGAAGCTTTTTTGTATTGGTGGGGGAAAAAATAAAGTAATTATGGAGGGAACAATGACCAGAGTATGCTGGTGTCTAAAAATTAAGCCTCCCGCCTGATGCACACTTTCCTTGGGAGCAGAGCTGGAGACTCACAGTGGGGTTTTCTTCCCAGGAAGCATGCTTAGAAGACGTCACCTCAAAAATTTGGGAGTGGAAACTGGAAAGGCAACGACTGAGCTCCACAAAACTTGCCTCTCTGCCCCTGGATCAACAAACAGGTGTGTGCTTTGCCCTCCCCCATCCACAGATCCCTTTCCTGGTGTGTGTGTCTGTTTCATTTTCAGGGAATTAGTTGAGTCTTTGGTCCCAAATGCCAAGTCCAAGTCTGAGTCTTGGGTAACAAGTCTCAAGTCCAAGTCCAAGTCTTTGGTCCCAAGTCCCAAGTCTTTGGTCCCTAGTCCAAGTCTTTGATACCTTGTATTATAGAACATGCTTTTTTTACCCAGAAAAAACAGCAACGAAGAAGGGGTAGGTGAGTTCCAAGAAGTGAGTCCAGTCACTGGTGCAGCTTAAATCCGAACTGACAGCGGGCTCTGTCCCTGTTGACTTTTAATTTCTAGAACTCAGAAGAAGTTGAAAGGACGGCAAGCTGGAATATAGAGGGTGCTTCAAGCCATCAATCTCTGTCACTCCTTATATGAACAGACACTCAGACTCATTGTGGAGGAGAGGAAAACTTTTATCCCTTCTTGGAAATACTACTGACCTCTAATTATTTCCCCAAAGTTACCTGGAATATGCTGTCAGCATTACATTAGGCGACAAGGCAAGAAGTGAGAAATAAAAAAGAAATTCAATCAGTTCCCTTTGTGAACGGCGGCGTTTATGAGGCACATTTTATTCAACTGCAAGAACAAATTCCGGGACTTAATGCCTTTCTGACAACCCGAGCGGCCTATAAATCAGGCCCTCGTCTTCAGCCTTATGGCAATAAAACCACTTCATTCAATTTACTGCTTCAGCAAAGGCGTGGAGAACGACTCCGGCTAATGGGCAAATAAAGCTCCAACCACCCAGACTGTGGTGGTGGTGGGGGCAATCAGAAGCTGCACATTTCCGTGTCTTTGGATGCGACAGGGTCTGGGGTAATGTAGCACTTCCCGATGATTGGCCAAATCAGCCTACATTATGTGACATACGGCAGATTGGCTTAATATGCCGAGTCTACTGCGCTGCAGAATTCTGGTGGCGAAGATGGGGAGCAGGGGGCACAGATAACTCTTAACACTGTCTCCCCCCCTCCTCACTCTCCAAATGGCTGGCTGATATCTATTTAGTACATCGAAGGCGTATGTCACCATTTCGTACAGTACTTGGCGTGATTCATTCTATTGCGGCTCTTTGTCAATATCTATTATAATACAGTTTCTCTCTAGTTTAGTGGGAGACAACTATGCAGAGCAAGGGTGATCCATTTTGAAAGAACAATCTGAGATCCGGCTGCAGGGTTCAGTTAATCAGAAGACTCTTGGGTGTGAGGCTTTTTAATGGCTACCTGAGCCTACGAAATCAGCAGATTATAAACTTTCAAAACAGGCATTTTCCGTTTCTGCGCAGAGCAATATATCCTTGCAAAACCGTAGGGGAAACGGTTGGGCTACTTTTCTTCACATGCAAATGCATGCAGATAACAAGTTGCACCACTTAAACCCTTATTTTTTTTTAAAAAAGATGACTTTGTCTTGGCTGTGAATGAGGAAGTGGTAACACAAATAGACAAAGTATAGTTTGTTTATCACAGCCATGTTTCGGAAGGTGTTTGCTAGTAAGTTGGCCTCGATCTCCCAGGGGAGATAAGAGATATCATTCAGTCCCTGTTTTATGTTGTATCTACGTATGATGTTGCATTTATGAGCTTCTGGTGCAATGGCAGCATAGTCAGAGGCAAGATCAACTAGGGATGGGCATGAAATGGGAAAAACAATGTTTCATTTCGTTTTGTTTTGTGCTCACCCCATTTTGTTTGGTTTCTTACGGGTTTTTTTTTAAATTTCATGTGAAACAAAATGGCTCCCCTGGGTCCTAGAGGCACCAGATCTGGTGCCCGGGACTCCAGGAGCCATTTTAAAAGGCTCCTGCCAAGCTGTCAATGGCTGGAGCCCTTTAAACTTGGTCCAGTCAGTACCAGAGGGTCTCCATGGTACTGACTGGGCCAGGTTTAAAGGGCTCTAGCCATTGACAGCTCAGCAGGAGCCCCAAAACGATGGAACAAAACGGGTTGTTTCAATGGGAAAAACGACCGTTTCGTTTCGTATATAACGAAATGCTGCTTCCTCGTTTTGTTTTGTTTCATTACGTAACAAAACACGAAAACAGTATTTCATTTTTCATTTCCTGACCATCCCTAGTTTCAACCTCTTCCGTGACCATTTCGCATTTCATTATCCTGAGAACTACGTAATCTTCTGTTGCAGACTATAAACAGGGGTGACTATCTTTGTTTCTCTTTCCATAATACAAAAGAAAGACTTTTGTTGATAGCATGGCATCTAAAGGATGAAATAAACCCCCGACAACTCGTAGTGTTATCAACTAAGATGATATTAGTTAACAAACAAACAAACAAATGCAGTTCCAAAATTCCCCTTTTGCTATCTGGGCAGCTTGTTTGAAAGACATACAAAGAGGGGTTAAATTCTAGCAGAATGATGTAGTCAGCTTAGCAACAAGCAATGTGTGAGAAGAGACAGCCTCTATCCAGGTGATGTGGTGACCAATTTTTCCAAGTCAATGGCTGGTTAAGTTTCTGTTGTGTATTGATCTGTATTCCTATTATCTGTAATTGCTTATATTGAAGTAACTGCCTTCCTGTTCCAAAGGGAACAGGCCTATTGGTTGATTCAAGTTGCTGCATTTGGATCCTCAATCCTATTGGTTCCCGCCAAAAGGCAGCTTTGTGATTGCTTGTAATTGTTCCCTCCAAAATGTATCTTTTCCTAGCCAGCCCTCGTTCCTATAAATGTAGCTCCCTCTCCCCAGTCCCTTAGTCTTGTTCTCTCCCTGAATAAAGAGTTGTTACAACAGAAGCTGTCTCCAGCCTGCTATGTCAGAGAGCTGAAATCACTTGCTGAAATCACTAAACCCCACGCTACTACAGTTTCACAAAAATTGGAATTTGTAATACGGCAATGGCGGAGCAATGATGCTGATGATGCTGACTCCATTGTGGTCTTTATGGTCATACATCTTTCCTGGACATGCGGGATGTGCCACAACACTTCTGGCAGCCTCAATAATCAAGCCGTTAACCATCAAAGCATACAGGTACTCCCTGAGAGTTCATGAGTCCGGTGGGCAAAAGGAAGAGCTAACAAAATCCTTTTCAAGCAAGGCAGTTAACAAGTTCCTAGGAAATGGCCTTCATGGGTGGGATTGCAGCATCCGAAAAGAGAAAGTGGGAGATACTGAGGCTGCCCACCACCCAACTCTTGATCAGTAGGAGACCGAAGAACATTGGTACTAGCTAATGTGTACCGAACCAGTATCTGGTTCCTCAGCTGTTGACCAACTCACAAAACTACGCTGCTGCAGCCAAGAGAAAAAACACTGTGGCTTTCCCAAGCAGGAAAAGGGGCAATTTTTTCTTAAAAATATGAACAAACTGATTTGAAGATGGAGGAGACTGTGTTGCAGAGTTTTGAATTTTTGGTTAACTTCCTCTAGCTACACAACAAGGTGCAGAGATCCACCGAGCGGAATTAGCTTCAAATTCCCCACTGTAGTCCACCCCTTTCCCTCATCAACTGACACTTACAGTCTCAATAACTCACTCTGGGGCATTATTAGTAGAAAGAATAAAAGGTTTTATTACTTACAAATAAAGAGAAAGTTGGACATACAGAGGCTGCCCTTCCAAACTCTTGATCAGTGGGAGACCAAGGAATATGGGTACCAGCTAATGTGTACAGAATCAGTATCGGATTTCTCAGCTGTTAACCAACTCACAAAACTAAGCTGCTGCAGCCAAGGGGGGGGGGAGAGGAGAAACACCATGTTTTTTTTTTTCAAGCAGGAAAAGGAGCAATTTCTTTCTTTTCTTAAAAAGTATGAGCAAATTGATTTGAAGATTGAGGAGACTGTGCTGCAGAGTTTTGAATTTCTGGTTAATTTCCTCTAGCTGAACAACAACGTGCAGGGGTTCGCCGAGCAGAATTAGCTTCAAATTCCCCACTGTAGTCCACCCGTTCCCCCCATCAACTGGCACTTACAGTCTCAACAACTCACTCTGGAGTATTATTAGTAGAAAAATAAAAAGGTTTCATTGCTTACAAATTGAACGGATCAAACAGCACACTGATCAACACGGCTGACACACTTCCAGCCACGGGCCTCAACAAGCTCCAGACTGTTTCCAACAGACAAAGGAGAGAGGGGGGAAAGAAGCAGAACACAGACGCAGGAGTCTCTTTGAATTCAGAGGCAAGGAAGGAACAATTGGGTCACTGCTGGATTGACAGTCACCCCAGCCAAGGTAGGCCTCTCCCAGCCAAACCTACTAAAGGCAGCATGCAAGATTGCAAACATTCAATCAGACAGTGCACTCTGTGTTATAGGAAACGGAAACATGAATTACTGACCCAATGAGGGCTGAAAGGGAGAAATAAGGACAAATGAATTTCATCCCTCCACTGTGAATAATTTTCACAGAGGGGAAGTATAATCACTCGGGCCTACCAACCAAACCATCAAGCACAGAACCCAAGTGTTCCTTAAGGGATGGTGATGGAGAAGATCATTTTTGAAGATGTCAGCCACTCTTTTGTCCAATTTGGCGCTGCCGATCATTTGTAGAATTGCTTTGAAGAATGCTGACGTGCTCTGCCAGCCCAGCACAGTAACATCACTGCACTCTCGCGCAGTGATAACGAGCATTTGCACAGAATTTCGTTTTATTTATTTATTTATTAGACTTATATACTGCACCATCCTGCAACAAATTCTGGGCGGTTTACAGGGTTAAAAAAAAAGGTACAACCATTAGACACACACAATCATAAATTTAAAAATACAAAACAAAACAACATAACAACACTAAGTCAGTCAAAATCAACAACAGCAGGGAGAGACCAGAACAGACAAGAAGTAAATGAACAGCAAGACATAACGGGAGAAACTAATAACCTTCCTAAATAGCTGCTGTGTATTGATCTGTATTCCTATTATCTGTAATTGCTTGTTGAAGTAACTGCCTTCCTGTTCCAAAGGGAACAGGCCTATTGGTTGATTCAAGTTGCTGCATTTGGATCCTCAATCCTATTGGTTCCCGCCAAAAGGCAGCCAGCCTTGTGATTGCTTGTAATTGTTCCCTCCAAAATGTATCTTTTCCTAGCCAGTCCTGGTGCCTATAAATGTAGCTCCCTCTCCCCAGTCCCCAGTCTTGTTCTCTCTCTGAATAAAGAGCTGTTACACTAGAAGCTGTCTCCAGCCTGCTATGTCAAGAGCTGAAATAACTTGCTGAAGTCACTAAACCCACGTTACAACAATAGCCTTAAGATGTTTCTTAAAAACAGACAGCGAGGGGGCCAAAGAAATCTCATGAGGGAGTTGATCCCAAAATTCAAGGGGCTGCCACTGAGAAAGCCCGGTTCCTCGTCAATGATTTACAAACCTCCTTCAGCGATGGCACCCTCAGGTCTCCTCTTAGTCTTTTCCCCAAACTACTGCCCACCTCAGACCTCACAGGGCCCATTGCTAAAGATAAACGGGGTATTTTCTCTCTGCTATTCTTCTCGAGTGCCTCACGTTCGGTTGTTTCCATAGCAATTTTCTGCATTTTATTTATGTTCTCCTCGCCATTATTCTTGCATTCGCTGCACTATTAAGGGAGATGGGGGAGGAAAGACAACATCTGGAAACAAGCAGATGAAAATTGGTGGTATAAGGAAGGAAAACAGAATAAAATAACAATATTGCCTTTAATGGGAAATAAGGTATTGCTTACCAATATGATTACGTGCAGGGCACTTTTCTCGTTTTACTACTTTCTATTATTTGATAAGGCTTCTAGAGTATACATTTTACATTTAACTTAATTGTAACATTTCTTCCTTTGAACTTCTGATTCTGGCTACAAAATCTGATTCGCACATATTAAGAATGCACATACAGTAAGCTGAAAACTCTCCGTGCTCTAGTTATGGGGAAAATGAATGCCAAATCCACCTTAACTACACCCAGTGGCTCGAATTCTCTAACCTCTTTGGAACACTATATTTGGCGTTTAATGGGGTTTGGCACAACATTAGTTAAATAGAAAAAGTGCATTTCATCAAATCCCCCCTGTTTATAATATGACCACTAAGATCTTTTGCATTTTTACGCAGAAATAAATCTCAACGGTTTCAGCTGGGAAGTCCCAAGATTATGGGATAACCATTGTAGTTCCCAATCTTGGGTTCCCAGGTGTTCTTGAGTGAAACCCCCCCAGAAGTATTTACCACTAGCAGCATTGGTGAGGATTTCTGGGAGTTTATTTATTTATTTATTTATTTATTTATTTATTTATTTATTTATTTATTTATTTTTGTACTTGTTAACCGCCCAAACATTCAAGCCCCAATGTAACAAAACAAAGTACGAATAATAAAGAAAACAGTAATAATAATAAAAATAAAATACAAATAGGAATAAAAATAAAAAATAAGCATAGCTCATCAACAACCATATAGTATAAACAAGATCCGGCAAGAGAGAGCTGGGACCCACAGACATACAGACTAAGTTCTGGGGACTCAAGGTGGGGACACACTGGTTTAGCATCCTTTGGGCTACAACTCCCTCTCATCACACTACTAACCAAAGCATCTGGGCCAAAGTCTATCTGCAGAAAGCTACATGTAGACTCAGGATACTGGTTCTTTGCTCATGCTCAATTCAAAGTGCTTGTTTTGACATATAAAGTCCTAAATGGCTTAGGACCTAGATACCTGAAGGACCGTCTCCTTCCACATGAACCTACCTGGCAATTAAGATCTAGCCAGGGAGCCCTCCTGAGAGAGCCACCCCTCAAGGAGGTGAAAGGGATGGCTTGTAGGAACAGGGCCTTTTTGGCAGCTGCCCCCAGATTATGGAATGCCCTCTCAAGTGAGACCCACCTGGCACCAACTTTGATGACATTCCAGCGCCAGGTAAAAACATTCCTTCCACAAGTTTTTAAACTGATTATTGTGGGTCCCGATGGTGAATTAAGTGTAGCATTTTAATATATTGTATTTATTGTATTTAACTGTTTTATTGTTTTAATTTTATTGCAATTTGATGTTTTAATTTTATGAATTGTTTATTTTGATTGTGAGCCGCACAGGGACCTTTGGGTAGTGGGCGGCAAAGAAGCTATAGAAATCAATCAATCAATCAATCAATCAATCAATCAATCAATCAATCAATCTCTCATCCAGCCTGGGCAGATGCATGGTCACTTTTCCCCCAGGGATGGCGGGGGATTTGCAGCTCACCGCCACCTGCCTGCCCTGCCCTGCCACTGTGACGACAGCCCCCCACCCCTTGTGGCTGCCCGCAGCTCACCGCCTGGTGTGAAGGGCTAGGACATGTAGTAGCGTGGCAGTGTGGTGGACTGGGCGGCACTACACCACAGCTTTCTTGCCTGGCACCGCACCACCTACTACCTGCTGCTCATCAGTTGTGGGTAACTAAATCCACAGATAGTGATTCAGTAGATAAGGGGGTGCTACTGTACAAGTAATTATGGAGGCTATATCTTGCTGCCACCTCCCCCCTGCCACCCAGGTACTCATTTTGCTAATTTCAGAAGGATGGAAGGCCGAGTAAACCTTGAGCCGGCTAGCTGGGATTGAACCCCAGGTCGTGAGCAGAGTTCAGGATGCAGTACAGCAGTTTAACATCTGTCCTATGAAGGTTTTCTCTGTTTTTGCTGCCAAATGTTGGAACTCCCTCCCATTGGAGACTGGTCTAGTCCTATCTTTGCTTTCCTTCCACAAGCAGGCAAAGACCTTTTATTTTCAGGCAAGCTTTCCCACTGTGACTGCCTGACTGTTTTCTTCTTCTTTTTCAATGGATTGTTGTACCTCCTGCCTTGAATGTGTTTTTAATGTTGCTTTCGTTTACCATTTCTTAAGAGTGGTGTTAGTTTGATCCTTTTCAATATTTGCATACTTACTGTTTTTAGCTTTAAATATTAATGCAAGACGCCTTTGCCTACTCATCATTTTTAGCTTTTGATAATCATCTTTTAATGACATAAGCCTTTGTACACCCATTTGTTTTTAATCTCTAAAGCACATCCGATCTCGCCTGATTTCGGAAGCTAAGCAGGGTCGGCCCTGGTTAGTACTTGGATAGGCAACCACCAGGGAATACCAGATGCTGTAGGCGCCTGGAGTAGGAACTGGCAAACCACTCCAGTATTCCTGCCAAGAAAACTCCATGGACATGGGGCCACGAAGGGTCAATCACGACTGTAATGACACAACACAACATTGTATTGCCTTTTGACGATGTAAGGAGCCACTTCATAAAGTCTTTGTTTCCATTGCCTTTCAGTGATGCCCTTTCGGAGCATCTTAACCCATCCTCCCAAAAAGATAAAAATAAAAATGAAAATTCAATCAACATTGTGAAATTTACGAACCGTATGAAAGGAATTTCTTCCTAGCCGTGAATAGAGAGGAAGCATTATCATGAGAATATTTTTAAAAAACAAACAAACAAATAAAGGACAGCCACACGCCTTCTTTGCTGCCAATGTAATCTCACAGGAAAGTGAACAGAAAGCATTAGAGATAGGCTTGTTATCCAGATAACCCTGAAAAATTATTTATAGGCATCGTTTATGTTTGTTAACGCTGAGGGAAGGCAAGGCCATCTCTGTCTTCAGAACTGGAGCATATTGTTTGTATGCGTGCAGGTGTGTACCTGCATATGCTCAATGTGGATGTGTGTTTTGTGTGTCTCTTTAATCCCCTTGTTCAGATTTCTCGAAAATTTTCCAACACATGGGAGAAACCCACACCTTGGCCAGGTGTCTCTTAATCTGCGAAAATGCCCCCAATTCAAAACAAGAGCAGAAGGAAAACCCTGATGGGATCAGATTCAAGGAACATCCCCCCAGCAGCATGAAATGTAGAGCTCAAAAAGTTGTGGTTTCTGGACTAGAAATCCTTGAATATTCTAGTTTATCACACAGGCTGTGTGCAAAGGTTAACTCTTTCAAATTCATAGGAACTTAATGGTCAACTGCAACCATGGTGGCTTTGGGGGCACTTGAGATGTATTCTGCTGGAACTTTTCAGATTTTATGCCATTCACAAACAGCCTTGTTTCAAGAATTTTATTTCCATCTTGAATGGCAAAGGAAATATCCGTCTATTCCTGATTTTTTTAAAAAATATATATATTTATTTGCAATGGTGAGAACCAATAAACCAAAAAACACTAGATTATGTATCTGTATTTTTTCAGGCCCTGCTGTTAACGACATTACAGTGTTTTAATAGTGTGTTGTACAGTGAATTATTTGTGAGGCTGGTAATGACAAAGGCAACCAGTCTACTAAATGACAGTGTGGACTCTATCACACTGCACGTAAAGAGCATATTTTTAATTTTTTAAATTTGCATCTGGAGTACTGGTCCACCGCGATGCGTTACAAAAAATGCATGCCTTTGCCACGCCTCCTGAAGCATGCTCCACCACATTTTCCTGATCCTTGCCCCTCCGCTAGTAATTTTTTTTAATCTGCTTTTTTGGATAATTGAAGTACACATCAAAAGTAAGTGAGGGCATTGTTAGTGCACATTTTTTGTTATTCTGCTCTATTTATTGATATTTTCTTAAATTTATTTGCTCTTTCCACAAAAAGTGGATTACTGGTACGGGGGCGGGGGGGAGACACATGTTTGTCATGTCCTCCAGCAGTAAATTCAAATCAACGTGTTCATTTAATGTGCGAGTGATAGAGGCCAGTGACTGAGGCAACAAGTTGTTTCGAAAAAATGTAATGTCTAGGCTCTGGTTAGAAAATGTCACCACTGACTCCTTCTCATAGGTTTTCCCCATAAACTAAGAAATACCCACAATCGGGATTCTTTCAAGGGATTAACTTTACTCCTATGACCAGTTTTTGTAGACTAATGAAGTTGGAATGATATTTGGCCTCACCGTTGCAACTGCTCCAACAGTTGAGAAGCCTAAAACTTGTCTTCCTGCACGTCCTGGTAAACCAAAAATACTTGTACATCAAAGCAAATTTCCCCATAGGAAATAATGGAAACTTACCTCATCTGTTCTGGGGTCCCAGTTTCCATTATTTCCTATGAGGAAATTTGCTTTGATGTACGGGTATTTTGGTTTACCAGCATGCTTCTGGAATGGATTATGGAGTCCAGTCCCTGTCAAGGAGTCCCAGTGGGGAATTGAACTGCCAGATTCTGCCTCCACAGCCAGAGACTTAAACCACTGATCTGTCCATCAGTGCATACTGCCCCCAGTTTTGTGAGTTGTACACAGACATTTATATCCTTACATATTTCACTTTCATGGGTGAAAATGAAATTTATACAAAATAAAAAAGTATTCTGCACAAACAACGGTGTTATTTTGCAAAGCACACTTTTTATTTTTCATTTTATCAGCAGCCACGGCTGACCAATACTGGTCATTTTTTTAATTTATTTTTTTGCTCTTCTGCAGAAGTGGAAAGTCAGCCAGCGGCTGCCGGGATGTCAAGACATCCATTAACAGGAAGGGCAAGAAAACGTACAAGTATGCATTACATCTGTAGCAACCATATCTCTGATATCAGCAGAAATCTTTCACGGAAGTTCAAAGGAGAAAGCGCAAAGGGACTGGGCCCAACATAATTACTCTCTGCTCACCTATTACCACATGGGGTGGGGGTGGGGAGAGAGAGAATGAGGGGGAGAAAGAAGAAAGAAAAGAAGAAGAAGAAGAAGGAGAGAGAGAGAGAGAGAGAGAGAGAGAGAGAGAGAGAGAGAGAGAGAAGTCCCCCCCATCAAGTACCTAAGGGAAGCAGTTTCTGTCAGAATGTGATAAAAGCGCCTCTGCTTAATTTCTCATACAAGACAAACTCACTTCTGTGGGGTATTTGCTATTAATGTAGTAATTGCTTTGAGGATTCAGATGAATTGTAATCATCCTGACTCAGGTCCCATTCTGACATTCATCATCACGTACCAGGCAAGGCTGCCATGTGACCCTCCCCACCGTGTCTCTCTCCCTCCCTCCCCTCTCATTGTGAAGAATCCCAAAAAATTTAAAATTTTTACCAAAAAATCTGGGATATTGAGAGCCAGTCCATTGCAGCAGGTCTCAATGCAACCTGTTCCCCTCCCTCGCTTTTACAGACTGCTGTCAACTTCAGGGCTAGGAGCAAGCTATATGGAATATCTCACTAATCCTTGCCCGTGCCAGGTCTTCATACTTGCCAGACTGAATATCCTTTCCTCAGCTGTCCTCTCAGGAAGATATCACAACATACATTTTGAGAACAGAGTATGTAAGCATTGCCGACTGCAACCCAACTCAACCTCCCATATTCTTCTTTCCTGCCCCACCCATCACAAGCTCCATCAACAATTCCTGGCCCCATTCATTTCTAACCTCTCTGGATCCCCAGAGAGTATAACTCAGTGCCTAAGGTAAAGGCAAAGGTTCCCCCTGCACATGCATGCTAGTCGTGTCCGACTCTAGGAGCGGTGCTCATCTCCGTATTCAAGCCAGTGTTGTGCAAGTCCATGGCCATGTGGCCAGCATGGCTGCAAGAAAACACTGTTTTATGTTCCTGCTTTTTATGGCGGTATCTATTTATCTACTTGCATTTACATGCTTTCGAACTGCTAGGTTGGCAGGAGCTGGGGTTATCAGCGGGAGCTCATTCTCCTGCGTGGCACCTGGGATTAGAACCGCCAAACTGCCAACTTTGCAGCCAACAGTTTTCGGAGTCTTAGTCCACTGAGCCACCACGCCCCCTAGAACTCAGTGCCTAGTTGCGGGCAAATCTGCCAAATTGATGGTCTCAGTGGCTGAATAGCTGGCCAGAGTACTATATACCATTAATGAGATCTCCAGGACTAAGGATGGCCACTAATCTGTTCCCTTTAATCTCTTCACTTGTTTATCTTTTAGTCTTTTATTCCACAGTTTGATTTTTTTGTTCTTAATTTATTTTATGCCATTATAGGTCTCTTGACTTGATCTATTTCCTCATGAGATCACAGCGAAAGAACCACCGAGGAGTCTTTGGACAACAAATCTCAGGGAACTGCCAAGAATCCATGTTCCTATCCTGAGCTGCATCTCTCATCTCAGGGATTAAAAAACATTCACATTTGTCTTTTTCAAGCTCTCGTTTAGAGACAGGCCTGAAATGCTGTTTTGGTGGTTGTGCCCGTTCGTTCATCATCCAAACAGGTATTCCTAGCCCCGCCTCCTCTGGTGGGCATCCACTCAGAGGCAGTGCCCTGGATTCCCTGCCCCGCCTCTTCCAGGAGTGGCCTCTGAGTGGGCATTTGTCAGGAGGCGGGACTCAAAAGCATCACACACCTGTTCCGCCACAAAATGAACTGGTACGAACCATGGAACCCTTGGCTCGCGCCCATCTCTATTCTGTTTTTCACATCCATCATGAGTAGAGGTGGAGGGATTTTTCCATTCTTGGATTACCACTCCTAGAATATTCTACGCTGCCTGGATGATTTAGGAACTGCATTCTCTTTTTCTTTTTCTCCTTTTTGGCATCATGGAAGAGGAATCTGACATAGCCTAGTACGCAGCATGCACATGTGCCACAGATAGTGCAAAAGGAAAAAAAAATTCCAAACTGGAGCCTGATTTGGATACTTATTAAGCAGCCGTCGCCTGCTAATCGCAAGAATGCTATAGGGATAATGTGCTCGGTGCTGGTACGAACAGAATCAAGTTGATTGCAAAATCCATTTTAGAACATTACCAGAGACCCCATTTGCAATCAGAGGAGAAAAACCTGGAGTCACAGTCAAAAGCATGCGTCATCATTATATGCGGAAGAAGCCAATTAGAGTTTTTCACATTGCAGGGTGTTGAATTATTGCCAAGAGTAGGTAACAGGTGAAAAGAAGAGTATTTAGCTGCTTGAGAGTCTTTTAAGGTCCTGCATTTGGCATTTCAATTCATTCCCCCATTTCAAAACAATGAAGCTATTGGAATAATTTCCGTAATAATAAGAGATTGTCTGAAAATTGACACAAGACAAAAGGTCCCAGCGGGGCTGTGCCTGTCTGTCTCTGGACCTTGGATGGCTGAACTTACAACTTCCATCTCCAGAGTTGTTTTATTATGGCTAAACCTATATTTTTAATATTAATTCAGGGTGAATTGGGTCCTCACAGATCTTGGGATTTCTGAACACATGTCCACACCTTCCCAAATGTTCGCTGGGAAACAACCAGCCCACCCTTGGCCTGCATTGCATTTACATCAGCACATGCCAGCTGTGGTGAACAACAAGTTTATGATCCCCAGGTAGGTTAATGGGAATTGTAGTCCATCACACCTGGATGGGACCAAATGGGACGGGTATGAACAAAAGCTAAACCCCATAGCTGAACAGGGTCATCTCTGGCCTGTTTGGTCTAGGATTGGATTTACTTTGAGATCCAAGATAGATCTGACACCAAGGCACTAAAACCTTGGAAGTCGTGCAGTGTTGCAAATGCCAGTCCTTCATGCATCTGCAGTACCTTCCTAATTTTAACTGTTCTATTTTTGTTTTCATTGGACCACACTCTTCCCAAACAAAACAAAACAAAGCCATGTAGACAGGCTGCACTGAGCTGATTAGGAAGAGAAACCAGTCCCTAGAAGGAAAAAAAAAAGAGAGAGGAACAGTTTGCTTTCATATTTTAACCCAAGTTTATGAATAACGTTTGCAGATGGATTACCACGACTCGCCCTGCCCATTCCGAATGCCAAGCTCCATGCCCCCTTGCGATGTCAACACCACACTGCTCAAATAAAGAAGAAATGTCATTTGGAAAGCCGGTTATCAACTGCGGCCAACCCAGCTGCTTCTGCCTCTGTGCCTGTCCGAGACAAGTTGTTGCCGGACGCAAATGACAAAAGGCCATGCCACCTTCCACATAGTGCTCTGGCTGTCAAACGGTCCTTCAAGACTGGCATCCTGGCAACTGGAACCGTAAACTAGAGGACAACAGGCCTGGTGAAACTGGTCCAGAAATCATTGGGAGGTCATGGGATCCAGCCTCCTGCCAGTTCAGACGAGCCACAGTGAAGACATTGAGGTGAGAGGCCCAACCTCTGCGGAAAAAACCTCCAACAAAGGAGAATCTGCTGGGTAGTCCGTTCTGCTGCTGAACAGCTCTAACTGCCAGAACATTCTTCATAAAGTTCAGTGGAATCTCCTCTCTGGTAATCGTCTCCAAGTTACTGCTTTAATTTAACTGATTCAAGTAGATTTGAATTGTTAAGGGGCCTGTTATTATAGAAAAATGTTCTGCAGTGGCATTGGTCCACACAGTCCTGCCCATTTGATTGGTGGGTGGGTGGATTGGTTAGGTTACTGCTCCATCTACCCCAAGGACACCTCTGGGTGGTGACAGCACTTTGTTATGGCTCCATCTTAAGGAGTCTTGGGGTGTTGGTTTGATTTTCTTTCTTTCTTTCTTTCTTTCTTTCTTTCTTTCTTTCTTTCTTTCTTTCTTCTGCTTAACTACTTGGGGTATCTTAACAAATCAAGATCAAAATAACATAAAACAATAAAAAGTAGAAGAAATACAGAAAAGGTATTATACACAGTGTGATACCTGAAAATACAATAGCACTTAAAGAGACAATAACATTACAAAAACCATAGGTAGGGAGCAGTTCACGAATTCAAGACAGAATTAAATAAAATACTAAATTAGTTTTGGGCAGGGCTATGAAAGGTGTGGTGGATCAGTGGGCTAGACCACTGAAAACTTTTGGCTGCAAGGTCGGCCGCTCAGCAGTTCGAATCGCGGGTGCCACACAGCGAAGTGAGCTCCCGCTGTTAACACCAGCTCCTGCCAACCTAGCAGCTCAAAACCATGTAAATGTAAGTAGATAAACAGGTACTGCCATAAAAAAATGGGAAGGTAAAGCAGTGTTTTCTTGCACAACAGATTTGCACAACACTGGCTCTTTGGCTTGAAGACGGAGATGAGCACTGCCCCCTAGAGTCGGATACAACTAGCACGCATGTGCGGGGGGAACCTTTATCTTTACCTATGAAAGAAGGATGGCGAGAACAGTCAGGTCTTAGGTTCTCCTCAAACATGGATGGGACCAGCCGCACTTCAGATGGGAGGGAATTTCAAAGTGACGTCACCACAACTGAGAAGGACGAGTTTTGAGTGACAGATATCGGGGCCTCCCTTGGGGTGGCCACCCCACAGCATCCCATGAATAAGAGGCATGTAAGAAATTTAGAGGAAGTCAATAAAACCAAAAGGTTCCACCAGACTACACTTCTCAAAATATCTACCCATTAAATTGGTACGGTGAAAGAAAGCTTCAGGTGACATTTCAGAATACTGTAGGTTGTTTGTCTACAGCTATTACTACAAGGGAACTTGAACGAACAATGCCCAAGTAGTTCAAAGCAGTACAGAATGTGAAACTTTTTTATAGCCACTTATCTAAGTATGCAGAGATGGCTTACTGAAAAAGAAAGAAAAAAATACAATACTTACTTCAGTTGCATGCTCTTAGTCAACTGGTTCTTGCTAGCGTTTCCAATTTCCTGACTCTCAAAAAAAATTTAATTTCCCTTTCTCTGTTTGCCTCTCAGCTTAGTTTTACTTTACACCTATTTCACGGTTATTTGTGCAATGGATGGCCACCTGGCTTATTTTTTCTCCACCAGTATCAATTTGACCTAGCTGTGTGTCGTGTAGGTACAATATGAGCCATTACTGAAGGGGGACATAGGATGATCAACCAAGATGGAAGCCAGATATCTGGATCAAAGAGCAGGCACCTGGGAGTCCCGAACATTCCTGTTGCTCAAGCAGAGGTCAACGGGTACAGGATGCACCATTGTAATCCTTCCTGTCCAGGAGAATCTAATGGTCAGCTTGGGTGGACCAAAGGAGCCTGAAAGATCTTCATGGAGATGATGACAGCACCAGGGCAGATGGGTAACAGAGCATTGGTTTCCAACCTTGGGTCTCCACTTGTTCTTGAACTACAGCTCCCAGAAATCCTGGCCAGCACAACTAGTGGTGAAGGCTTTAGGGAGTTTTAGTCCAAAAACATCAGGGATCCAAGGTTGGGAACCATTGCTTTTGGTTAATTTCCCCTGGTCTAGTGCTCTCTAGAAGCGGCAGATTATAATTCCCATTACAGTTGTCCCCCACCATTTTGCAGTTCATATACTGCGGTCACGTGGTACATCGCGGGGCCGCAGTATTTGAAAGCAAGCCCCCCCCCGGGAGAAAGCTGTGTGGGCCTGTTTGAGGCTTCCTGCACTTACCTGAGGCCTGACGTTGCCCCTGGTGAGCCTCCGACGAGCTTCCTGGGCCTGTTGGAGGCCCCAGACGTGGTTTTCAGCATTTTTGGCTTCCAAAAACTGGAAGTGCCTTCTGGATTGCCCAAAACTACTTCTGAGGCCTCCAACAGGCTTCCTGGGCCTGTCAGACACCCCCCCCCCCGAAATGGTTTCCAGCGAACCGGAAGTCACTTCTGAAAATCATAAGTGCCTTACAGATCTCCCAAAACCACTTCTGGGGCCCCCAACAGGCCTGGGAAGCCCATCAGAGACCCGTTCCGGGCAGCCCCAGGCCTGGGGTAAGTGCAGGAGGCCCCAGATAGGTCCTCCAGTCCCAATCCAACCCAGCATCCACATGTTGCTGCCCCCAAGCTATGGAATGCCCTCCCAAGTGAGATCCACCTGGCGCCAACACTGATGACATTTCGGCGCCAGGTAAAAACCTTCCTGTTCCAGAAGTTTTTTAATTGATACAACATAGACTGTGGGTCCTCTGATGGCAATTTTAGTGTAATGATTTTAGTGTAAGGTTTTATTATTATTGTAATTATTTATGGATATTTGACGTTTTAACTGTTTTAATTCTTTGAGTGTAAGCCGTCCAGAGACGTTTGGGTAGTGGGCGGCATATAAGTTGTAAAAATAAATAAATAAATATCACAGATTATCCTTTATCACGGGTCAGGCCGGGTCCCTATCCCCCATTATAAGCGGCGGATGACTGTACTGTATTGCTGGCCTTCAATAGGCTCTTCCATCACTACATTCTCTCTTCTTCACCTGTTGACCCAGTGTGAGGTGTTCATCTTACAGGATAAGTGCTTGATAATAATTATTCCCTCCCTCTTATTTTAATAGACTGTTTTGCTCCAGAAACTCAACCTATCTGGTCATTATGTCGATGGCTATCCATTCAAATCTCAAGTTGTCATCTAAATTTTGAAAATTTGATTCAGCAGGAGTAAAGAGATCTATTCAATTCCAGCACTGATTATTATCCTTTTTATCTTGTCCGAATAATTTAATCTGTTCCCCAGGATTTAGCGATGCTGTCTTGGCTATGTGACTCACTGATTTTATTAATAAAACAAATTAATTCTTTGGTCCAACATTTCTAAAAATATTCTGCTAGAAGTCCATCCAAGTCTGGTCCCCCCTTTTTTTTAATTAAAGAAAGGTGCAAAATGCCATGATGCTTGCCATGAAATCATTTGAAATATTCTTCCCTTTTAACTTCATCATGTTGATACACCGCACGGGATAAACGGAGCAATTTGATAGCTAGCCACAGTTTAGTGCCGTGATTTACACCACAGCAATTACACTGGTTGGGGCTCGCTATTAAAATTTTGGCCTATAGAAATTAAGAGGAAGTCAAGACAGGAGGGGGGGCAGACAAACCATGGTGTCCCCCCCCATGCCTAACCCACCAATTGCAATGCCTATGACATGGAGCTTAAGAGGACCAATCAGCGACAGTGGCCATTCTGTCCAGTATGCCCGAACGAACATGGGTTTGACCAGTAGAGGTAATGCTATGATGGGACCCCCCTTAAACCTTGAGAACTCGTTGGGAGAGTGAGAACAGACAAAAGAAAATAGCTTTTTACCCAGCGTGTTGTTAGTCTGTGGAACTCCCTGCCACAGGATGTTAGTTGTCTAGTTGCACCACCAGAGGTTGGGAGTTTGATTCTGCACTGAAGCTCAAAGAGGAGAGAACCGGGTTTTCTCTGTGGAACACCCTGCCACAGCAGGTGGTGATGGCACCTGGCCTGGATGCTTTCAAAGGGGGATTGGACAGATTTCTGGAGGAAAAGTCCATCACAGGTGCCAAACCATGATGGAGATGTGTCATCTCCAGGCTTAAAACCGGGGTACTTCAAGGGTCAGATGCAGGGGAGTGATATCAGGAGACATAGTGTGTTCCCAGACACATTTGGCAGGGCCACTATGAGAGATATAGGAAGCTGGACTAGATGGGCTTTTGGCCTGATCCAGCAGGGCCCTTCTTATGTTCTTATGTGCTGCCAATGAAATTCTGGGAGTGGTAGTCTACAACACTCCAAACATTTGAAGCTCTAATCTGTAGGCTGGGGAAATTCCTCTGAAATGACCATAAGTAACCATTCCCTCTTTTCACTTTTCATTAAGTAAGCGCGTAAATAATCTGGACTATTTCCTCTGTCTCAGAACCGACACTTCTAATTTGGAAAACTAAACAGGATCACACCCAGTTTAGTCCTGAGATGAGGGATCCACCAGATTGGGCTATGAAACCCTTGAACAGGAATTACTTCCAGAGGGAGTTGATGATACTCAATTGAATGCCCGTGAGATCTGAGAACTCCACAAGACGATGTCCTACATTTCTGCAGTCAACAATTTTGTAAAAGTGTGTGGTTTCTTTAATTTGTAAGCTGTGATAGTTGTCTGAATCTTCTCAAGTCCCCAATGAAAAAGCTGAGCAAATGAGCCTTCTTATGAAGGTCATCTAATGGCTTTGTCTGCTTCTGTAATATACTGGCTTTCTTACTTTTGGTGCTTATTAAGCATCTTTTCTCCACTTGCTTCTGTTTTGTTTGTTTTTAAATCCACCCTGACCCGTCGCTTGCAGCTTCGGCTACACTGTAGATGCTAAACTACTTGGCATGGGGAATGGATGTTGTTTAAAAATGTTCTCTAAGGGTTTGCGGTAGAGGTTTCAGTGCCTCGTTAAGATAGAACACCATGGGTAGC
Source organism: Phrynocephalus versicolor (assembly GCA_023846285.1). Classification (NCBI taxonomy): domain Eukaryota; kingdom Metazoa; phylum Chordata; class Lepidosauria; order Squamata; family Agamidae; genus Phrynocephalus; species Phrynocephalus versicolor. The sequence goes on from JAHTLZ010003542.1 coordinate 80,425,973, forward strand.
TACCGCAGCCTGCTACGAGGCCTGTTGTTATTAAGGGGCAATTCAATTAAAACATTAGACTCTTCAGGATGAACTACTGATGCAAAACATTAAGGCTCTAAACAGAAGTATGCAGTGCAACCATCAGAAAACAACTGCACAATGCAAGTTATTTTTCTGTGTAGGTTCAAGGTGTGAATGGGGGAGAATGGTACGTCCAACCCTTCATTGCTCCTTTACTTTCCTGGCAGTTATCTCTGTGGAAAAGCAACACAATCCACGGTGATCTTATATCTCTCTGGGCCTTTTCACGCGACCCCTAAGATCCCCTGGCCACTTGAATTCGGACCAGAGATCTTGGGGGTTCGTTGCTCTTCCTGTGTCTCCACCCCTCCGCACTTCCTTGCTCCTGTCTGCGTGAGGGGAGGGAGAAAAAAAAGGGACAAAAGAATGCAGGCTCACCTCTGTCTGCCAGTCCAAGCCGCCCCGTCATCGTCCTGATTCCTTCTCTTAAAGGGGCAGGAGGCAAAAAAAAAAAATTACATCCGGATCTGGGGATTTTCACCCTCCAAGAGCAGGTACATGAAAAGTGCACTGGGACGTGCTTAGGTGGGCGTGGTCGCACTTAATTTCCTGCAAACTCCGGAGCTGGTGGGGAAACAATTGTAAGCTCCTGAGCTGGCAGCCATTTGCGGCGGAGTTTAGGGGTCGTGTACAAATACCCTCTGTGAGGGAAGTGCTTAGCAGTTTATGCATCTGACTGCAGACCCAGAGTTTGGCCGTTCGACTCTCCGCTGGGAATCCCTGAGAGGGGCTGAAATTGATTATCCATTGGGTTCTTTCTAACTCTGCAGTACAGATGGTCTTGAATTTTTTTAAAAAAAAATTAATTTCAAAATCCAGCAAAAATTGCCAGTTTGTCAATTCGTATTTGTCAGAAACATGCTCCCGAATACAAATCGATGCATTTTTAGTGACTTGATTTGTCATTTTGTAGGGGCTATAAAATGCCTCTCTGGAACCTAGAGACACCATAGTTATCAAGAAATTTTCTCTTGCCTCTCCTCTACAAGCCATGCAGGTTTGGTGAAATTTGGTTTCACATGTCCAAGTTATGCATCCCAAAGAGCCCCCGCCCAGGAAAGTGCCCACCAGGTACCCCGAGAGACAAAGATCACAGAAAAGTCCCTCCCAATTCTTCTCTACAATTCCCCCAAGTATGGTGGATATTGGGTTTTGGACATTTGAGTTTTATACATTCACAAAACCATATTACATCTCTACTAAATCAGCTCCACTGGCTACTAATCAGCTATCGGGCACAATACAAAGTGCTGGCCTTGACCTACAAAGCACTGTACAGACTGGCTCCTAGCTACCTCAAAGATCGAATCTCATAGTATGAACCAGCTCGGGTGCTAAGGTTATCAGGAGAGGCCTTTCTCTCCATCCTGCCACCCTCACAGGTACGTCTCATGAGGACACATGAAAGGGCCTTCTCGGCTGCTGCGCCCAGACTCTGGAACTCCCTCCCACTAGAAGCCATGACTGCCCTCAACTCTGGTGTCTTTCCAGAAACAGGCAAAGACCTTTCTCTTCAGGCAAGCTTTCCCTGAATGATGGTCTACCTATTATCCATCTTTTATATGAATCTACCATACATGATCCAGGTGAAATTATCTAGAAGTTGAGTCATGGCAACTGGACTTCTTTCCTTGAGAAATCAAAACATTTCGCTACTCATCCAAACAGCTCTTTCAGTCTTGGGGAAATTACTGGCCAGGCCTCTAATTTATAGTTAACCTTGGTTTCACATCATCCTGGTCTGACTAGGCTCAAAAGTTGGACAGTGGCCTGAATTGGCTCGTTAGGTGGATATGGGCCTGAATCGGCTCGTTAGGAGGGCAATCGCCTGAGGTGATTGAAGGGTCCCACCTATGCAATCCTTCCCAACACCCATTAAGTATGGGTCATTAGCTATGGCCTTGCTGGTGGAGGTGTGGAGTGCTTCTGATTTGTTTGGGGATGGGTGAATTGGCCTCACCACTTGCTTTCCTCAGAATGATGAAGCTGCTTGGATGGATAGTGATACGTTTTGATTTCTCAGAAGAAGAAGAAGAAGAAGAAGAAGAAGAAGAAGAAGAAGAAGAAGAAGAAGAAGAAGAAGAAGAAGAAGAAGAAGAAGAAGAAGAAGAAGAAGAAGAAGAAGAAGAAGAATTTCAGTTTTCAGGACTCAACTTCCAGATGCCATGGGTGAACTCTCTGCTGGAGACTGGCAGGGGTTGGCTGGCCAACCACTTGGCCCTTGAACTTGGACACCGCCCTTGAATTCTAACAGGTCAGCAGCACCACTCTGTTTCTTCCTAACCAGAAGCATGGTTCTCAAATGCTTCCAGCTTTTAGAGGGAAGGAAAAGCCCCATCTTAAAAGCACAGACCCAGAAACCATTCAAAAACCAGAGCATGCAGGCCAGAGTGATTATGAGAAGGCCCTCTGGGAGAAGAGCTGAATTTTAAAAGTTGCTGAGCACCACGGGGAACAGCCTTCCGGGCGGCTACTTGTAAAAGGAGACAGCTCCCTCTAATTACCGCAACACGTTCTATATCAAACCCCTCCAAAAATAGCTTCAGGACCAAAGCCTCCCCCTCCCCTTGAAAAAGCACTTGATTTTCCACCACCTAATTACAACTTGTAACACTTGTAACAGGGGGGAAAATAATAACAATTCTCAAACATGATTTATCAAAGAGCAGCAACAGATTGCATTCTCTTTACTTTGACAGAAATGGATTCCAGGAATAACACACTCTCTCCTTGCTCCCCCGTTTGATAATGAGTGTGCCAGCGTCTGTTTATCCCATTTCCCCCTCCTGGTGCACCCTTGTTTCTTCTCCCACATAGCCATATTTACCCCTCTCGCAAAGCTGAAATGTTTGCTCGAGGACATGTCAGCCAGTGGCAGTTGCTGGTTATATTAATAGCTCGATTTTCAGGGTGAAGACAGATGGAACATCATGGGAGCGGCAAGCAACTTTTGCAGCACTTCCACCCCATCTATTTCTCTCTCTCCTGGGTAATGATCCTGTGACGTCAAGTCGATTCCGATATACCAAGCCTTTTTCAGGGTTTTCCCAGGTAGAGAATAGTCAGAAGTAGAGATGGGCATGACTCAAAAAAATGGTTTTTCGTTTTTCATTGAGGGGTCCGTTTTGGTTCGTTTTCGTTGGATTTTTCTGCAAATTTTTCGTTACCTAACGAAAACGAAAAACGAAAATGAAAAAATTCTGTTTCGTTAGCATTCTTTTCAATTCAATGTGTTTGCCGCAACGGAAACAAAAAACACGGCAAAATTTTTCATTTCGTTTCCGTTTCCGTTTTGTTTTTTGGAAAATTTTCATTTCCGTTTCATTACCTAACGAAAACGAAAAAACGAAAATGGAAACGAAAATTTCGCTGAGTCGTGCCCATCTCTAGTCAGAAGTGGCTTCTCCTTCCCTTCCTCTGGGGGGCGCCCTGGGACTGTGCAGCTTACTCAAGGCCACCCAGGCTGGCTCTGTTCGTAGGAAACACAGTGGAGAACTGAACGTTCAAATTCTGGTTCACCAGCCAGATGCGTACACCGCCGAGCTATGCAGCCTATCTCCTGGACAGGTCTAGAAATATGGGTCTTAAAAGCAGGTCATTAGAGTAGGAATGGATGAATGTACCAGTCTAGATGATTGAATGTGCCAGTCTGGGTGGATGAATCTGCTCTGTTTCACATTTTTTTGCAGTCTCAAAATTTGCTTAATTCAGAATTCTACTGAAAGTTCACAGGAGAACCTGAATTCATTTTTTGTACATTTTTAACACATGAAAGCAGATGCACATAACTGATTAATGTACAGTTTTTTGCAATTCCCTTTCACAACAAAATGTATTGATTGTTATTATGATTGTTCTAATGCATATAACGCTCTAATGCGTATAGTTTCTAAGATGCATCTTATTGGACAAAGTGCATCACAACATTCAGAAAAGACAGTTTAGGAAGTATTGACTTTCAGTCTGTCTGTTTGTTTGAAAATAATAAAAAAGAGGCAGTTTTGCACTTAAATGTGCATTAATCTATCCTATTTCTATTTCTGCTTGTTGGGAGCTTGGAGACAGAGGAATAAAAAGAGCCTCCTGGCTTATACTTGACCGCCGTTGCTCGGCTCGCTGAGGGAGGAGGGGTGGAAGAGTTGCCGCTGCCATCATCCTCCTCCCCGCCATCATCCTCGCCTGCCTGCCTGCCTCCCTCCCTCCCTCCAGAATGGGACCACCCCATTGATAAGAGCGGTCGTCGAAAACAACTTGGACATGGTGAGGCTTCTTCTTAGTAAGGGAGCCTCAGTCCACGCGACCGACGCCGCCGGGAGCATGCCGTTCTTCAAATGCTTCCTGCCGGAGGGAAAGACAGCGGTCACACACGTCAAGAGGAGAACCTTTTTTGCGTCCTTGGATCGAACCGGGCACTTGGAGCGTCCAGTGTGGGAGACAGGCAAGAAGGGACAAGAGACAAGGTCTCAGGATATAAAGAGACACCCAGAAGCCTCCCTAAACACCCACTCTGCCGCCACCTTTTGTGAAAATGTTGTTCCTCCCTTTTAAACCATTTTTTTAAAAAATGTTTCTTTTTATTTCAATCTTTTTTTTTCTTTATTCTGTTTTGTTTGGTCTGGGCCCTTGGCTTCTTGAGATCTTATGGAGCCCACCGGGTGCCCCATTAGGGTGGTGTCGGGCCGTGGGAGGTACGCTGTGGGCCGACGGGTCGATCGGATAAGGAGAACTCGGGACAGGCAATTGCTGCCTGTCCCCCGTTCTGACCCGTTGGCTCACCGCCAAATGGCTGGGATCCAAACCGTCTGTCCCCCCGATCTGTCCTGCCTGCTTATTAATGCCAGGTCGGTACACAATAAGATCCCTCTCGTTCACGACTTGATTGTGGACGAGCGTGCCGACCTGGCTTTCATCACAGAGACCTGGGTGGGCGAGGGGGGTGGGGCCTCTCTCACCCTCCTTTGCCCCCAGGGCTACTGTTTGCAGCAGCTGGGCAGGTCGGAGGGGCGGGGGGGCGGGGGGGCTATGGTCTTTAGGGACTCATTTCATGTCAGTAGATCCGCGACGTTGGTGCGTCCGGGTTTGGAATGTCTCCACCTTATGGTGGGTCAAAGGGACAGGTTTGGGGTAGTGCTTGTGTACCGTGCTCCCCGCGACCCTGCACTTTCCCTGCCGGAGCTCTCCGAGTTCATCTCGGCGGCACTTTTGAGGTCCCCCCGCCTATTGGTGGTGGGGGATTTCAATGTGCACGCCGAGGCTGGGCTGTCTGGGGCAGCTCTGGAATTCATGGAGTCCATGACCTCCATGAACCTGTCCCAATTAGTCATCGGACCCACTCATATAGGTGGACACACCCTGGACCTGGTTTTTGCCTCCACTTCGCGGGGTTTTGATCTGGGGGTCGGGAGATTGTTGGCCCGGCCCATGTCATGGTCAGATCATTATCTACTGACCTTCTCTCTTGCGGTAGCCACCCCGCCCCGCGGGGAGCCGGGCCTGTCCATCTGGGCCCGTCCCCGGGGGCTCCTGGACCCTGTGCGGTTCTCAGAGGCCCTCGGGGATGTTCCAGACGGTTTGGATGACGATCCGGCCGACTCCCTAGCCCAACGGTGGTTTGAGGAGGTGGCTGGGGTTGTTGACCGGATTGCCCCCAAGCGCCTGATCTGATGCCGAGCCCGTTCGTCTCCTTGGTTTACCGAGGAGTTACGGGCGATGAAGCAGGAGCGGAGACTGCTGGAGAGCAGATGGCGGAACGCTCGGACGGCTCAGAATTGGGCTGCGGTTAAGGCGTTGAACGGTCGCTATTCTCGCGCGATAAGGGCGGCTAGGAGATCTTTTGCCGCCCTGAGAATTGGTGAGGCCTCGAACCGTCAAGCGGAATTATTCTGTGTGGTCCGAGACCTCACCAATCCCGCTCCGCCGGGGCCTCCTCCTAGTGATTTCACTAGTGAGTCATTTGCAGCCCATTTTAAATCTAAGATAGAGGCCATCCGTTCCGAGCTGGACGCCGGTTGCTCTGCTCCGGCCCCTGTCGTGGCTAGTGTCGGGCCGCCTCGGTCGCCTTGGTTTGTTGAGTTTGGGCCTGTTACACCGGTGGATGCCTCCAGGGCGCTGGGACATTGCAGGCCTGCGGCCTCTCCGTTCGACCCTTGCCCTTCCTGGCTGATTAAGACCGCAGGGGGGAGCATGCCGAAATGGGCTTCACTGATTGCTTCGGCCTCCTTCAGAGACGGGATTTTTCCTAGTCTTCTGAAGGAGACGGTGGTGAAGCCCATTATTAAAAGACCCGGCTTGGCTGTGGACGATTTGTCCAACTATCGTCCCATAGCCAATGTTCCCTTTTTGGGCAAGGTGATTGAGCGAGTCGCCGCCCTGCGTCTCCAGTCGTTCCTGGAGGAGAACCATGTCCTGGATCCCTTCCAGTCCGGGTTCAGGCCGCGTCATGGGACCAAAACGGCCCTGGTCGCGCTGCACGATGATCTGTTGAGGAGGGCTGACAGGGGTTGCTCTACCCTGCTGGTCCTTCTCGACCTGTCAGCGGCCTTCGATACCGTTGACCACGGTATCTTGCTGGAGCGGCTCTCGGAGGTTGGGATCGGTGGGCAGGCCTTGGCCTGGCTCCGGTCCTTCCTTGGGGGCCGCACCCAGCGAGTGAGCTTGGGGGGTGAGTTGTCGGCTCCCTGGACACTCTCTTGTGGGGTGCCTCAGGGGTCGTCACTCTCCCCAATGCTCTTTAACATCTATATGAAGCCGCTGGCTGAGATCATCCGGAGTTATGGAGTCTGCTGTCATCAGTACGCTGATGACACGCAGCTCTATCTCTCCTTTTCCACCTGTGCAGTGGAGGCCGTTAGGACCCTTGATCGTTGTCTGGCTGCGGTGCTGGACTGGACCAGGACCCACAGGCTCAGGCTCAACCCAGGCAAGACCGAGGTTATGTTCTTCGGGGGCTCGTCGGAGGGGTACTGTGGCCCTCTTCCCAGTCTGGGTGGGTCCGCCCTCCAGCTGGCGCAAAGAGTGAGGAATCTGGGCGTTGTCCTGGACCCGGATCTGACCCTGGAACCTCAGGTGTCAGCCGTGGTCAGGTCAGCCTTTTACCACCTTAGGCTTATCGCCCAGATTCGCCCGTACCTCGATGAGGGCTCCTTGAGGACTGTGGTACAGGCACTGGTCATGTTGAGGCTGGATTATTGCAACGCTCTCTACATGGGGCTTCCCTTGAACCTTGTTCGGCGATTGCAGCGGGTCCAGAATGCGGCGGCCAGGCTGGTGGTTGGCGCGCGCCGTTATGACCGCGCCAGCCCCATCCTGGCTCGCCTGCACTGGTTACCCGTTGCCTCCCGAATAAGGTTCAAGGTGTTGGTTTTGGCTTACAAAACCCTCCATGGCTTGGCCCCGGCTTATTTGGCGGAGCGTCTTCCCCGACAATCAGCTTCGGCCCGACCCACCCGCGCTTCGGAGGCCTTTTCACTGAGGACGGTCACCCCGAGGGAGGCTCGTAAGGCTGGTACTCGTGGACGGGCCTTCTCGGTGGTGGCTCCATTCATGTGGAACAAACTTCCCAGTGACCTGCGGCGGGCTCCATCGCTGGCAGCTTTTAAGAGGAGTCTTAAGACCTTGCTCTTCCAGGAAGCTTACGGCGATGTGTAAGGACCCAGTCCGATGTTTTTTTTTGTTTTTTTTTTAGTCCCGCCTTATTACTCTTGGACAGTGGTTTGTTAATGGTCATTCGGAAATGATTTTTATTTGTTTTATTCAGATGTTGTGCACCGCCCAGAGTCCCCATTGTGGGAATGGGGCGGTATATAAGTGTAAATAATAAATAAATAAATAATAAATAAATATCACCAACCCATCTCCTAACCTGAAAGCACAAATCTTTGTAAACAGATTATTTTAGCAGATTGCTGGATATATAATCTTTGTGAATGCAAAGGAAGACACATGTAGTTGCCTTTAAAAATACAAGTTCATTTTGTATTTTTAAAAGCTCATCAGATATCAGAGAAACGAGGGTGATCCCAGCGACAATGCATGGGCTGGAGGAACGGAGACGCCCCATGACAAATTTTAAGGACCAGTTTTTCTAACTAACTAGAAGCCGCCTGTGGCTGATCCAGCACAGAGGTTATTGTTTGACATATATTTGTAATGCAAATAGCAAGGCTGAATTTAATCCGTAGATAAATCATCTCTGGTTGTTTACAATAAAGAAAGCTGACAGGAAAACAATGTGATGCACTTGACGAGCGGTGCTGGAGGAGAGCTTTCAGAAGGGAATCGAGAACAATTCAAGACTGAACTATCTCTGGAAGGAAAAAATATCGAAACTGGGCCTGCCCTACTTTGTGCACCTCACATGCATACAAACACACACACACACACACACACACACACACACAGAGAGGGTATTTGTACACGACCCCTAAACTCCGCAGCAAATGGCTGCCAGCTCCGGAGCTTACAATTGTTTCCCCACCAGCTCCGGAGTTTGCAGGAAATTAAGTGCGACCACGCCCACCTAAGCACGTCCCAGTGCACTTTTCATGTACCTGCTCTTGGAGGGTGAAAATCCCCAGATCCGGATGTAATTTTTTTTTTTTGCCTCCTGCCCCTTTAAGAGAAGGAATCAGGACGATGACGGGGCGGCTTGGACTGGCAGACAGAGGTGAGCCTGCATTCTTTTGTCCCTTTTTTTTCTCCCTCCCCTCACGCAGACAGGAGCAAGGAAGTGCGGAGGGGTGGGGACGCAGGAAGAGCGACGAACCCCCAAGATCTCTGGTCCGAATTTAAATGGCCAGCGGATCTTAGGGGTTATGTGAAAAGGCTCCCCCCCCACACACACAGAGTAATGCTGGGAAAAGTGGAAGGCAGTATGAAAAGAGGAAGACCAAATACAAGATGGGGCAACTTCCTTAAGGGAGTCACTGGTTGGAGTTTACAGTAATTGACCATGGCTCTAGAAGACAAGGAGGCATCAGAGATTGCTCATTCATAGGGTCGCCATGAGTTGGAGGCAATGTGACAGCACATGACAACCTTACTGTTATATTAAACGATATTAAATGCTGCATTTGCTTTGCACACATTCCAGATGGATTAGACCACAATTTCTACAGTTGATAACCTAACACCCTGCTAATTGGGGCGGGAGGTTGTAATCTGTTTTTGGAAGTACTGTACCAAATTGCTAATTTTTACGAAAAAGGGGATAGAGGCGTTTGACATAAATAAGTGAGAGATAAATTAGCAGGCTTCTGTAGGCCTAGAAGGTGTTAATTTTACTTTATGTTATTTATTCTGAGTATTGTTTTTTCCCCCTCACCTTTCTCCTTGGAAAAGGACTCAAGGTAGCATATAGTAACGAGGGGCTATATACAATTCAGTGTAATTAAGATATATTCAAGTTTGGGAACAGGGAATTGAGGGACATCTTGCAAGTTAAAAGAAAACATTACATTAAAGCTACAAGAGAACGCGAGCAGTTATAGGGGAGTAAAGTTCCATGTAAAGTTATGAGTGATGGAAACTAACATTGAAAACACTGTGTCAATGCAAACCCATAAGGTTATAAGTGGCTATAAATACAAAGTCTGTGTGGTCCTATAGATTCATAGGAAAGACACATAATGGGGTAGACCTATGGGTCTGGTAGGAATCTGGCCTTATCCGTAAGCCAGTCTCAACTTGAGGCGCCACAGTGTAATATGGAGTAGAGAATTAAAAATTCAATGACGTGGTTTCACCATAGGTTACGTTTTTTCATTAGCCAGAAAAATAAGCATTTTCTATCCCAAGGGTAAGTAGAAGGAGACCCTCACTCTGGATATGTCCCCTAGACCAGGCCTGCCCAACAGGTAGACCGGGGACTACCAGTAGCCCATGAAGGGTTCAAAAGTAGCCCGCCAGCCATCAATAAAAAGTGTGAGGGGATAAGTTCTCCACCTCTACCTCCCCCAACCCAAGGACCACCATTGCTCCAGCAAAGCTCTGGGTCTGCCAGCCCACTGTCTCAGCTGAGCAGGGCAGGCTGCTCTACTTACAAATTATTTTTGTATGAGCATATGCTCGGAACACATAAAATTCATAAGTAGAGGTTTTAGTGTAGTAGCCCTCAGGCACTTTTGTCCGGAAAAAGTAGATCTTGGCCTGTTCAAGGTTGGACAGCTGTGCCCTAGACTGATTCTGCCCACTCTCCAAGACACCAAATTAGTCCACTCCTGTTGTACTCCTTGTTCTTTTTTTAATCTGCTGATTTCTTTCACCTGAAAGAAAATCAGTCACTATAATTGTCACAGGAAACGGAGCTCATGGCCCCTTGTGTATTCAGGAATGAGTCATGGAGGGTGTGTCATTTATTAGTGACATCCCACCAAGGCCATTCATGCTGGTGAGATCTCTGTATTTAATATCAACCTGTGAAACAGAGTGGCCAGCCTCCACGCACCCCTCAGAAAAGGAGCCTTGTTTGAACATGTGACCAGGCATCGCCAAATTCATTAATTAGCTTTACCAATTCATTGGGCAGGTCTTTAAATCTCGGTCCTCTCCACATTTACCTCAATCACCTGTAAGTGCCACTGATGCATTTGTGATTTGCCTCCAAGGAGTCGTGCTCTTAACATTTCAGTCAAGGTTGAGCTGAAGTCATGAATGTTTCATGTTTTCTTTTCGAAAATCCATTTTCCTTCAGAAATGTTTCTGGTTTTGGTTTTTTCCCCTTAGGGAAAAAAGTTGACCGGGTGCAACTGTTCTCATTCACCTTCTGATACAGACTAACCTCATTCACGCTTGAGCCGGTATGCAAATTAGGACCCAATTATCCTTCTCCTGTTTTCTTGTTTTCTGTTTGCGCAGTTCTGAAAATGGTGTGATGCTGCGATCAAAACACACACCTTTCTCTGTCTGTCTCTCTCTCTCTGAAGGGGATGCAGCAGTTTAAAAATGCACTATTTGCATATTGTAGGGGAAACTGCCTTAAAAAATGTTCGGTTTTATGTGTGCCGTGCTGTCTAGGGTGTAATTTTATGTCGACGTTCAAAGGCACATTTGCAAACTGACGGAGAAATGAGAAGGAGCGAACGTAAGAACCCTAAATTGGAGAAACAGACTGATTCTCTCAGCCTAACCTTTCTGGTTCTTCCAGACCTCAAAGGAAGTGTTATGTAGGGCAGGCGCTTCTCATGCGAATCAGCTGCTATCGTTAAACAAGGTACCTATGAGATGTGAATTCAAAGCAGGTAAGTCAGCCATCCTCTGCTATCTATCTCCTCAGTTTCTTCCTCCCATGGCTTGGGGAGAGAGAGAAAAAGATTATAAGGCAGCCATACAGTCATGGTAGAAATCCCGCAGCCGCTCCTCGACTTTTGAGATGGAATTCAAGGTTTTAATCCAAAGACTCCAGTAATTGAACAGCCAGTGCGTTTCTGCGAGGCACTGGCCCAGCGGCTTCTCTCCCCCCCCAATCTTCCAATAAGTGTTTTCCACTGAGTTGGGCTTGCTTTGAGAGTTTATTAAATTACCAAGAGGCTTTTTGATGCCAGCTCCAATCTGTCGCGCCGGGGAGCAGATTGTGTACATAATGCAAAACGCTAAAATAAACACCGTAAACCCAAAAGTACACAGAATTGTGACCTTGTGAACAGTCAGAGTTAAATGGCAGATCTCACCGCGAACGGGAGGCTGGGAGGCTGTGCAGACAGGACCCGTCTAGGTAGCTCTGAAAACTATCCAGAAACAGGTGGAAGGGAAGAGACCTCAGATGATAAAACCTGGACCACTATAGCTAGCCCAGAGGGGGGAAAATAAACCAGGTTATTTATATGCATCAATGATTTGGACACGGCTATTCATGTTTTTAAAATAAATCAGGGTCATTACAGTTTCATGGCATGGGAAAGTAGTTTGTTTGCATTAGAGTTACTCTATTTAAAAACGCATCTGATGGATTGGGTACAATCGACCAAGGTTTGTGCTAAATAAAACTCGTTAGTCTGAAAGGTGCCAAAAAGTTATTTTTGCCGCAACATGCTACAATGACTTCACTGTCTTGTTTTGATTTTTTTTAAAAAAACCCAACAATTTAATTTTGCCATATTCAAAAGTCACTGAATAGGGACACCGAGTTACTTTCCTTGAATAAAGAGAATGCTGTAAGCTGCTGACCTGGGGTGTGAATTGGGTCACAATCTTGCATATTTATGAAAGCAACAATTCCCCCATAAAAAGAGTGAAGTTATCTACCTGTTCCAATCGGTATTGCTAAAAGGAGTTAATTACAAGTGATTCAGTGCATGCAACTAGTTATTTCCCAAGTCAATAAACCATGTGCCGGTGAAGAGAAAATATTGCAGGATCAAGGTACAGGCGTGTGTTGCTTTTCCATCCTGAAGCTCAACAAATTAGCTGCCCTCCAATTTTATAAGATGTTTACTAGGCCTTCGTGTTCATCTATGCTGAGATTTCTGTACTGTTTATTGCCTTCAGCTGAACTCAGTAGAAAAAGAAGGCTACTCTTCCAGACTTCTAGTAAGAACCCTCCGCCTTTGAAAGGGCAAGAGGTCATTATGAACCTGTCGTACTTCCTTTTTCCTCCCTCTGAAAATCATGGCAAGTGCTACTGCTGGATGTTGTGGGGGAGAGTTCCGTAGGGCGACTCTCTGCCACTGTAAGCTCTCCTTCCATTCATTTGCACGGATGGCATTGCTGCCTGATGGAGCAAGGAAAGCTACGGTACACTGGTTCTTTGCAAATGGGATTTTCTTGCACTGGCAGACGGTTTAACTGAATGGCTAGCATCCCTTCCAATTCTACACCACTAAGAGTCTAGGTACTATTTCAAGTGTCTACGTTGGGCTGTGATAACAGAAGAAACCTGACATTTTTGATCTCGTTGACTTTCTAATCCACATCAACAACAAGGGAGAAAAATACACATTTGTGTGTGTGTGTGTGTGTGTGTGTGTGTGTGTGTGTGTGTGTATGTGTGTGTGAGAGAGGGACTCACGTGGGTTTGATTCCCACATGAAATAGAATTTTGCAGTTGCCCTGGGCCTTTTCTGGAAAAGTTCCAAAACTCTGAAATGGTATTTGTATTTTATTTAAAATCCCCAGTACAAACTTCTAAAATGGTTTCTTCATCAATTAGTTCATCATCGGGAACTCATGAGTTATAAAAATGATTCTGTGCTGGGCAGAAACTATTCAGTGGCCCATATCCTGTTGCTTAGTGCAGTAAGTTGCACTCGAGTAGGTCCCTTGAATTGCTGGGAACAGAGTGAGTCAATCCCTCCAGAGGATGCATTCATCCAAAGGGTCCTAAGCTACCTGCAACTCGCTAGTCACCCAGAGAGTACGGCCATTGAGTTAGTGGAGGGGTTGACTCAAAAAAATCTCCACTGATTCAATGGATTCGTGATTTACCACACTAAGCAACAGGTTTTGGCCAGTGATTCAGTCATCAAAGCTCAGCTTTGACGCTCATCTGAATGCTGTTAAGGCTGATACTTCACGTCCATCTCATCGCTGTTCGCAGTCCCACTTGGGACCGGTACGAAGTAATCTAACTGCACGTCCATTGCGGGACAAAGGGAGTTCGTCCCGACCACACCCCCTGAACTGTGATTTAAGCGGGATGAGCGATTCCCCTCCCTGGCTTCGGGAATCTGCTCGAGTCGTCACACTTCTCGTTCCGAGATGAGTGCCCGTGAGGTAAGGCTCGTCACGCAACGTGCCATTCTCCATCTAGCGGCTGGAGTGCAAAGTGCCATTCGCCAGTACATTCCCTATGGAGTCAGCAACGCAGTGCAGAGAGATTAAAAGACAAATGCCTCAAACTTAGCTCCGTAATGCATTGAAGGCAACGCTTCGGAGAATTGAAACATTGAAAAATGGAAGGTCGGGGCCCGGGGGGGGGGGAACGGGACCGGAGAACAAAGGCATGGAATTTCACATCTCATCACAGAACGAGGATGTGCAGTAACAGTCATGCCGGTATCATCCATCATGCCCGTGCGTACATGGGAACAGGGACAGAACCGGAAGAAGACCACGTGACCGCGACCGGCATCAACACGCAACAAACTTCCTCCCGGGATGAGAATGGACATGAAGTAACCATCTAAGTGATATAATGAGGTGGCCACCTCTTACCCCCCCTCTATCTTCATCATCTTCAACAGCTAGATAGGGACAACACCGTTCTCTCCTCTCACAGGACTGCTCTCACCAAATGAGTTTGGCCCTAGCGTTGATTCAACACTCCATTTCAGCTGATTTCTGACGAGATCTCCAGGTTGTGGACCAGAACAGCAGCCATACCAGCAAAAGCAAAAAAAATAAAAAATAAATAAATAAAAAAAAATAAAAATAAAATAAAATAAAATAAAAAAATTAAGTGGTCTGCTTATATACCGCCCCATACCACTTCAAGTAGTCTCTGGGCAGTTTACAGTTTTAATTACAGTATGCAGGCTACCAACTGCCTCCCCCAGCAAGCTGGGTACTCATTTTACCGACCTTGGAAGGATGGAAGGCTGAATGAACCCTGAGCCAGCTACCTGAGATCGAATCCCCAGGTGGTGAGCAGTTTTACCTGCAGTACAGGCATTTAACTAGAGATGGGCACGACCAGGAAATTTTTTTTCCAAGTTATCGTTTTTCGGGACTGGTCCGTTTCGGCTCGTTTCCGTTTTTCGTGAAATTTCGCAAAAAATTGTCGTTTCGTTTATCGTTTTTTCGTCTGCCGTTATACTGGTTTGGGGGGGTAGCGGGCTCCTGGAGGCACCTCTCTGGGGTGGGTGCCTCCTCTGGCCCACTATGAAGGGAAGCAGGCTCCTGGAGGCACCTCTCTGGGGTGGGTGCCTCCTCTGGCCCACTACAAAATGGCATGCATAACCATATGGATATGCATACCATTTGCAGACACAGCAGACTGGCAGAGGCACCCCTCTTTTTGGGGTGCCTTCCCTGCATCAGTCAGGCCATGGTTTGCAGCATGGCACACAAATGCTGCCGAGCCGAGCCTGCAGGAGTCAGCCAGAGCCACAAGTGACAACGGACCGGCAGACTCTTTGCAGTGCACCCACTGTGTCTCACTAAGAAGGGAAAGGTACTTGCGTGTAGTGCAATGCAAGTAGATCTGGCTTAGGGTTAAGATGGGTTAGAGCAAGGGCTAGGGTTAGGCTAGTTACGGGTGAGGTTAGGGTGAGTATTGGGGTGCACCTCTGGGTGCCTCTCTGACCCACTTAAAGGACAGTGTACTGGTGTATGGGTTAGGCTTAGGCTTAGGCTTCGGGTTCGGGCTACGGTTAGTGGGCTTTTTATGCCCGATTGGGACATCCCAGAAGTCTCTGTGGTCAACCTGGCCAAGTGGCCATGCGATTGGTGGAATGGCTCCAAAAATTTGCATGGTCACTGCCATGGCCAGCTCATCATTGCGCAGGTGTAAATAAAATAAAATAAAATAAAATAAAATAAAATAAAATAAATCAATGGAGAGAGGACAGAGGAGACATTTTGTTGCAAGAAAAACCCACTGCTACTGTAAAAATTCTGGCAGTTAAAATAGCAATTTCCGCATGTTTCTGTGGTGCTTGTGTTGGCTTGTGTGTTTTTGTTTTTTGGACCCCGATTTCAAAAAAAAATTGCGGTCGCCGCCCCATTTTCGATCCCCCGCCCGCACCACATGGCATGGCATGGCGAGACGAGAGCAGCCCAGGAGGACAGGAGGGGGGGGAGGCCGGGGGACCCCCCCCCCC
>JAHTLZ010003542.1:80441800-80457625 GCA_023846285.1 Phrynocephalus versicolor
TCAGGCAGGCATATTTCCGCCTGCTTTTTGGGCCGGGAATCGGGGCGGGGGTTTTAAAACGTTTTTTCTGTGCCGCTTGAATTGCTTTGCGGTGGCCGGCGGCGAGTCCGGTGCTGTGACGAGCGACTACGAGGATTTCCCCCACCACCAGAGCAGCCCAGGACAGGAGGGGGGGGGGTCAACCACCCCTTTGGTAGGTGCCCTGAGCCCTCACTCAGGCAGACATATTTTCGCCTGCTTTTTGGCCGGGAATCGGGGTTATTTTTTAACTTTTAAAAACTTTTTTTCTGTGCCGCTTGGCATCGCGGGATCGCCGCGATGCCAGGAACGACAACACGACAAATCAGACCCAATTTGTCATTTATCGGTTCTAGTTCGAGTTCTGGCGGAGTAATTGTCGTTCTTCGTTTCGTTCCGTAACGGAAACGAGTAACGGAAACGGAAACGAGAATTTCGTCAAGTTGTGCCCATGTCTACATTTAACCACTGCGCCACGAGGCTCTTTTAAGTCTAGAGAACGCCTGCTCTATACCCAGTAGCCAAAGCGGAGGGGGTGAGTGGGGGAAACCACACACTACGTTAAACAGGTAGCAGGAAAAATAATCCGAGGAACTTATGGCTTCCTTCCCTGCAGATCCCAAAGGGAACCTAGCAACAACCATTCATGATTCTGTAATTCCAAGGTGAAGGCACACTGGAACTCGCCCGGCATCCCGCTGCCCTTGAAAGCATTCAAAAGGATTAAAAGTGGCCGCCTCTTCTGGATGGGTGTGAGTTATGGCAGTGCTTCACATTATATGTTGCTGCAACCCTTATCATAATGGATCACAGTTTCTCTTCAAAAGGATAACCCTTACTTTGATGCATGCGGGTGGTGATTCAACAGAGGGAGGTACATAAGAGCTGGCCGTGTGTGTGTGTGTGTGTGTGTGTGTGTGAGGGAGCTCAGCATCTCCTTTTGTTATAACAGGGCTCTGTCCTTGGGAGTTCTGTATTTTCCTTTCTGTTTTTACTGATGGACTCTTAAATGGCTCTCCATTCAGTTGTGTAGCAATATACCACCTTGCTCTGTTGGGCTTCAATCTTAATGGCTTCTAATGTTTTTTTTTTAATCTGTACCTTTGTACTGAGCCCAGGTTTTGGGTGAAAAACAGAAGTCAAAGTTTTTTTTAAATGTTTCCTGGGTGTGCACATTTCTTTTAGGGGCTCAGAGAGTTTTAATGCGCCACAGAGGGGAAAATGTTTCTGAAGAAGTCGTATTTTTCAAATTTCATGGCTAACTTAACCTTCTGCTTTGCAGTCAAGGTTAAATATAGTAAGTCGTGATGGGCCCGGACTGCCGGTTTGGTAGTTCGTGATGTTCTTGTATTTTTTTTATTTTTGCAGAACAGGTGTTATTTATTCATTTAAAGATTATTTTTTTTTAGCTGCACCACTACCAAGTGGTCTCTGGGAGGCATACAACAATACATTAAAACTATAAAGCAACATAGCTATTAAAAACCACCAAAAAAACAAAACAAATCAAAGCCATCAATATACAGTAATAAAATCATGCTGTTCGATGCTTTCCAGTTCCACTGTCTTGTTTTTTTTTTGGGGGGGGGGAAACGCCCACTCAGAGACAGCACCAGTGTTGCGTCTGTGCAGGTTTCCACTGGAGGAGGCGGGGCTGAGAAGTACCCAACCCTAACCCTAACCCTAACCCTAACCCTAACTCCCAACCTCTGGCTCTGTGGCCAGAGACCTAAACCAATGCTCCATCCAGCCTTCAAAAATAATGAGGTACTAAAATTAAACACCCTATCCAGATTTTCTTCATATTAAAGGCCTGCACTAAAATCCTACTGCTGGAATATAAAGCATACAATATAACCCTCATATTTCTTCCTCCTATATCCTAATAATACTAGTTAGTTCCTCCTTCGTTTATTCTGTGTGGCCTAAGGGGAGTTATAGGGTAAAGAGAAAGCCGATGATCAAAGGAAACAATATGCTTATCACCGCTTTCAAGTGGGTGCTCCTCCTTGCGCTGAAAGACATCTACTTGTCATAGCAGGTGGTTTTCCTCACCTACAAATCCTGCATTCGGTGCGCTTGGGGGACCCGATTGGTCACAGGAAGGTAAATATGGGCTTAATTTGCAAGTCTGATTACGGAGGAAGATACCTCTAAAGGAATCTTGTTTTGGAAGGGGAAGGGGTTAAATTTAATGTTAGTGCACCCCCTCCATTTACTATCTAGATCAGGGGTGTCCAAACTTCAGCCCTCCAGATGTTTTGGACCACAACTCCCAGAATTCCAAGCCTGTGTTGCCAATGGCAAAGGACTGTGGGAGTTGTGGTCCAAAACATCTGGAGGGCCGAAGTTTGGGCCCCACTGGTCTAGACTGATTCCTGAGAAGGTCAAAAACAAAGGACAATATTTAGCTTTGCATCACAAGATCAACTTTCCTGTTGAATGGCGTCTTCTTGGCATGGGGGAATATGTCAACTGTTGCATCTTGGAAATTGGTTCTGGATCAACTTTTTATATCCTTATTGTTAAGATTCCACAAGCCTTTGGCTTTCAGGTTCCTGAGCTATTGGACACGGGGAAGATTCAGGAGACAAAAGAGGATTTTCATTCTGATAATGTTCTTCACAAGCATGAGTAGTCATGTGGCCACATGGGCTGGTAGATGAGCTTACAGCAATGAAAACTCTTTCTAGATATTAGCCTAGTCATAAGGCAAGGGTCACCCTGGCTTCCTTTGCCAGGCGTCCTCTGCTGATGGCCAGCAAGGCTAAAACTGGGACGGACAGCTCCCCTTTCTTGGCTTCTCTCTGTCCGTGGTCCTGTAGAAAGCTTTGGACTTGTGAAATCAGGCCCACAGCTGCTGTTGTTGTGATCCATATGGGTTGAGGACGTTCTTTGGGATGGACAACAGAGAGATATTTGGCAATCCATACAGAGCTAACCTGTGGAACACGACTCAGTGCAGCCAATGCAACACTACAGCGACACAAAATGACAGCTGCGATGGATGGATGGGCTTAACCCCACGAGATGGTTTGGCATCTCATGGGTCTCAGGCCATTCCTGGCAGCTATGGGCACAAGTGGGTCGCCTCCTCCATCTTTACAGCTCAGCCTGCTGGCATTTCGTGCTACGACAGCTCCACAACCAAACCTTTGGAACCAGACAGACCGTTGGCTGGACCACTAGTCCCAACCTTCTTGTCTTGGCCATGGCTAGATATATGATAGGATTGAAATACAAATCAAATTGGGATTGTATGAGTGGCATGGTGACCTTAGAAGGTAGTGTGTGAAGAAGGGTGTCCTAAGAACATAAGAAGAGCCATGCAGAGTCAGGCCAAAGGACCACCTAGTCCAGCTTCCTGTATCTCACAGTGGCCCCACCAAATGCCTCTGGGAGTGCATGAGACTAGATATCTGTCTCCTGATACCACTCCCCTACATCTGGCCCTTGAAGTACCATGGCTTTAAGCCTGGAGATGACACATCTCCATCATGGTTTGTAACCTATGATGGACTTTTCCTCCAGGAATCTGTCCAATCCCCTTTTGAAGGCATCCAGGATAGATGCCATCACCACATCTTGTGGCAGGGAGTACCACAGACTCCAGAGAGGCTATTTTACCCCAATGAGGGGTAAAAAAAAATTCTTTTGTCTGTTCTCAGTCTCCCAACCCTCAATTTGAGTTGATGTCCCCTGTGTGGCCCCCAGCAAATGGGCCAGTCTCCCCCTAACCCAGGAGGCCATAGCTGCTGCCCCTCAATTCAGATCAGCTGGGCTAGAACGCCGTGTGACAACAGCGTTGTTTGGAATACAATGAGGATCACAGAGAAGCTTTTGCCCAATTCTCAACTGGCTGCCTGTGTGCACAGCGCATTGAAACAGTCCCTTGGTGCAACGACACCGCTTGTCCGTTCTGAACTCAGTTCCAGGAAGCTCTGACCTGCTCTGTGAATTAGAGATGTCTGGCAGTGGAAGATGCTGCCACAAAGGAGGGTGGTGGAGTCTCCTTCTTTGGAGGTTTTTAAGCAGAGGCTGGATGGCCATCTGTTGGGAATCCTGTGATGGGAGTTCCTGCATGGCAGGGGGTTGGACTAGATGGCCCTTGAGGTCTCTTCCAACTCTATGATTCTATGATTCTATACACTGCCAATCTTGTGGATGGCAAACGATGTGATGTTCTCCCACACTTGCAGCAGATGCGGTTCGGTGGGAATCTTAAGACCACGGGCAGAGACGACCAGGACCAGAGCACTTTTGCTCCAGAATAAACGCTGGAGGCACTCAAGGGAAAACTGGACCGCCTCTGAACTGCTTTGTGTTGGACCCCTGCCTCGAGCAGGGGGGTGGTTTAGATGGCCTCTGAGGCCTCTTCCAAATCCGTGATTCTGGGATGGTATGGAGTCCTGATATGGGCTT
Source organism: Phrynocephalus versicolor (assembly GCA_023846285.1). NCBI lineage: Eukaryota > Metazoa > Chordata > Lepidosauria > Squamata > Agamidae > Phrynocephalus > Phrynocephalus versicolor. Next base: position 80,446,241 of record JAHTLZ010003542.1, read on the forward strand.
GGGCAAAGAGAGAAGAAACGACAACAGGGAATGGTGATCACCTTTTTCCAAATAGGAAGCTCTCCTTCCCTGGAGGTACTTGAGCCCGGAGCCTGCCTAGGGGGTTGGGTTAAATGACCTCACAGAAATCTTTTGCCCTTAAGATCTTATGATGCTATTATTTGATGCAATTAGACTGCCTGACATCAAAGCTGATGGATGATTCAGAAATATATTTGGAATCTCAAAGGAAACACACACACGCATGCACACACACACACAGACACACACACACACACACAGACACACACACACACACACACACACAGAGAGAGAGAGAGAGAGAGAGAGAGAGAGAGAGAAGACATTGTTGATGGACATCTTCCTTTACAGCATGCTAGGGACAATATAAAAGACATTGCAACTTTTAAAAGGGTTGATATTTAAAAGTACCTGTATTTTGCTGTCTATAAGATGCCCCCATGCATAAGATGACCCACACACACACACACTTTCCCAACCCAAAACTACTGTTTCTCAACTGCATGGTTTTCTCATTGGCTGACTTGCATGTACAAGATGACCCTCAGTTTTTAGTCTAATAATATTAGACAAAGATATACTCTTATACAAGGAAAAATAAGGTACATGGTTTAAAAGGTTTTAAAATTTGGAATGTATTGCAGACATTGGAGAAGTTACCTTTTGGTTTGGAGTACGAGACGTGGAAATGGCCTTGAAACCAACAACTCTACTGCAGAGCTCTCCAGCTGTAGTGGAACTACAGGCTCCATCATCCCCAGTCAGCACGGTGAGGGGATGATGGAAGTTGCAATGCTACTAAATTTGGAGGGCTAAATCTCAATGGCCTCTCACCTAAGGAAAAAGAATCTGGAAAAAAAATCATCTTGTTTCCATCATCGCTTCTGGAATTCCTGAGCTGAAGCAGTCATACTGGCTAGGGGATTCTGGGAATTGTAGTCCAAACAAAGTGATTTGTTCAAGTTTTGGAACCTTTGGTCCCTTGGTTTGGAATCTGGGCTCCATGGGAGATGGACGCTGCAGGAACAGTGAACTTCTGGAGCAAATGGAACCCTTGTTCCCCCTGCCAATAATCATGGTGGACTACGACTCCTGTCATCCACGATGCATCCTCTGTGCCTGCCACTGCTGTAACATTTTGACTAATAACTTCTGGATAGCCATGCTTCTCCCTGCACTACCTTGGAGGAATTAGGGATACAACACAGTTGCTTCTTGCGGAAGCTCCTTGACACGCTTGCACCTTAATTTTATGCACTTATTGTGCTGAACGCAGCTCATTCTGGACAATAATACATCCTAATGACACAGCCCCCAGCATTGCAGGAGGGGCAGGGGATCCACTTGAGAGTTTTGGTCCGAACTCGACAAGCCCTACCTGAGACGCCAAACCATATTCCCCAAGTAAGTTGCCTGGATAGCTCTTTTAAAGTTTGGGCTAAAAACCAGGTGGGGACTCAGAGAACAATAGGCACAAGAGAGCCACCACCAACTTCCGCTGATTCAAGTCTGAGCCTCAGCAATGTGAAATAATATGAAAGAGGAGACCTCCCTCACAACCTGAGCAGCCTGCTTCCAGCAGGGGGGCTCCATCAAGTTTATAGATGAATATGGATGAAGTCCATTCACTAATTGCATTTATATTTCATGTATCCATCATACGACCTCTTTTCATCGTCCATGCTTTGACCCACTGTTGTTTTTTCTGCCACCCAACAATCTTCTGAGACAGGTCAGGATGAGCGAGAACGGTTGGTCCGAGGGGATTTAGTAAGTTTCCCGGACCAATGGAAGCTGAACCTAGAACCCCGTTTGATAACCATTGCACTACACTGCCTCTGAAAACATGCCTCCCCCATGCAGCTTGTTCTGACGCACAAAGGATGCATCTCTCGAGTAAGAGATATCAATGAAAGGCTACGTCCAAAACATTTATGAAAGGCGTCACTCGTGAGTGAGAATGAAGAATCTTAGAAAAAGCGGGGAGCATGTCAAAAAGGCGTCATTCCGTTTCTCAGCCATACACGCCCAAATGTTCAACCATTTCCACTTCAGCAACTGTGTCGGCTTCCATGGGTGTGTTCTGGAGCCACCGGGCATCTGCTAAATTAGCTTTGCATAAAATAGTTTCCCATCGACACTTCCGGTCAACGGACTGGTATCCAGAAAAAGCTTTTAGGTTTATGTGAAGTGGATGCGACCTACGCAAGCTCAGGTTAAAAATAAAGCCGTTAGTTTTCCGAGTGCTACCAACATTTTTGCCTGGGTTTTGGTTCTGGGTTTCTTTGCCGGTTCAACCTGCTCTCCCCTGATCCCAAGGCGTGTCTAACAATGGGACACATCCCGAAGGAAAGACCCACATTCACAACAAAGACACTGCATGCATACTTGAGGCAAAGGATCCAATATAAGGAGGCAGGACGTAAATAAAGATACAGGCTGGGATGGTTCCCCTCCACCCACCCAATTTTAAGCAGAGGCCAGGCCACAAACCAGCCACAAGCCCTTTATGGCTATGAGAATTTCATAGTCTGCTACTTTACTTTGGACACGGGATATTCAGTAGTGGCCAGTAGAGATGGGCATGAATTAAAAAAATGGCATTTCGTTTCTCGTTTGGAGGGTCCGCTTCGGTTCGTTTCCATTTTTCACAAATTTTTGCAAAAAATTCGTTTTCGTTTTTGTTCGTCTTGTTACCTTTTCGTTACCATTTATTTCAATTTTTTAAAAGGATTTTAAGCAATTCACTCATATTGCAGTAACGGAAACGAAACGCACGACAAAATTTCCAGCATTTCTGTTAGTTTCGTTTCATTTTAGAGACAAATTTTGTTTGTCGTTTCGTTACGTAATGAAACAAAAAACAAAAACGGAAATGAAAAATTGTTCATTTCGTGCCCATCTCTAGTGGCCAGGGATATGTCTGTGAAGATTCTCAGTCATCCAGGTCAGTTTATCTGGAAGTTGAGTCACAGTGACTGGACTTCTTTTTCTTGACAGATAGTCTGATGAAGCTGTTTGGATGAGCAGTGAAAACGTTTCTGTCTCTTAAGAAAAAGAAGTCCAGTTGCCTTGACTCAACTTCCAGATAGTGGCCAGGATTGCTATAAAGTGTGTAGAATGCATAATTGTTTTCTGTGTTTATTTCCTTTTATATATATATTCATATGCACGCACGCACACGCACACACACACACACACACACACACACACACGAGTCCTCCGGTGGTATCATAGGATCATCTTTTGCAGCCTGCAGCCAGAAGCCACAAAAAAACATGTGCTACAATAAATGTACCTGTCTGCCTGCTACCTTGCAATGCTTTCACCACCACCCTGGATGCAGCGACCCATTTCGGGTTTCCTTCCCCGGCACACTTTCCGTTCTTCCCAGCTCCATAAGAAAACAAGACAACAACAAAACCACAGTCCTAATCCGGCCGGACCCCGAGCAAGTTCAACTTCCAAGTCCTCACAGCAATTTTCTTGAGCCGCATCTTCTGGGTCGCATCTTCCTCGTTCCCACGAAAACGGAGAAGTGCGCCACAGTGTTTGTGTATGATTGTCAGCCAAAGCTTTCAACACACACACATACACAGAAACACACACACACACACACACGACTCAATCTGAAGCAACGGGTTGTCAAAAGCTCCCAAAGAGAGGAAGAGGGTGGGAAGGACATCGGGACTTACGGGTGGTGTTGTATTTGACTCCGTTGACGAACTCTGGGCACGGCCTCTCCACCAGTTCCCCGGCGCTGGTCTTTGGCCAGCAGGTCCCAATCTGATCGGTGGTGGCATTGCAGTAAGGACCTTCAATGCATTTTTAGGGGGTGGGAAAAAAAAAGAAACAGAAAAAAAGGCAAGTAACTACACAGTCTGGGCTAGCACACCGAAGCAAGCCAAAGCCAAAGGTCGCCCAGAGATGCCCCACCACCGCCCCCTCCTTGCTCCCTACCATCAAATCCGCTGTGGAGCATATCCAAAAGAGAGCAGTTTGCATCCAGTTCCTCAATGAAGTACTGAAGAATGATGGTCTCATTCATGGTCGGTCCAGGAAAGCTGAACCAGCAGGGCTATACTTTTCCGGGTCCCGCTTCTGCTGCTTTCCCTGCTCTCAATTAAACAGAAGCCATCTGCACCGGTGCCGGCGGTGGCACAAATCTCTCTCTCTCTCTCTCCCTCTTGCTCTGTGCTTCTGTATCTTTGAAGGGTGGGCGGGTTGAGCACGGCGAAATCCTCAGAGCCCTCCGTGCTTTAAACAGAAGCCCGGGAGCCAATAAAATCCCATCCAGTTCCTAAGGAGAGGGGCTTCCCAGCTTTGCCTGTGCCTCCCCCTCCTCGCCAGCCTAGCCCAACCCAGCCCTCTGTTGACATCTGGCTGCTGGCGGGTCTCTGCCTCCTCTAGTCTCTGCGAGGGAAAGAAAGAGCGCAGAAGTCGCTGTGTATGCAATTGGTGCTGCTCTGCCACAGATAGGCTCGATTATCCCTGAAATGAGGAATGTTGGACGCAAAGCTAAATCAACTCCATGGCTTCAAGGGAGAGTGGCCGGATGAGACCGGCATTTCCCAGTGGCCACCCTGGGCGGAATTAACACTTCAGCTGAGACTCTGTCCATTTCCAAATCAATGGGACAAGTTTTGCCTCACTTATAGGCAGCATCAAAGTGGCTATGGGTTTGCTGGAAGTTACTCTGCACATGTTCGGAGCGGCTTTGGTTTTCAGGCACCAGGGAAAGAGAGTCCCTGCAAGCAAGCAAGCAGAAGATTTAAGACTCAGAAGGACAGCAAGGAAGAAACTGGAAAGGATTTTCAAAATGTAAGAATGTGTCACTGGAAACTAAGACCAAGATTTATCTGCACTCTTGGATTGCAGAATCACTATGTACACATGTGAAAGCTGGACAGGGAAAAAAACAACCTTGATTCATTTGAAATATGGTGCTGGAGGAGAGGTTTGCAGAAACCCTTAAACAGCCCAGAAGACAAAACAAGTGGGTGTTGGAGCAAATCAAGCCTGAACTCTCTCTGGTGGTAAAGGCGACGAAAGGGAGGCTGCCTGACTTTGTCCAGATAGCGAGAAGACAGGATTTTCTGGAAAAGATAATAACGCCGAGGAAGGCGGAAGGCAACAGGGAAAGAGGAAGACTAAATATGAAATGGATTGAGTACCTCAAGCAGGGGTCCTCTATCTATGGCCTGTGGGCCAGATCTGCCCCCCCCCCTCCGGGTCCTCAACCCGGCCCACTGGCAATTGCATACGACCCCCCCCCCTGCTCGTGCACATCCAGCTCGGGGGGGGGGGGAGCACTAGCTGCCGCAAGTAGCATTGGATTTCCAGGGGGGTCAGCCTGAGCCCAATGGCAAGAAGGGAAATGAAAGGAAAAAAAGGAAACTTATTAATGTCAAGTCCTCCTCGCCACTACCGCTGCACATCACCCACCCTCTGGAGAAGTGGGGTGGGGACTTAAATAACTTTGAACTTTCCACTCAGGTCCTGGGAATTCGAGCAGGAAGTTCAAAACCTCTGGTTCTTCACCCAGAAGCGCAGCAGCCAGGGCTGCGAGGAGGCGCAGAAGGCTCAAATTGAGGGCTGGGATAGGAAGAACAGACAAAAGAAAATATTTTTTTAACCCAGCGTTTTGTTAGTCTGTGGAACTCCCTGCCACAAGAGGTGGTGATGGCATCTGGCCTGGGTGCCTTTTAAAGGAGATTGGACAGTGTGAGGGTTAACCTTCAATGTCATTTGATTTGAATGAAGAATCACATGTGGACAAATGAGGTTCTTGTAAAATAAACATATTTTTATTCAACAGATTATCTTCGGCTGCAGTTTTTTCTTTCTTATTAAATTCTCTTTCAACAGGGGTCAAAACGGGGATATTAAAACTGGGTTCAGAACAATTTTCTTTTTCTTTTTTTATTTATTTTTTTAATTTATAAAAAACATACAAATTACATAAAAGAAAACAAACATCAACAACGGTGCACCCCTTCACCAACAGGATCGCTCTTCATATTTACATTCGTCATCCTCCCCTCCAGAACAAAATCGATTGTTGCGCGGAAACCTTACCCTTATGCCGTACAAGTACGTATTCAATGAATCTACCCCATATATCATAGAAAATATCTCTTTTTAACTCTCCTTTTTTAACCTTGAGAGAGCAGGACAATTTATCATTTAAAGCAATATTCCATACTTCATTATACCATTCATCTAAACATAGTTCATATTTAGATTTCCAGTTTCTAGCAATTATTAATCTAGCTGCTGTCAACAAATTTGTAATCAACTCTTTGGTTTTAACATCATAGTTATGATCCACAAATATTGATAACAAAGCAATTTCAGATTTGGGCTCTATAGTCATTTCTAGTATATCACTTAGTTCTTTAAAAATACATTTCCAAAATTTCTGTATCTTTTCACATTCCCACCACAAATGATAAAAGGTACCAATCTCATTATCACATTTCCAACAAAGCTTAGAAAAGTTTGCATTCAATTTATTCAATTTCACTGGCGTCATGTACCATCTTAAACTTATTTTAAAGAAACTTTCCTTTATTCTAACAGACAAAGATCTAAGTATTCTCATTCTCCACATTTTAGCCCAGTCTTCTTCTCTTATTTCTTTTTAATATCTTGTTCCAATAATTTTGATCCAAGTCCTCCCCTATTATCATCTAAATCCGAAATAATTTTATATAGTTTGCTAACAATACCTTTTACTACCATTTCGTTCTGAATATCCTCATACAAGTTGTTCATATTTTGTGTACTCTCTACATTTATTATTTTTCTTTAACCAAGTATCAGTCCATTTCTTTAATTGTATAAAATTAAACCAAGATATATCCCTACCTTGGAGAACTTCGTTCATGCGTACTTTCCCTCTCATCTTGCCTATCCAGTCTTTCAATCTAATCACTTGTTTATCCCTAAATCCTTTTTTGAAAACTTTCAAATTCTTTCAACAGGGGTCAACACGGGGATATCAAAACTGGGTTCAGAACAATTTTCTAACAACACGTTTTTACCAGGAGGGTTTGAAATTCCTACTTGCGTGCGGTCTTCGCCTGCATGGCTAGGGGACCCCCACAATTGCTCCCACAGCAGTGGTGTTGAACATTCTAGGGCTGGCTCCATCTCCAACCGGGTATCCATCCCGCCGAACTAGGAAGGGGATTTCCTTTATTTTCTTTCAAATCTTGATTCGGGATTCCCATGGGATATCTGGGAATACCCTCCAGTGTGGGAAGTGGAAGACCTGTCCCCACCTTCCTCACTATCTCCGTCCGCCCTGGCACCCCTTCCCTAACGTCTCTAACCGCCCGTATCCCCCTTGCGACTCCTCGCTCTCCCCCTCCGTCTCCTCCTGTCTCGAGCCCCTCTGTCTGCACACACGCTTCTCTAAACAATATTCTGCTCGCTCTATTCTCTGTCTGTGTACCTACTTTCTTAACTATTTTCTCTAGATCTCTATTGACCTGTACTCCAATATGCCAGTATCTCCCAACTGACATATCTCCATATCTTCCTCCTACTTGTAACATCTTGTCCTTCCCCCTATGTTTCCACTCTTCAGTTTGCATAACTCTCTCTCTTACTATTTTCGGTTCTCCATCCCACCTTTCTGTTTGAATACCTATATCTTTCACATCCATATTTAACCCTTCCATCTCTTCCTTCAATGTTTCCCAGGTCACTTCCCTTTTAATCACCGCTAAGAAACCTTCAATAATCTTAGATGGTCTGATTTCCTTCCCCAGTTCTTTTCTATTGCTTTCCATCTCAGTTCCCATCTCCTCTGTATAACTGATGTTCTTTTCTTCCCCCTGGTTCCTTTGATTATGTGATTCCTCCTGGTTCTGGTTCTCCTGTGTCTTAGCGGACGAGCCCACCTCTGTCATCTCACAGACAGATTGCTGGAGGAAAAGTCCATCACAGGTTACAACAAACCATGATGGAGATGTGTAATCTCCAGGCTTAAAACCAGGGTACTTCAAGGGCCAGATGCAGGGGAGTGGTATCAGGAGACAGAGATCGAGTCTCGTGCGCTCCCAGACGCATCTGGTGGGGCCACTGCGAGATACAGGAAGCTGGACTAGATGGGCCTTTGGCTTGATCCAGCATGGCTCTTCTTATGTTCTAATGTGGGTGCATCAGTGCCCCGCTAGGTTAGATAAGTGGGCCCCAGGCCTTTGAGGGGGTGGGGGGGGATTTCCTGGCCACAGGTAGCAGCCCACCCAACCTCACCCCTTCATCCAACTGGGCCTGACTGGGCCTGTAAAAGCTTTCTGAGGTTGCGGCCACATGTGCGCCTGGAACCCCTCCAGGAGACCGAGGGAGAGCGCACACGATGGATCCAGGTGGCTGCCTGCGTGCTGCCACCGCAAGAGCTGCGGCCAGAGTGAGCACATATGGGAGGGGGAGTGAAGGGGCAGCGGCAGGAGCGAGCGCTGGGCCCCCCTCCCGAGAGAAGCTGTCCATCTCTGCTTGTGCTCTCCACCTGAGGACCCCCCCCCCGGCTGGTGTGAAGGCCAGCATGGGCCGGAGGTGGCTGGAGCCCCTCTGAGGGGCCAGGACAGCAAGGCACTTGGTTCCCTACAGAGGGCTGGGGGTGCAACGGCGGGCACAGGTACTGCCTCTGAGACCAACTAGACCGGCGCGCAGAGAGCATTCCCAGCTGGGAGCAAGTGTGGCGGCTACTTGCAGAGCTGGTGGGGATGCCATCAGGGGATGGGGGAGAGGCCAGCCCTTCTCTGAGCCCCCTGTCCCCGGCTGGTGTGTGTGTGCGTGGGGGGTGGGAAAGGCTTGGGGCAGGTGCCTGGGGAGAGGAAGGGGCACCGGAGGGAAGGAAGAGAAGAGAAGGAGAGGGTGGGCCGCCTCTGTTGGGGAGCCCCCACTGTCGTGCCCCCCCCCACCTGGGGGACCCTGGCTGACAAGGGTATGTTTGTGAGGTGGGCACAGGGGTGGGGAGAAAGATCCTTCCAGCCAGTAAACGCCACGGCAGCCCACCCTACCCGAGACCAGAAGCACACAGGCAGCCGGAGGGAGTTCAGCCATGGAACTGGAGGGGGCCACCCTTGGCCTGCCAGCCCTGCCCCGAAAAAGACGTTCGCCGACCCCAAGAGCGAGCAAGCGCACGATGGATGCTGGACAGCCGCCCCATCGCTGCCACCGTGAGAGATGCTGGAGCCCGAGGGAGCGCTTGTGGGGGGGGGAGCAAAGGGGTGGTGGTGAGGGTGAGCACTGCCCCCCCGGAGAGAAGCCACTCGGATCCCGTGCGCACGCTCCGCCTGAGCCCCCCGAACCCCACCCCAGCCAGCATGAAGGCCAACGTGGGCCGGGGGTGGCCGGAGAGGAAGGGTCATCCAAGGGAGGTGAGGGAGGAGGAGAGTACGGGCTGCCTCTGCCAGGGAGCCCCCACTGACCTGCATCACTGCCTGTGGCACCCTGGCCTCCATGCAAGAGCCTGGCCCTGGCCTAGCTTTCCCTTGCTGCCCATTTCCTCCCAGGGCCGGCAACACCAACACTCAACAAAGGCTGATATTTCATGTCCCTCTCGCTGCAGTTCGCGCCCCCGCTGAAGACCGGTTCGAAGGAACGTAACCTCACGTCCTTGTGGGGTCAATCTGAGTTCGAAGGAACCTAACCTCACGTCCTTGTGGGGTCAATCCGAGTTCAAAGGAACGTAACCTCACGTCCTTGTGGGGTCAATCCGAGTTCGAAGGAACGTAACCTCACGTCCTTGTGGGGTCAATCTGAGTTCATCCCGACCACGCCCCCTGAACTGCGCTCCAAGCGGGGTGAGAGATTCCCGTCCTGGAGTTCGGGAATCTTTTTAATCCGCTTCTCGATCCATGTTGAAAACCGATTTCAACCCGGAGGCAAGTTTACCTCGGCTCGAGGAAGGACGTGAAGTAACCACTAAAGTGTGAGCTTGGCGCCATGGCAGGGGCAGATCCAGCCCCCAACAGTGTCTGAGGGGCAGTAAACCATCTCTCTCTTTAAAATGTTTGAGGACCCCTGCCCTAAAAGAAGCCACAGGGCTGAGTCTAAAAGAAAGCGGAGCAGGGCAGTTAAAACTGGGACATTCTAGAGATCCCCTCATTCATAGATAGGGTCACCATAAGTTGGAAGCAATTTGAAGACACACAACCACCACCACAAGCAATCTCATGGAAGTATTTGATGCTCTCAGGGCTTGGGAGGATGGCTGTCGTCCATCAAACACGTCTCATGCGTTCATCCCACTGAAATCCATGGAAACGAGTTAGCTGTGACCAGTTAACAGTGCTGCTAACACAAGCCTCCTCACTGCATGGTTTCTTTCTAAGACAAATATGGGGTGATGGAAGCAGCAAGGTGCCATGGGGACTTTGGCTAGGAAATTCGTAGGAACGATGGGAGCGTTATTGCTCCGTGGGTCCTCTCTACATGCCTCCGTGGACGCTTCTACAGTTTTCAGATTAATCTGCCAACTGTGTCGGCTCTAGGCTCGAAATTTGAAACTGGAAGGCCAGCTGAGAGGGAAGCCATTTCGAGGGGGTGGTGGATACAGAGCCAGAGCCGGCAGGCATCAGAAAGTGTTATGGAAGACACGCTGGAGAAACGTGTTGCATTCCTGATGTTGTTGGACTGCAACTCCCACAAGTTCCAATCCAACTGAGGCAACAGTAAGAGATGATGAGAGTGAGCCATAGAACAGGTCGTTCATCATCTCCGAACTGCAGAGCTGGAAGGAGACAATAGATCGCTAAGACCCACACATGTTGGGGAGGCCCAGTGGGGAAATGAATGCCCAACCCCTGGCTCAGCAGCCAGAAACTTCAACCACAGAGCTATCTCACAATTCCAGAACATGGAGGGCCTTGGGATCCCATCGGGTGCATTTTATATTACTTGGGGGCTTTGCCTGCGGGTCTTCACAAACCAGACATTCCCATCTAGCTTCCTCAAAACGCTTCTTGGATAGGAGCCACCCGTTATACCCCTATCAGAAAGGATGTGTGTTACCAGAAATGAGGACAGATGCTAAGAATGTGGATTTATAGGTACAGATATAAAATCAAAAAGCATTTTTGAGAATCTAAACAAAAAAACAGATCTCGTCCTCGTGGGGGGTGGGGAAACGACCCAGTGACCTGCATGCCTGCTGAGTACATCCTGTCCAGGTACCCACTGTGGCGGATGAGCAACTTCAGGTTTAATCATCATCATCATCATCAACAACAACAACTTCAGAGCTGGAAAAGACCCTGTAGATCATCAAAACCATCCTCTTTCAAGGAGCCCCAATGAGGAATCGAACTCTTAGCCTCTGTCTCCTCAGCCACATAGCTAACCCACAAA
>JAHTLZ010003542.1:80463651-80474417 GCA_023846285.1 Phrynocephalus versicolor
CTTCTTCTTCTTCTTCTTCTTCTTCTTCTTCTTCTTCTTCTTCTTCTGCCACTGGAGGGCTCTCGGCAGCTTTCAGAACTCAAAAGCATCACTGAATGGTAGGTCGAGGGCAGAGAGTGTGCCAAGTGTGGGTGGAAGGAACTGAACTGGCAGGAACCTGCATCAAGTTCCAACTCCATAGATCATACCAGAGTCTACCAACATCCCAATCAAAATCCAACTACTGTGTGCACACCCTTAACTGCAAAACTAGAAAGGGCCCTATGGATCGTGGAGACCAGCCCTGTCAGAGAGTCAACGCTGCAGGGTATCCAATTCCCAAACATTGGCTCTGCTTGAAAGACCAGGATGATAGATAAGGCCTTGGGAATATTATGATGTTAAGGTTTGTTTATTTTAAAGAAAGCTGTTGTGTCTTCTCATGGTATATTACAGTCAGAAAACCAAGGATGGGGGGGGGGTCTTGGGAGGGGAAAGCCCTCTCCTTGGCCAGGTAAAGGTTCCTCCCTCACATGCGTGCTAGTTATGTCTGACTGTATTTGTTTATTTATTTTATAGCATTTTTAATCCGCCTTTCTCCTTGGAAAAGGACCCAAGGCGGCCCACAGCAATGAGGGACAATACAGTCCAGCACAATCAAGACATGCCCAAGCACTTGAGAAAAAGGAATACATCTCTGCATTCAAGCTGAAAAGCCAGTGTTGTGCAAATCCATGGCCATGTGGCCGGCATGGCTACAAGGATACCCTGTCTTACCTTCCTGCTTTTTATGGCAGTATCTACCTACTTGCATTTACATGCTTTCAAACTCCTAGGTTAGCAGGAGCTGGGGTTATCAGTGGGAGCTTGCTCTGCTGCGTGGAACCAGGGATTCGAACCACCGAGCTGCCGACTTTGCAGCCGACAGTTTTCGGAGCCTTAGTCCACTGAGCCACCATGCCCCTCTCCTTAGGCAGAGAGGGAGTCAAAAAAGAAGATGGCCAAGAGAACAGACAGCAAATGAAACAAATAAATTTTACCTCTTTATTAAAACCAACACTTGACAGCCCCAGTTTGGAAGAAAGGCAAGTCATACTTAACAACCTCTTTCTTTTTCAGTGTGCCCTCTAAACTCACTCTGCCCCTCTCAAATGTCGGCTGGGCAACAAACGTCTCTTTCCCATTTCTCGTCAAGGATGAACCACACATTAAGAGCAGCTTTTGTTTCAAAACACTGCACCTCAAATGCCTGGAAGTAGAGATGGGCACGACTAAAAAAAAAAAGTTTTTCGTTTTTCGTTGAGGGGGTCCGTTTCGGTTCGTTTTCGTTGGGTTTTTCCACAAAGTTTTCATTTTCGTTTCGTTACCTAACGAAAACGAAAAACGAAAAATTTCTGTTTCGTTAGCATTCTTTTCAGTTCAATGTGTTTGCCGCAACGAAAACGAAAAACACGGCAAAATTTTCCGTTTCCGTTTTGTTTTTGAAAAAATTTTGTTTTTCTTTCGTTACCTAACAAAAATGAAAAATTTCTGTTTCGTTAGCATTCTTTTCAGTTCAATGTGTTTGCCGCAACGAAAACGAAAAACACGGCAAAATTTTTCGTTTCCGTTTCTGTTTTGTTTTTGAAAATTTTTGTTTTTGTTTCGTTACCTAACGAAAACGAAAAATTTCTGTTTCGTTAGCATTCTTTTCAGTTCAATGTGTTTGCCGCAACGAAAACGAAAAACACGGCAAAAATTTCCGTTTCCGTTTCCGTTTTGTTTTTGAAAAATTTTCGTTTTTGTTTCGTTACCTAACGAAAATGAAAAAACGAAAATGGAAACGAAAATTTCGCTGAGTCGTGCCCATCTCTACCTGGAAGTGTAATCCTGCTTTGAAACAAGGTGGATTTTCCTCAAAGGGTTTGCTTTTTGAAGAACAATCCAACCTTCTCCCCTTTTAACAGTTGCTCATGCCAACAAAAATGTGGCAGTTGCCACGGTGGTGAAAGCGCACTGAGGTGCCAGGAAGACATCACAAAAGCCCCAGACACTGAGGGAAATTAAGAACTCGTTAGGAAAAGTCAAGGGGGGGGGGAGATAATTTGAGCATTTGAACTTCTGCTTTTTATTACCAAGAAATAAAAATATTTGGTTTGTTTTCTCTCTCTCTCTCTCTTTTTTACGAGCTAAGATACAAAGCAGTTCCTTGGAAGGAACGCTCATTAAACGGGAGCTTTCCTGCAAATCTCGATCCCCGGTGATATTTGATGTTTTTCCTCCTCTCAGTTTCTGCAAGCACAGCACAAACAAAGGCTGACCAAAATTAGAGACACAAACGGGGAAGGCTGGGCGATAGATATGGCTTTATTTTTTTAAAAAAGTTACATTTCATCTAAGCAAAAGAAAGAAAAGCAGGAGGAATGAATTAAAAGCAAGATTTAGTCTACGTACATCATGTAATCATGGGGTAGGAAGACCAATTACAACGGACCAGCAACAGCTGGAATCCTACTGATGTTTGTAAAACATTTATGTAATTCACCACAGTTAATTGTGGCTCTTTCTTCAACAAGAGGCCAAGCCAGTTGTGCGAACAGGCACATGGCCAGACTGAACAGCACCTTGTCAATTACCTGCTGTAATTTATGCACACCTTGGGCTAATATTGATGGAATTCCAGCCCGTCTGTCTGTCTGAAAAAAGACACATTCTCCTGCAAACTGCTGGTTCAGCAGTTTGTTTAAGGGATGGACAAAAGCACTTCAACCCTTGCCTCCTCTGGTGGGCACCCGTTTGAAGGCAGCACCTGGTCTGCCCTGCACGGTTGGCAGAGGAAAATAAATAAATAAATAAACAATCCAGTAACTGCAAAGCAAGCTACTGTCACAAAAAGCAGCTGTAAAGCAAACTCCTGTTGTAAAACAGCAGCCACGAAGCAAGCTACTGTCGCAAACAGCAGCTACACACAAACTACTGTAGTAAAACAGCAGAGGTTTTTTTTGGGGGGGGTTAGGAGTTGGTGTTCCCTCTTATCCACAGTTTCCGTTATCCACAGGAAGGTCTGGCACCAATCCCCAGCGGATACCGGGGTCCTACTGTAGTTACTATGCTACTATGCTGAAGTAAACCTCTTTATGCTAAATGTTTAAATGCAAAGGTTTTTTTTAAACAGAAGTTGTCTGTCTTAAGCTTTTTGATCCTGATGCTTGGAAGACTAGCACTGGGTTCTGTCAGGACACGACAAGGTCTGGTGTCATTGCTGTGTTGCTATTGTTTGCTGGTAAAAGCAAACAAAGACTCTGCTAAGCAGGCTGCAAGTTTCAAGTGGCGCTACTCACTTTGGTCTGCTATTTTTCCAGCAACCTCAAATAAGTTTTTCCCCCTCAACAGAGAATACAGGCCTTCCCGTGGATAATAGAGAACGCCAGTCCCTGTTCAGTCCCTGTTTCTGTTTAACCACAGGTGTGATTACTTTTCTTGTGACAACTGTTACCTCACATCCTTGTTCCGTGACAAATTCTGAATTTGCCTTGCTTTCTTAGCCCTTTTTTAAAATACAGTAGAACCTTGACTTACATGCTGCTTGACTTGCATCATATTTGACTTGCAGCAAGAAGGGGCCTGTTTGACTTGAGTCGCAGGCTTTGACTGACAGCTCGGAGCCCTGGCATAAGGCACTGGAATCGGGTGGCAGCCACGATCCAGCATCGCGGCTGCCGCCTCCAAACTGCTCCTGCCTTCTTCCTCTCCTCCGGCAGCAGCAGCGGCGGCTTCAGCGAGGCCAGCTCCGAGCACCTGGAGCTGGTGCTCAGCCTCGCCGAAGCCGCCGCTGCCGCCGAAGGAGAAGGGCCAGGAGCTCGGGGCTGGCCTCGCTGGTTAGACAGTCGGCTCAGTCTTGTAAAAAATCTGGCTGCAGAATTCTGGTCCACAATGGAAGCATTTTAGTTGGGGAGCTGTACAGTTGTGGGACTCTAATGGTAAGCATAGAGTTGTTCAGAACTTGGAACGTCAGGTTAAAAATCAGTAAAACTTAAATGTTAGACATTGTTGCTATGAACATTAAAAAGTGGAGGCGTGTAACTTGTGGACTATAATTCCACTGGCTCCTCCTCTCTTTGAAGAAACATTTCATTTACATCCCCGGAAGGAATCTCCTATCCCAGTCAAATTTGTGTTAAATTGCTGTTTTCGGGGATCTTTTTCATCATCTGGAATGGATTAATCCACTTTCCAATTACTTTCTATGGGAAAAGTTCGTTTGACTTAAGTCATGTTTGACTTAAGTCTAGACCTCTGGAACGGATTAATGACGTAAGTCCAGGTTCCACTGTATCGTAAATAAAACTTTTTCAATATTTCGATTTACTGGACTTCTGGGATTTACGTGTCAATGCTACAGAATTTTCAGTACTTTCTTTAATCAATATTTGCACTGCATGGTGTTTCCAATAGGGAAACTAATGTTGATTGCCGCTTCAGCCGCTGACCATTAGGTGGGACACTGGTTGTTGCGTGACACACAGGCCGTTACTTCATATCCCTTGTCTCAGAACAGGAACCGGGAACTAACCGTGACAAGCGAATTCCCCAGCTCAGGGGCAGGTACGGCTTGTCACACTCTGTTCCCGGTTCAGGGGGCGTGGTCGAGACGAGTTTCCGCTGTCACACTATGGACGCGAGGTAAGTTTTTTTCGTACCGGTCCCAAGCAGGACAGCAAAGAGGGACGAACAAGATGTGAAGTAACGGCCTTGGACTTAGGATCCAAACCTTGAGACCTGATATCCAAAGACTTGCCAACATCCCTGGCATTACAATAACCAAGGATATCAAGTTTTTGGCATTGCTTCCCCATTCTTCTCTGTAGGTCCAAGCAGTTGCCTAGGGCGCCAAAATGGACAAGGGGTGCCACCCCCCAGCGGCTAGGCTGCTGCCCTCCCCCCCGCCACCACCCCCGGTGCCGCGCGCCCGCCTGTGCGTCTCCCCCCTGCCGCCGCCCCTTCCCCTGCCGCCGCTGTGGCCCGCCCGCCTGCGCCCCCGCCCACAGCCCCCCTGCACCTCCCCCTTGCCACCGCCGCCCCCTGCACCTCCCCCTGCCACTGCTCCCGAGGCCCGCCCCCCCACCTCCCCCCTACTGCCACCACCTACCCGCGCCCCCCACACCTTCCCCCTGCCACCGCCGCCCCCCGCCGCCTAGGGCGCAAAAAGACCTAGCACCGGCTCTGGGTCCAAGGATTTGGGCTGGAAAGCTCTCCTAACCTGGAAATCCTGGCTCTAATTATGGATCTATTTGTGGACAAGTCATCCCATGATTTTGGTGGTAAGCCCTCCCTCCTCCTGCCCTGGTTAGACGGTGGGCTGCCACTAACCACGGTCCCTAAACCTAGGAGCACGTGAGCTAAGCATTAAAGATGAGGGAAGCCAGTGGAAGCATCCAGTTTTATCAACACACATACATTTCTCTTTATTCCCCTAGAAGACAATACAGCTCAGTGGTTACAGGGGTGGTAAATCTTGGGTTAAGCTGTCTGGTGTCTGTGGATGGTTTTTCTCCTCAAAAAGAAGCAAGCCGGAGGGAGGGAGGAGACTCTTTCTATTCCAGCAACGATTTTATGTTATTTTCCCTTTTCTCTTTTTAAAATACCGCATCAATTATGTAGCCTAAAGCACTTTCTGAAGTGTTTTCACACATTTCAGAAGCCCTCAAAGCCTTTTAGAGCATGACACATGAACCAAAGATGAAGAAGCCCCTGGCCAGCACTGATTTTTCTCCCCTTTTAGTCTGTTTTGCCAAGTTAGTAACTCAGTGGAAGTGCCATTGTTTGGGTGACGGATTTTACCACCCCCTCCAACCCCCGCCCCCAATGGATAGCACCATTTCCTTAAGTGCCTTTGACAGTTCCTTGTTAGCATCCTCACAAACCTCCGGGCAAGTGAGAACCAACTGTTTTGTATTTTTCAAAAGAATAAAGTTAAAGACCTGAGAATACCTAATGCGATATGAAACTTCAGTGGGAAAAAAGTGAGTATTTGGGAAATTTAGCACACTAAGTTGTTACTGTCATGCAGTGGCAGGGCCGGATTAAGACCCTTAGAGAGCTTAAGCATTATTCCTGGAGGAGAAGTCCATCCCAAGTTACAAACCATAACGGAGATGTGTAGTCTCCAGGCTTAAAAACAGGGTACTTCAAGGGCCAGATGCAGGGGAGTGATATCAGGAGACAGAGATCTTGTTTCGTGCGCTCCCAGACGCATCTGGTGGGGCCACTGTGAGATACAGGAAGCTGGACTAGATGAGCCTTTGGCCTGATCCAGAAGGGCTCTTCTTATGTGCCTAACTGTTAGAGCAGTGCGACAAAGGAGAAAATGGCCCGGGGAGGCGGTGAGTTCTCCAGTGCTGGTGGCACCGAAGAGAAGAATGGACAGGCAGGCATCTCTCAGATCAGCTTTGATTTGGATTCCTGCTTTGAGCAAGGGGGTTGGACTTGATGAGCTTACAGGACCCTTCCAATTTTGCTATTCTATGACTCTCTGAAAGCTGTAACCCTTGAAAACATGCTGTGCCCGCTCCTCACTTTCAGCAAACACTGGTTTGAACCTTCTGCAGCATTACAATGGACCCTCGTATAACAAACAGTTTGTATAACATAAATCTGTACAATATAAAAAATTCTGGAGATAGGGAAATTTGCTTAACAGAATCGCCTATGGGGTGAATCCGTACAACATAAAAATGGTCGCGATTAGGGATTACTCCATTTTCAATGCATTCCCATGGGAAATTTGTATAAAGGAAAATTTGCTTAACATGATTTCAATTGGAACGAATTAATTCCTTTATACAAGGTACCACTGTATATAGATATTGTTTTTAGACAGCGGTGCCAGCTGTGGTAACCAACATCTCCCTGGCTGACACTTAATCAAACCAGGCTAGAATCTGGCATTAGTTTTAGAAACCGTTTTTGTACCCCAGGTAGAGAAGTCCACTTGACATTTGGCTTGGCACACAACCCATGAGGCTGGAGGCCGTAACAGTTCTTGTCCCTTGTAGTATTTAGTAAGACAAACGAGAAGACGTTCCTCTCATCCTTGTGTGAATTTTCCCACCTCTGCAAACAGAGACCAGAGCAGAGGGGAAGGAAATCTACAATAAAAATCATTCCAACCTATTTCATTTCAATCACTGCAAGTTATTTGAATTGCCAGCTTCCACAATAGCTCACTCAAATCCTGAGATCATGCGCAGATCTCTAATGCCATGGCATTTGTAGAGTAACCCAACTGGTGTCCTTCAGTTTTGAATATTAATTCCTTCTGGCACCAGGCAAACATCAGTATTTGATATGTTTAATTATGAGGAATAATTAATTAATACTTAATAATTAATCAGGAATAATAATTAATCTGCTTTGCACAGCTTGGAAAACCCACTAATTTCCCATTGCTCTCCCTCTCCCTCCTCTCTGAAGCTTGCCCCAGTTTTCCCTTTGCTCACCATCTTCCCACACCCCACATGGAAGCTAGATGAGTTCTATTTCTGCCTGCACTTTTTAACTGTTTGAAAACCATAAGCTTCAGGGAGGAGGTAAGGTAAAGGTAAAGATCCCCCCCCCGCACATGCATGATAGTTGTGTCCGACTCTAGGGGCGGTGCTCATCTCCGTATTCAAGCCAAAGAACCCGTATTGTGCAAGCCCACGGCCATGTGGCCAGCATGGCTTCAAGGAAACACAGTTTTACCTTCCCGCTTTTTTTAACAGCAGTTCCTATTTATCTACTTGCATTTACATGCTTTTGAACTGCTAGGTTGGCAGGAGCTGGGGTTATCAGCGGGAGCTCGCTCTGCTGCGTGGCGCCCGGGATTTGAACCGTCGAGCTGCCGACTTTGTAGTCAACAGTTTTTGGAAGCCTTAGTTCACTGAGCCACCAGGCGAGAAATGAAGTTCCAACGTCTCTCTAACTCTAGGGCAAGTTGGGGAAGTCTGTTACCTACTGACTGAAGATGGTACCGCAAGCAAGAAAAAATCTATTTAACCCAAATTCAGTATTCCATGATTCCAATAAAACATCCAGATACCTGCTATGACCCATGCAAAATTCTATGTTTTTGGTTCTTATTGTTTCATTTTGGAAGGAAGGAAAGAAGGAAGGTTCATAGGTGTTTAGAAAGATAACATACGTTTAGATCTCAGGCCCTGGACTGGATGGTCCACAGGGTCCCTTTCAGCTCTAAAATAATGATGATGATAATAACGATGAAGATGATAATGATGGAGGGTGAGGAGGAGGAGGAAGATAAAAAGAGAGGGGGAAGGAAGGAAGGAAGGAAGGAAGATGCTGCTGGTTTGCATCCTTCCAACTTGAGCCAAGATACGGCAATTACGCTAAAACCTACATATGCATCTCTTCTCCAGTTTTCGGCTGGACGGCTCTCTGTAAGAAACATGGCAGCGGGTAGCTGCAAATATCCAGCTGTTGGGGGTGGGGTAAGGGTTCAGCGACAGGCCCTTTGGGGCCTTCCACCTCAACAATTCTGTCAGAGTGTGTGAATCTCCTTGCGACTAATTTGGCGTCCTCGGCACAGAGTGTGAATAAATCCAGCTATGATACATTTGCATGACTGAAATAATCACCTTGTCAAGAAGTGGTGAACACACACGTGTGTGTGTGTGTGTGTGTGAGAGAGAGAGAGAGAGAGAGAGAGAGAGAGAAGGTGATCATTTCAGTCATTGACATTGAAATTATCCATTCTCATGAAAATTATTACAACACACAATATTTATCTGTCTTGACAAGTTTATGTTTATATATATAAATGTAGCTAGATGTAACAGAGTTAGAGTTTATAAAGTCTGTGTCCTTGCATAAACAGGATGTACTGTTTGTTACATAAATAATATATATATATATATATGCATATATATGCATATATAGTATAAAGACACTGGCTTTAAATTACTAAAAAAACCCATTGTATTGCATAGATATCTAGTGTGGTGTCCCTGTTTATTTCCAGAAACTCACTTGGGGGGGGGAGGTAGAACTGGTAAAGCCACTCATAAACATCCCAGATACTTTGAAAGCCCCCTCAGGGTCACTCTGATTCAGTTTTGTCACAAATCTAACTCTATCTATTGCATGCAACGTACCATGGTGATTTCTAAAGCTCACATGGTCCTGAGTGATGATGCTTTTTAATCGGTTCTGTACGTTGGGAAATAAAGACCTAGACTTAATGAGTGGGAACCTTTCTAACCCATTTCTGCAACAACTCAATCCGAAAGAGCAGAGACTATAAATAGAAAGAACGCGGCACCTGGCTGAGTTCGAGAGGGCAGGCTCCATCCTGCCGCTCCCAAGCAGAGAAGCCTCCCAGAAGCCAAGCGGTTCTCTGTGTTCGGTCTCTCTGCTCACATGGAAACGCAGCCGAATAGGGGCCCCTCTCTTGCCTGGACTGCACAGGGGTGGGGGGTACGCACCAGCAGGGGAAGCACAGGAGTCAGAAAACAATCCCACTCCATCGGGTAGGTAGGAATATAATGATGCAGCTTGAGAGTGGGGAGTGAATGCCTCTCAGCAGGTGTTCTGCAAGCTTCTGAGAACAGCTGCTAATTGCCGAGGGCCTTCTGGTGAGGTTCAAAAGAAACACACAGCCTTCCAAAGTGGCTTTCAGGGCTGGGTTAATCGCCAAGCACAGGCGGAGTCCCCTCGGAGGTGGCAGGTCCCCCCCCCCATCAATATGAAAAGCAGAACACGGAGTGTCCTGCTTTCCAATTGGTGGAGACAGCAAGCCTGTGATGGGAGAAGGTACAGTATAAACATTAAGTACACGGCATGCTTGTTTTTGCCATCTTGCCTAGCACTATTTTGAATATTTAACTTTTTAGATTTTGGTTCCACTTTCTTCTTCTTCTTCTTCTTCTTCTTCTTCTTCTTCTTCTTCTTCTTCTTCTTCTTGAATTATTGTATGTTATATTTGTTAGCCACCCTGAGTTCCAGTTTGGGGAAAACCCGGCGGCACAGTGGACCCTCGTATAACAAACGGGTTGTATAACATAAAATTTGTACAACATAAACAATTCAGGAGATAGGGGAAATCTGCTTAACAGAATAGTCTATGGGGCGAATCCGTACAACATAAAAATGGTCACGAATAGCGATTACTCTGTTTTCAATGCATTCCTATGGGAAATTTGTATATAGGAAAATTTGCTTAACATAATTTTGTTTGGAACGAATTAATTCCTTTATACAGGGTACCACTGCATATCAATTTAAAGATAAATAAATTAATTAAATTTCCTCCTGGAATGGTTGTGTAGGTCAGGCTGTGCCATGGGCTCCTTGAATTCAAGTTCAGGGGCTGATTTGACCCGAGGGACTGGGTTCAGACTAACGGGAAACACTCTATCTGAGCCTTGATCCTAATTTCCACGGGAAGTACTGAGATAGCAGACAGGAAAGATCGGCGCCCCGGGGCCAGAGGGCAGCAAGGTAGCATTTGTGATTTTTTTTTTTTTGCTAGATGCTGTTATGCACCGTCAAGCTGCCTCTGACTTATGGTGACCTTATGAGAGAGGGATCTCCAAAAGGTCCTGTCCTCAAGGGACCTGCTCAGCTCTTGCAAACTCAAGCCTGTGGTATCCTTCAGGGAGTTAGTCCATCACACATCTGGGCTTCCTCTTTCCCTACTGCCTTTCCCAGCATTGTTGTCATATAGATGTTATTTACCCTTTGGGTAGTGGGTGGCATATAAGTTGTATGTATGTATGTATGTATGTATGTATGTATGTATGTATGTATGT
>JAHTLZ010003542.1:80474427-80534395 GCA_023846285.1 Phrynocephalus versicolor
ATGTATGTATGTATGTATGTATGTATGTATGTATGTATGTATGTATGAATGAATGAAACCACTGGGAAGATTATCTTTTGGGGTTAAGTGCCACCAGTATGCTGATGAGACTCAGGTCTACCTCTTATCACCTCTGGATTCTAAGGGAGCTACTTTTTCCAACTTTACACAGAGTGTTTAGCTGCAGTAATGAACTGGATGAGGGTGAACAAAATGAAACTAAGCCCAGACAAGACAGAGGTGCTTCTGGTCAGTCGATAGGGAGAACAAGGATTACGGATGCAACCTGTACTCGATGGATCACCCACCAATTGAAAAAGAGCAGTGTGGGGTTGCTCTTGGACTCATCGTTGAGCTTGGATGCTCAGGTCATGGCTGTAGCCAGGAACACTTTTGCACAATTTAGGCAAGTACACAAGTTATGCCCGTTTCTTGAGAAACAAACTCTGGCTATGGTGACACATGCCCTAGTGACATCCCGGCTAGACTACTGTCATGCACTCTATGTGGGACTACTGATGGAAAAGTCTCAGGAAACTTCAACATGTCCAAAATGCAGCAGCCAGATAGACTTTGTGTTTACAACCACTTAAAATGGCACACAAGATATTACCAAAAAAAAGTTGAAACATACTATCCCATTTAAACCTTTTTCGTGTGTGCTAAATATTATGCCAGAATTCAAAGATGTTAAGAAGAAACATTTACTCATGCATATGACTATAGCAAGGATTTCTTTAGCCAAATATTGGAAAACAGGACAGATACAGGAGCGTCGATAACAGCTGGATAAATATTTAGAGATGTACATATTACCAGAACTGCTCAGAGAGAAAGAATTACAGAAGGCAAGAAGAGAAAATTGGAGAAAATTTGATTTATAACTTGGTTTAATATCAAAATTGGAAATGATACGATTTACCATGTAATGCTTTCCATTTTTTTAACCTATAGATTCCCCATCCCAGTACCCATTCCCAGTAGTTACCTGACCTGGAAAACAAATAAATGTCTGTACTGTATTAAGTTTTTTCGAACTCATCATGCACTTGGTCAGATCATCTTCAAACCTTTTTCTTTACTCATCATTAACTACTCATCAATCACCTGCCTTCCATCACCAGAAGCTTTATAAATAGCATAGAACAAATCCTGTGGGGTGGACGGGGTGGGGGGTTGAAACACAAAAATCCATCTGTGGAAAACTAAACCACTTGTCAGGCTTTAAATGCCAACCTACTTGGGAAGCTCTCATTTCACAGGCTGGGAAGTGTGACTGGTTTTCTTTGTTGCAAACAATGATCTTCTCTGCTTATTGTTACGTTCCAAACCTTGTTGAAGAGAAGCGCAAAGGAGAAAGACGACAAAGGTCACTTGATGGGGAGGGTGGAGATCGCAGTAAAAATTAGTTTTCTTTGTCCTGATGGTTTCGTGTGGGAGAAGGAAAACAGGAGCTGCCTTGCAAGAACTTAAGAATTAAGTAGAAAATAAACAAACAATTGCTGCATCTGCATACACAATCAACAGACTGAAAACCCACAAGGGGAAAAAAAAAAAAACAGCGCTCAAGCCGTCAGAGATTTACAATACTAACATAGGCAATGAAGCTTGGCAGAAACTTGCTAATTACAAATAGAGTGACTTGTTAATTAGCTCCTCTTTCTCAGTAACAAAGATGTAACTGTTGGGAGTTTTTGCAACCTCGCATGCTGCCTTCAGTAGGTTTGCCTGGGTGGAGCCTTTCTGGGCTGGGCGGGGGCTGTCAATCTACCCAGCACTAACAAATCATTCCTTTCCCCGCCTCTGGTTTTAAAGACAGCTCTGCCTCTCTCCTGAGAACTTTATCCCTCTCTTGAGTCTGTTGAGGTTTATTGCTGAAAGCAGTCATGTTTATCCCTTGGCAGTTCACTGTGAGTAGGTGAAGGATTTTATTCGTTCTCTAACAAATGCTGATTTACATATACACATGCAACCTTCACTCACCTGGAACAGGCCTACCTTCCATACCGCCTGAGGCCAACTTGCTGTATGAAAAGTGCCCCAGTCCTTTTTGAGAAAACAAGTCTTTGGGCGCTTTTACACGACCCCTAAGATCTGCTGGTCACTTAAATTTGGACCAGAGATCTTAGGGGTTTGTCGCTCTTCGTGCGTCCCCACCCCTCTGCACTTCCTGGCTGCCGGCTGCGTGAGGGGAGGGAGAAAAAAAGGGACAAAAGAATAAAGGCTTACCTCCCGGTGCCGGTGGAAGCTGCCGGGAGCCCCGTCACTTCCTGGTTCCTTCTCTTAAAGGGGCGGGAGGCAAAAAACAACAACAAAAAGAAGCGAGGAGAGCCCGGCACATCCTCATCAAGATTTTTCACCCTTGGAGAGCAGGTACATGAAAAGTGCGCTGGGACCCGCTTAGGTGGGCGTGGTCGCACTTAATTTTCAGTAAACTCTGGAGCTGGTGGGTAAACAATTTTAAGCTCCGGAGCTGGGAGCCATTTGCGGCGGAGTTTAGGGGTCATCTCACAGACAGATTCCTGGAGGAAAAGTCCATCACAGGTTACAACAAAACCATGATGGAGATGTGAAATCTCCAGGCTTAAAACCAGGGTACCTCAAGGGCCAGATGCAGGGGAGTGGTATCAGGAGACAGAGATCTAGTCTCGTGCGCTCCCAGACGCATCTGGTGGGGCCGCTGTGAGATACAGGAAGCTGGACTAGATGGGCCTTTGGCCTGATCCAGCATGGCTCTTCTTATGTTCTTGTGTTCTTATGTTCTTATGAAAACGAAAATTTTCCAAAAAACAAAACGGAAACGGAAACGAAAAACTTTGCTGTATTTTTCGTTTTCGTTGCGGCAAATACACTGAACTGAAAAGAATGCTAACGAAACAGAAATTTTTCATTTCCGTTTTGTTATGCAACGAAAACGAAAATGAAAAATTTGCAAAAAACCCAACGAAAACAAACCGAAACGGAGCCCTCAACGAAAAACAAAAAACCATTTTTTTTTAGTCGTGCCCATCTCTACTCCCAATCCCAGACGCCTCAGCCAATCAGCCACTCACGAGGCCCAGCTTGATTGCTTTTTCCCACCTCTTGGACTGATCTTCCAGTCACAAGCAAAGCACAGACACTTCTGCCCTGCCCTTTGGTCTGAGTGGAGATCAGCCAAGAGAAGCCTGAGCTGTCGCTGCAACTGGGAGACCACTTGAGGAGGTGCAGGAAGCTAGCCACCTTTACAAACTGGGATGAACCGGGATGACTGAGATGAACCAGTTCAGGCACTTTTTCAGCTGAGACCCAGAATTCTACATCTTGTTTAATGCGATTCCAGCCAAAGTGCAGACAGGGATGTTTTTCTTTCTATAGCAACCACAGTACCTGCCTCTCTGTTCCGTCCTGGCTTTTATCTTGCCCCCTGGTTGCTTTTTAGGCCATTATTAGGGTGTCTAACAGTCCAGAATGGCAGGCTAATGTGAAGTAATAGTGGGAAATGCTCTCTATGAGATGTGTTTGAAGATGGAACATCAGATCTTACAGGTGTAAGCCCTCCCCCTGAAGATGTGAAGCAGGAATGTAATTGTTTTACATCTTAGCAAAATGAAAGAACAAATTAGTGTGTCCATGGAAGGACGACAAATGGCAAAATTGTTCTTCACAAGTAGAAGACAAAGCACAGCCATGATGACTGGAAAATCTGGGCTAGGATCAGCAGTCCGACTCAAAGATTTCAAGGAAGCCAATGGCTTGTTTATCAGGAAGCTAAACAGACAGTTATATCCATGGATGGCACTGGATGGCTGCTATAGAAAGCAACTAGGGTATATATGATTGAAAGCAGAAGGCAGAGAAGCTCTGTTCTGTCTGCAAAAATAAGACAAGGGCAGTTACGTCACGCCCTACCTTCTTTCGCGATTACGTTTGTACCGTAACAGCAGTTTGCGGTCAGGTGGTTTTGTCCCTGTTCAGTCCCCATTTCCGTTTACTCATGGTCGTGATAACTTGTCTCGTGACAAGTGTTACTTCACAGCCTTGTTTCGTGACAAGATCTGCTTTTTTGAAAAAAAAAAAAAAATAAAGGGCACACCACACCCCCTGTGCTTCGTCTATTCAAAATGTCGATCCACAACACTCAAAAGTACGAGAGAAATGGATGGATGCAAGTTCACGAACGGAAGATTGCCTTCGTTGCGGGACAGTTGTTACCGCATGGGACCTTGTCCCAGAACAGGAACAGAGACAAAAGAATTCCCCAGCCCAGGGGCAGGTACGGGTTGTCACGCTCTGTTCCTGGTTCCGGGGGCGAGACAACTTTTTGCTGTCACGCTGTGGACGTGAAGTAAGTTTTTTTTTGTACCGGTCCCAAGCGGGACAGCAAGGAGGGACGAACGGGATGTGAAGTAACCACCGAGGTGTAGACATACTTTGAATTGTTATCAATGGTACATGCTTTAAGCATAGAGATAAAAACCAGAATAAAGCTGGATAAAGGACATTAAAACAATCAGAGCACAATTTAAACATCACTGGAGAATTTAAAGCCCACATGAAGAAACAGATTTGCATTTCTAAACTCAACTGACCACAAACTAGAAGAACCATGGAGGAAAACCAGAAATATAGAGAAGCCAAAAAGAATAATCTCAAAATGGGAGTGTCAAAAATGCCCCATCTCCGTTCTATCAGAAACGATCCTTACCCGTCACATTGCGATGAGAGGACAACTCTTCACAGTATCTTTCTAGCAGTGCAGAGAAGGGCAAGTTCGCAGAGGAATCACAACGCAGAATCAGCTGAAGGAGAAGACAAGACCAAAGCATTAGTAGGAAACAGGGATGGGGTCTCAAGCTGCAGATATTGCTGTCAAGCCAGGTTTAAGTCACACTGATGACTAGAACTGACCCCTCCCCCAGCGACTTGGACTCAACTCATAGCTCAGAACCCATCCATCCAACCTTTTTTCCTAGGGGGTGGGGTGGGACATCTTGCTTTTAACAGGGACTCAGATGTGAGCTCGGGACTTGGGACTTGCACCCAAACACCTGCCAACATCCTTGGTAGGATGATTGCCCCAGGGAAGAGACTGATTTCACCACTGATCATCCGAGTGTTTCTAAATTCAAGATGGCGGGCAAGCCTCAGGTGAAGAACTCGAAGTCAGAGGTGGGGACAAATTTGATAATATGCTGATTCATCAGTTGATGATTCCCTTCTGATTTTATTTCTCCCAGTGTCTTGAGAGTCATTTTATAGCCCTGGAGTAATTCAACACCACTGTGTCAGCTGCAGATCCAGGATATGCCCAGATATTGTCTGCAAAAAGGCTCATGGTTTGTTTGATGTCTTCCTTCCTTATTAACTTTGAGCTCTGGGCGAAGAAGTGTAAATCTGTGCTCCTTGGCATTCTTGCGGCCAAATGACGTCAGCTTTCCCAGCCAGCTGACATAATAAGGGGTCAGCTGAAGCACCAAGTGGAAGAATTCAAGGTACAGTGGTGCCTCTGATAACGATTTTAATTCGTTCTCAGAAGTACAGTGGTACCTTGTATAAAGGAATTAATTCGTTCCTTTATACAAATGCCCATATAAATGCATTGAAAACGGAGTGATCCCATTTTTATGTTGTATGGATTATCCCAATAAGCAATTATGTTACCCCAGCCTATTCCTACCCAAGGTGCAATTGGGGGGGATGCAAACAGACAGACATAGGCAGCAAGAGAAATCCAGCCTGTTCTTCCCTGCAGACAGAGCAATGAAAAAGTTTGCAAACATGGACAGAAGAACGCAGCGTGACAACCCCAGCCTTTTCCCGCCAAAAATGCAAAGAAAAGCAGTGCAAAGATTAATAAAAGCTAGCTCCCTGCCTTTCCAAGTTCGAAAGGTCCAAATCTCTCAGCAAAACATGTCAAAATGGCTCAAAAAGCCATGGAAAAAATGCTCCAACTCCTTTCACCCCTCCACAAACTACAGAGGGTACAATACCTCCTGAGTACACTTTTTTTTGCAAGGCATTATGAAACATTTGTTATCCGAGGCAGCCCATAGGGAACATTTGTTACCCAAGGCGGCCCTAAACCCAGAAATTTCCATTTGTTATCTGAAAAATTTGTTATCAGAGGCATTCTTTATCCGAGGTATTACTGTATTGGTTCTCAAGGCCTCCCAAGGTTTGAGACTTCAGTTCTTGACTATCCCTCTTTCCCTAAATTCACCCACCCGTGCCGCCCTTTCCTCTCAGGCTATGCCCTTCCAGGTTGCCATCTCAATGGAGGCTAGGCGGTCATCAACCACAAACGGGGCCTTCTTGGCGATGGCCCCATCCCTTTGGAATGATCTCTCGGTAGAGCCATGCATGGCTTCCTCCCTCACAACCGTCAAGAAGACGCTCAGAAGTCCCTGAGAGTATCTTCCCTTAATGTGGTTTATGACCGATCCCCTCAAGATGATCAGTTTGCCGTCGTTTGGCTTTGACTGATTTATTGCACGGCCATGTTTTGATTTTACATGGCACAGGTTTTGATTTTATGTGGTGCTTGACTTGATTTTACGTTTGTCTCGGTCTGGATGTCAATTACCTAGAGAAGTGTTTATCCCTCATCAGTGTGGTACACACGTACCTTAAATAAATCGTCCCACCAGTGGTTTTGTGCTGAGATGACTCGACGTCCTCACAAACGAAAAAGGAAAAACAAACACTGCACCTCACACTGCCTCACAAGACTGCCTCTTTCAGGGTGCTGTTCCATCTATTCATATTCAAACAGCATTAAAACATACTGTAATGTTACAAATACTAAAACAGAATTAAACCCACTGCAGTAGTAAGACACATCTGTATTGGCCTCTATCTACCATAACAGGAAATGGGAAAGAAGTGGAATACACAGCAAATATACAAAATCAATCAACAGATTGGCTTCTTTTCCATCAGGGCTCATGGCGAAATCAAAATCTTCTTTAACAACACACCAACTGACCTTCCGTTTGTCTTTTTTTTTTTAAAGACACCAGAGCATGAGCATCCTTAGAGCGGTTGAGAATGTATAAGTAATCCTCTTGAATAATGCAAAGATGAATATTGTCAATTTAGTTGGGGGGAAGGGAGTTAAAAAAAGACAAGGCTAAAAGAAGAAACCCCTTAAAAATAGAAATTGCAGAAGTCTGGGTGTTGTGGCGTTTCTGAAAAGTACTCATTAAATATTCATGCTGGCCTGTAGAGGTGTCAAGGACACGTTTTTGACAGCTACTTGCTAAACGGATTGCCTGAGTAATCCCCAGGCTTTAGAGAGGAAAACTGCATTTTTTTTTTGCTTTGCAATATTTTCTTTTTCCAAGATGCTGGCCATTGGCTGAGTCTGGAGGCCTGTTTACATGCTACATTGCACTTGTTCTCTGGGCCTGAAGTTGAACTGGGTATCCCAATGCAATTCATCCAGAGCAGGGGGGATTTCTAGCTGGAACTCAAAGATGATCTTCCAGGAGCTTCTTTGCTCTTGGTTAGTTAAAATGTAGGAAAGTTACCTCCTGGATTATAACTCTCCAGGCTCTCCCAGCTAGCATGACCCAGAATTTTATCAGAATATACACTACTTATTTTATAACATTTCATAGAATCATAGAGTTGGAAGAGACCTCAAGGGCCATCCAGTCCAACCCCCTGCCATGCAGGAACCCCTTCACAATATTTCCGACAGATGGCCATCCAGCCTCTGCTTAAAAACCGTCAAAGAAGGAGACTCCACCAGCCTCCTTTGTGGCAGCATATTCCACTGCCGAACAGCTCTAACTGTCATGAAGTTCTTCCGAATGTTCAAATGGAATCTCTTTTCCTGTAGTTTGAAACCATTGCCCCGAGTCCTAGTCTCTGAAGCCATGGAAAACAAACCTGTTCCCTCTTCAATATGACATCCTTTCAAATATTTAAACATAGCTATCATATCCCCCCTCCGCCTTCTTTTTGAAAGGCTAAACATCCCCAGTTCCCTAAGCCGTTCTTCATAAGACATTTCTTCCAGACCTTCAACCATCCTAGGTATAAGAATAATAGATATTTGTTGGTTGTCCCTTTGTTTTAATGGAGTTTAACATAGGCCCCGAAGAAGGCTTCCCAAGCCAAAACGCGTTGGGCTTTTGTTTCAATAAAGCCCCCTTTTTTGCTTAGCATCCTGAGACTTTGTCTCTTCTGACTTGTTAGATCAAGGGAAGTGATAGTACCACTCTATTCTGCTCTGGTCAAACCCCACCCGGAGTCCTGTGTCCAGTTCTGTGCGCCTCAATTTAAAACGGATGTTGACAATCTTGAGTAGGTCCAGATGAGAGCGACCAAGATGATTGAGGATCTGGATGAAATGTCTTACGAGGAGTGGCTTAGAGAGCTGGGAATGTTTAGCCTTACAAAAAGAAGTCTGAGAGGGTATATGATAGCTATGTTTCCATATTTGAAAAGATGTCATATTGAAGAGGGGACTGGTTTGTTTTCCATGGCTTCAGAGACTAGGACGTGGGGCAATGATCTCAAACTACAGGAAAAGAGATTCCATTTGAACATTAGGAAGAACTTCCTGACAGTTAGAGCTGTTCGGGAGTGGAATATGCTGCCCCAAAGGAGGGTGGAGGAATCTCTTTCTTTGGAGGTTTTTAAGCAGAGGCTGGATGGCCATCTGTTGGGAGTCCTATGATGGGGGTTCCTGCAGTGGAGGGGGTTGGACTGGGATGGCCCTTGAGGTCTCTTCGAACTCTATGATTATATTCTGATTCTAATGACAAACCCAATGAACCACAATAATAATGCACAACAAAGTGAGTGATTCAAGAAAGAAAAATCACAACAACCTCCAGGTTGCTACAATTGAGTTTCTTTCAAAAAGTACATTCAGATCTCTGGAAAGTGTGAACAGATCACTGGTTAGGTGCTGCTTCTTGGTCTGATCTAGAAGGCTGACAACTAAGACATCCCACCCAAGGGATTCCCAGATTTCTACAACATCCTCTAAAGGCTGCCACAAGATGACTTGGCACTCGATAATCACAATCATGTGCTGTGAAAATTGGTTTATTTTATCTTTCTTGAGTCCTCCACTGATCATTTTCATTGGATAATCTTTGGTTCCCATTATATAAATAAGAAACAGAATCATTTATGTCCTCCTTCCACTTTACACCTTGCAAAAATTGTAACCCTCTATTACATCTTACCAATCCATTTCCAGAAACAACTCAAAGTGCTGATGACCTTGACCTACATAAAGCACTGTACGGCCTGGGTCCTAGCTACCTCAAAGATCGAATCTCACAGTATGAACCAACTTGGGTGTTAAGGTAAACAAGAGAGGCCTTTCTCTCCATCCCACCACCCTCACAGGTACGTCTCGTGAGAACACATGAAAGGGCCTTCTCGACTGCTGCGCCCAGACAGTGGAACTCCCTCCCAGTAGAGGCCAGGACTACCCCATCTCTGCTGTCTTTCCGGAAACAGGCAATGACCTTTCTATTCAGGCAAGCTCCCCGACTGAACAGCTGTCTGAGGGTGGAATTTTCCCAGACCCCCTTGACAATTTTTTTGTATCTTTTAAAAACCCAGAATGGCTTCAACTGTCCAAAGCGGTCCACAGAGCCTGGGAAAGTTCCTTTTTTGGAAGTGGGATATCTACATTCCTCAGGGCATTCCTTGAAAATCCCTCCACACAGCATCTGATTGTGAAGCTGAGGAAGCCCTTCACTTTGGAAGAGGCAGCATTTTGAGTCCAATGCAAAACAACTGCAACAACCCCTAAATCGCAACAATTCTTCATACTCCTGCATGGAGCAGGAGCTCGGACTTGATGACCCATAAGCCCCTTCTACTTTCACTACAGTAGGACTCCCATATCCACTGATTCATTGACCACTGATTCAGTTGGCAGAGAAAAAAAATAAATAAATAATTCAGCAGCTGCAAAGCATGCTACTGTCACAAATAGCAGCCGTAAAGCAAGCTACTGTCACAAAACGGTAGGTTTTTTTGGCGGTGTTTGGCATTCTCTTATACACAGTTTTTGTTATCCACTTGGAGGCCTGGAACTGATATCCTGTGGATACCGGGGTCTCCAGGCATAAATGAGCATACAAAAATGCTACGCTAAATCAGTATCCTCATTTTCAGAAATGTTTTTTTCAGTGCTGCGGCAGCGAGAATTTCATTGGCAAATCCAGCATTATGGGCTGAGCAGGAGGCAAATTTAACATTAAATTGATGTCTCTGTACCTCACAATCTGAGATGCAAAGAAATATTGACCATTATTACGGCAGAGCACCAAAGATGATCTGCACACGCTGACACACATTTTGCATCACACCTCGTGTGTAAATATCAGCTCTGACGACACTTATGAGCCATAGTGGATTTAATTATGTCCACCATAATTACATCCATAAATATAATTTGTGAATTGTTGTGAACTGGACAGTCGGTATAGGCATTTCCTGTGACACCACCATTTGTGTGACTTGGCCCATGGCAGGAAATGTTGACACTGATTGATTTAGAAGGCGAAAGGCAAAGGTTTTTCCTGACCCTACAAAACAGATCTTAGTGACTGCTGGTTGTTTAAAAAAAAAATGCAGGCTAGGCCATTTCCAGCACTAAGAACTAGCTGCTGTTGGTATAGAAACCAACAGGCCAAAGTTGCTCATTACACCAATCGAGTCAGAAATCGGCAGCACCCTTTTAAAACCACACATCCCTTTTGCGAGGCAGGGAAATAAATACCTCAGCAAATGTTTAATAGGATTTATGGAACAAATCCTATTACTCAGTCTCTTAGCACTCTTTGAAGCCTCTGGCTGTGAAAAATAAGTTGTGCCGGCCACCGAGGGCAGGATCCTGAGGAAGAAAAAAAAATTCCAGTTTTTTCTTTCTTTTTAAATACAGTAGCACTACAGAGGAAAAAGGGGGGTCAAGGCGGAAAATGGTGCAAGGAGTAGTTCCACAGTTTCTGCAGCGAAAAGGTCTCCAGGGTGGCAACAGCAGGCCTCACAGAGTTAATCATCTGAGGTGGCAAAGGGACAGAGAGAAATACGGTAGCTTTTCCGTTTTAGAACTGAACTAATGTGGGTGTTGTGTATTGATCTGTATTCCTATTATCTGTACTTGCTTATGTTGAAGTAACTGCCTTCCTGTTCCAAAGGGAACAGGCTTATTGGTTTCTGTTCCTGTTTCAAAGGGAACAGGCCTATTGGTTTATTCAAGTTGCTGCATTTGGATCCTCAATCCTATTGGTCTCTGCCAAAAGGCAGCTTTGTGATTGGTTGTAATTGTTCCCTCCAAAATGTATCTTTTCCTAGCCAGTCCTCGCTCCTATAAATGTAGCTCCCTCTCCCCAGTCCCCAGTCTTGTTCTCTCCCTGAATAAAGAGCTGTTACACTAGAAGCTGTCTCCAGCCTGCTATGTCTAAGAGCTGAAATCACTGCTGAAATCACTAAACCCCACGTCACAACAGTAGGAAGAAGGGTTAAAAGCCTGGACGAAAAGGTTTTTACTAGTGATGGGCACGAACCACCAAGCCGTGGTTCTCCTTTATATATACCATGTTTTCCCGAAAATAAGACAGTGTCTTATATTAATTTTTGCTCCCAAAGATGCGCTAGGTCTTATTTTCAGGGGATGTCTTATTTTTCCATGAAGAAAAATACGGTACACATTTATTGTTATCTTATTATTGGGGAGGCCTTATTTTTTCGGGGGGGGGGGTGCCTTATATTTCAGTGAGGGGCAAAACTGTAAGTAGGTCTTATTTTAGGGGATGTCTTATTTTCGGGAAAACAGGGTAGTTTTTTGGCGCAACAGGTGTTTGGAACTTCTCAGGCCCGCCTCCTTTAGCAGGTGCCCAATCAGAAGCAGTGCCGTGACTTCTCTGCCCCGCCTCCTCTGGACGCTGCTTGTGAGTGGCCGCCCACTAGAGGACGGGGGCTGGGAAATGATAAACACTTATTCAGCTAAAAAAAAACAAACATCACAAACTCCCATGAATGACTGGTTCGTGCCCATCTCTAGTTGTTACTTTAAATGAGACGCTGGAGTTCGTCAAGTCTGCTTTGAGAAAACCTGTTCTAGGGTTCTTTGAGGCACAGGTCAAAGACTTGGAGCCCTGGGGTCCACTAGGGGGCCCTTGGGGGCTCCCCGTGTGCCTGAGTCCCCCAAGACTTTCTGTGACAATCAGTTTACTTCTCAAGGTTTAAGAGGTTCTCATCGTAATACCTCCCAGTGCCTCGTTCTCTCTGGATCCCCCTTATTCATAAAGAAATCAACACTTTACAAGCATTGAGCATTTGCAGCATACACAAGACAGTGATGGCGGACCTTTTAGAGACCGAGTGCCCAAAATGCGATTCAAAACCCATGATTTTTTTGCAAAGTGCCAATACAGCCATTTAACCTGAATACAGGTGGCTGTGAAGGGGCGATGTCGGGTATCCACAGAAAGGGCTCTGAGGGCCACCTTTAGGACCCGTGGCATCGGTTCGCCCTAAGAAAAAGCTTCCTACCTGATGGGGAGCAAAAATTATTTATTTGTAATATTATCACCTGGAGAACATTCCCTCCCTCCCGCAATTTACTACTGCCAATCCCCAGTGAATTTTCATTGCCACATGGAGCTACGAAGCATGTCTCATGAATGCTACCTTCTCCAATGCGTCACACTCAGCTACACAGCTTACTCGGTATACAATAAAAAAAAATTAGCATCTCCGGCAAGCAAAAAGCAAAGGGTGCTGCTTAAATACTGCCCCATGGCTCTCAAAGCACACTCTGGGCAGTTTAAAATTTAATTATGCAGGCTACATGTTGCTCCCTTCCAGCGATGGGTACTTATTTTGCCATTCCCAGAAGGATGGAAAGCCTGAAACATAAACTGGCTACTAAACTTCAGGTCGTGAGCCCATTTTTGGCTGCAGTAGCGCTATTTAAACACTGTGCCCTGAGGCAGACATTAGAGACAGCCTATGAGTGGCAGAGAAGAATCCATAACTGATATGAACGTCTGAATTCATTGCAATGAAGGTTTGCTTGCCTTGTGGAAATGAGCTTACTTTCCTGAGTGCTGATCTTCAAGATGTCACCACAAGGTTCTTCTGAAATCTGACCTCATCAACACAGAAAGTCCGCCTTTATCACCCGTCGGCAACCGTCACAGGCTTTCGGCTCCAATTATGAACTGTCTCAAACATCTCTTTCTGGCCTTGCTTGTTCTTCTAAACATGGTGCAATAAAATCCTCTTTAAAGCAGGACTGGCCCATGTGTGAACAACCCAAGTGTGGCTGTCCTACACCTCCCATTGTCCTCAACCAATGGGGCGTTTCCATCCAGCAACATCTGGGCAACTGCAGTGCCCCAATCCTGTGGCAAACCCAAATGTCTAATAAGGAGTTAGAAAGAAATTCCACCGTGTCGTTTTCTTCAACCTTCTCTCCTTCCTCTGCGCTTTTCCAACCAAGATGCAGCATCAGCTCACCTCAAACTGTCAAGCCTCAGCGACGGATGAAAGTTTAGGCAGAAATTAAAATTCATACTGAGAGAGAGGTTTCTATACAGCTGAGAACCTAGAAGCATATTCCCTGCCACATCCCAATTTGTGTGTGTGTGTGTGTGTGTGTGTGTGTGTGCGCGCGCGCAATATGGTTCTACTTTCTGGACTACCCTTGAGAGTTGTAGTGGAGAAAAAGCTAGGTAACCTAGATGGCCTGAGCACATCCCATCTCGCCCGATCCCAGAAGCTAAGTAGGGTTGGGCCTGGTTAGTACTTGGATAGGAGACCACCAGGGAATATCAGGTGCTGGAGGCGCCGGAAGTAGGGACTGGCAAACCACTCCAGGATTCCCGCCAAGAAAACTCCATGGACATGGGGTCACAAGGAAAAGTCCATCACCAGTTACAAACCATGATGGAGATATGTCATCTCCAGGCTTAAAACCAGGGTACTTGGAAGGGCCAGATGCAGGGGAGTGGTCTCAGGGGACAGAGATCTAGTCTCATGCGCTCCCAGGCACATTTGGTTGGGCCACTGTGAGATACAGAAAGCTGGACTAGATGGGGTGGACCACGAGGGGTGAAGAGGAGTCCAACGCTGGAGGAATTCAAGAGAAATTTGGACAACAAGTGGGCAAGTACTGCATCCTTTGAGTCATTTTCTGCCTTGAGCAGGGGGGTTGGACTTGATGACCTTAAGAGACCCCTCCCAAATTCATGATTTTATGATTCCATGTTCCCTGTGTACAAATGTGGGTGCTGAATGGTGAACAAAGCAAATGGGGTAAATGAAACTGACTTTTTTGAAATATGATATTGAAGGAGATAATTACAAACACCGTGAAAAACCATAAAGGCAGATAAGTGACAGCTAGGTCAAATGAACTTCTCTCTCCAGAAGCAAAAAGTAAATAAACTGAGTCAATCATACTTTGCAGTGCACACATCATGAAATGAGGATGACTGGAAAAGGCAGTACCATTGGGAAAAGTGGAAGGAAACCAGAAACAAGGAAGATATTTTATACTTTTATACTTTGCGACTGTTGTAAAATGCTTGGAGTTCCTGCTGGAAGAGTGGTGGTATATAAATATACAAATGTACAAATGTACAAATGTAGAAAGAAAGAAAGAAAGAAAGAAAGAAAGAAAGAAAGAAAGAAAGAAAGAAAGAAAGAAAGAAAGAAAATGTTAGTCTGTTGTTAGTCTGCGGAACTCCCTGCCACAGGAGGTGGTGCTAGCAATTTTCCTGGAGGAAAAGTCCATCACAGGTTACAAACCATGATGGAGATATATAATCTCCAGGCTTAAAAAAAAAGAGGGTGCTTCAAGGGCCAGATGCAGGGGAGTCAGGAGACAGCTATCTAGTCTCGTGCGCTCCCCAGACGCATGTGGTGGAGGCACTGTGAGATACAGGAAGCTGGACTACATGGGCCTTTGGCCTGATCCAGCAGGGCTCTTATGTTCTTAAATAAATAAATAAATAAATAAATAAATAAATAAATAAATAAATAAATAAATAAATAAGAGCTAGATTGACTCAAGAAATGAAGCTGTGGACTTGAGTTTGCGAGAGCTCAGCACAAGCCGTTGACGATGACAGGAACCTCGGGTGGCCGTTAGTTCATTGGGTCCCCATCGCTTGAGAGAGATTTAATAATGGAGACCCTAAATACGTGAAAGGGCGATCCCGAAAAGGGACATCTGATCTTCCAAAGGGGAGCAATGCAAACACGCCCTTGGCAATAAAGATGCGGCTCTCCCTATCAGTTATCCTGAGCCCTTAAAATAACCGCTGGTCACAGCCATCCGAAGCATGCGTCCTCAGCCGCAAGGCTCATTCCACTGAATGGAGTATTCCCCCGTTGGGCGTAGGGGCACCCGGCTGCAGCCAGCCTGGGGCAGGTCGTGGCTGAGAGATTCAGCTTTCAAAAGGACCTGGATACTCCCCTTTCTGACGCTGCTCAGGGGTGTGAGCCGTGCACATTAGGCCCAAGGACATAAAGGCAGGGTGACCAGGGTGGTTGAGGGTCTGGAGGAAATGTCTTATGAGGAACGGCTTAGGGAACTGGGAATATTTAGCCTTTCAAAAAGAAGGCTGAGGGGGGATAGGAGAGCTATGTTTAAATATTTGTAAGGATGTCATATTGAAGAGGGAACAGGTTTGTTTTCCATGGCTTCAGAGACTAGGACTCGGGGCAATGGTTTCAAACTACAGGAAAGGAGATTCCATTTGAACATTAGGAAGAACTTCATGACAGTTAAAGCTGTCCGACAGTGGAATATGCTGCCCCAAAGGAGGGTGGTGGAATCTCCTTCTTTGGAGGTTTCTAAGTAGAGCCTGGATGGCCATCTGTTGGAAATATTGTGATGGGATTCCTGCATGGCAGGGGGTTGGACTAGATGGCCCTTGAGGTCTCTTCCAACTCTATGATTCTATGATTCTAAGTCTTTTTGGTAAGTAAGTATTGCGAGTCAATCCATTCCACCACACTGGCACTCAACATTGTTTACGCAAACACAGGTCCTATGAACCCCACTGTGACTTACTTCTGAGTAAACACATACAGGATTACACTGAGAAGCTGCAAACCAATCTGGTCTTACTTGGGAGTAAGTCCCATCTGCCAGAAGTGCAACAAACAACACGGGCAAGTTGAGTTCAAAAACCAACAAGAATGAGAACAGCTTGTAAGGGCAGGTGTTTTCAGTCCCTATCGAAAGCAACCTTGCTTCCCTTGAAAACTTGACACACCTAGCAATGCTTCTGAAATTCCGTAGATGTGGCTTTGGCACATGCTCAGAGGCGCTGTCTCCCTTTATTTCAGAGTTAATGGGTCACCACTGAAAAACAAGCTCCAAGGAGCGACACACCCCTTTGGCGATGATGCCCAGTTCAAAAGCTATCCCCATCCAAAAGAAATTGGTATGCTCAGACACTGGAATTTTCATGTGTGTGTGTGTGTGTGTGTGTAAATAGGAAGCGTGATGGGCAGTATAAAAATCCAATAAATAAATAAATAAATAAATAAATAAATAAATAAATAAATAAATAAGAGCCCTGATCCTCCTTGTAGAACAGAGCCATTCAGTTGGATGCAGGGAATAAAGCCATACCCCAGAACCAGGTCCAAGTTTGGCCGGCCACCACCAAGTAACTCCAGTGGAGAGAAAACACTCTGCCCATGGGCTGAGGACTCCTTGCCGCCCCCTGCCTATCTAGTCCCAATGCATAGTTCCAGGGAGCACTACTGCTGCAGAAAAAGATTTTTTTTTTTTGCTCCAACCAGGATTTTTTATTTTACTTTTTTGTTTTGCGAGGCACGGCTTTTCTTATTTTAAGGGGGACCAACCAGGGCAGGAAAAAAAAAAACCCTTTCCCCCAAAGGAGAGCCAGAGAAAGAGATGGAGGTGGTGGTGGGGAAGGAGCCAACATCCTATCTTCTAGCTTGGGGGGGGGAGCCCTCCAAGATCCCCACCCACCCACCTGGGACAGAACACCTGGGCCAGGTGACCTCTTGGGATGCTTCCTTCCAGGTAAGGAGGTGAGGGGGATTTGAGGGTTTCCTCCTCCCTGCTGCTGGCCCCCTCCCTCCCTCCAAAACAGCCGAGGCAAGGGAAGCACTCACGGGCAGCGTCCAGAAAAAAGCAGCGGAGAGCGCACGGGGGCTCCAGTGCGGCGCCGGCCGCCTCCCCATGAGAGCCGTTCCCCCGGTGGCGGCGCGGGCGCTCCTTCCTTCAGCCAGAGCAGCTGGGCTGGTGCGCCAAGAGGCGCATTGCAAGCGCCCAGCCCCTGCCCGGTCCCGAACTTCCACTCCTGCGGCAAAAACACCTCCCTGCCACCGCCTTCTTCCTCCTCCTCCTCCTCCTCGGATGCCGCCGCCGCCGCTGTGCCCGGGACTGCCTATGAGCTCCGGTTCCTCCCCTAATCCTCTTGCCTCTCCCACTGGTAGAGCCACGGACAAGGGAAAGGAGGTTGCTCTCCAGTTCTTGGGGTCTCCCATCTCCCGGTCTTTGGAGAGGCTGGGTCCGGGTCCTCAAAGCCCTAGAGCTCCAAGGGGGGGAGGGAGGGAGGGAGGCCACAAATCATACTTCTGAGTTGGTTTAGGTCTTTGTTTCCTTGTATTAATGACAATAAAACTGCCAAGCTAGACTGGACCCTCTGGATCAGGTCCAGCCACTGGGTGTGTATGTGTGTTTGTGTTTGTGGGTGTGTGGGGGAACTGAACTCCCAACCTTTGGCTCCCCAGGTGTCTCTCTCAATCACTGAACTGCTCACCACCACTACCACCACCTAACTGCAGAGCTGGAAAAGGCCTTATAGAGATCATCCAGCCCACCCCTGTCAAGGAGGCACACTTGGGAATCGAACTCTCCGCCTCGGGCTCCCCAGCCAGAGACCTAAACCCCTCCTTAGACTGCTAATTGTCCAACTCTATGATTCTAGCCTGTCCTGTCTCTCCCCCGCCCCTCATGAGCTTGCTCCAAGGGTGTCCTCCTCTCTGGTTTCTCCTCACAACAAGCCTGTGAGGTAGGACTGATGGAGACAAAGACTGAGAGTTGGCTGAGGGTTGCCCCCATGAGGCTTCATGGTTTGGTTGGGGTGATTATTTCCTCTGAAGCCACATTCAACTCCCCGTTTTAAGATTTCTCGGATGTTCCAAGGACACCTTACAAGCGTCAGTCCTGAGACCCTGTTTCTGGGACTAAATGGGGACAATGGGCCTCAGAGCTCGGTGGTTTAGGCACCT
Source organism: Phrynocephalus versicolor (assembly GCA_023846285.1). Lineage (NCBI taxonomy): Eukaryota > Metazoa > Chordata > Lepidosauria > Squamata > Agamidae > Phrynocephalus > Phrynocephalus versicolor. Next base: position 80,492,674 of record JAHTLZ010003542.1, read on the forward strand.
GCCTGCAGAGCCAAAGTTTGGGAGTTCGATTCCCAACTGGGTCTCCTTATCAGGGGATGGACTAGATCAGTGTTTCTCAACCTGTGGGTCCCCAGATGCTCCTGAACTCCAACTCCCAGAAATCCCTTCCAGCACAGTGAGTGGTAGAGCCTTCTGGGAGTTGCAGTCCAGGAACATCTGGGGACCCACAGGTTGAGAACCACTGGACTAGATGACCCACAGGGACCTTCCAGAGCTGCGGTTCTATTATTATCATTTGAACCCAGAACCTGGTGGGGTGTGGACAATCATTCCCCCCTGCATCTCTAACCTCAGAATCAGCAGCTTCTGAGCAAGGAGAGTCTCCCCACCCCCACCAGTAACCAAGGATAAGCACGGCTTTAGGTCTGCCAAGAGCCTCGGTGCATGTACAGAGTAGCTTCCTCTTAGATCCAGACAAAGAACCACAAACAATCCAGACAAGTGGTTTCCAGCAGGTTGCTGACTTCAAGACCTCACCCGCCTCACCTTACTGGAGGAAACCCATGATACACATTGTCCAGTGTATCCCTGGGTGGGTCTACCCCAAAGGCCCCGCTGCTAATTCCTTTTTGGGGGCTTACTCGCAAGTAAGCGGGCTTGGGGCTGCAGTTCTGAGGTCAACCTGAGCTTTGCCATCTTCTTTCTTCAGTTCGGCCGAGCTGGGTAGGGTGGCCTCTGAGCATGCGCAGAACGATTTTTGTTTGGAGGCACTGCGGCCACCTACTCGCTCAAAGGCGCTTGAAGTGTTCCTGTGGAGACAGACGGTGGTGAAATTGTGCACCCACTCCTCCCCTTAAATCCTCATCATCCTCACTGCAGCCATGGGGCATAATGTAGACAGGTTAAGCCCTGGCAATTTCTGATCTTGGATATAATCATCTTCCCCCATACGGATCACCAAATATATTACTGTATATTGCAAGGCTCTGAAAATTGTACCTCTCCTCTCTTCCACTTGTCTCCCAACCCATGCTTTACAACTGCTTATGCATTTATGTTATGTGAATAATAGTCATCATTTATATGCCACCACAACGACCCTTTTCAGGGATTTTCCAGGTGGAAACTGCTTCTTATTCCCTTCTTCTGGAGCCATCGCAGGTCTGAGCAGCATTGGCTCAGGGGCCAAAAAACAAACAAACAAAACCCCTCCCCTGTATGTTCAACAAAGCCTGGGAAAGCTACTTCTCAGGACTACAGCACCCATAATCCCCCAACTAGCATAGGCCCTTGACCCCGTCGCTTGCTCAGGCTGTTGAAACTCAGAGGCTGCGCTTCAACAGGGCGTGTCCCACCGAAACCCTGGAAGCCTGAGCAAAGTTGATGAGAACCACGGCACATGAAAATAGAGAACTAGCAATATTTCACTGGTGAAATTATTCACGATTGCTTTGGGGGAACTGACAGCATCACTTGTCAGTTGCAGAAGAGGAAGAGCTTTCGCAAGAAGAGCCATAAGAATGTAAGAACAGAAGAACAGCCTTGCTGGAACAGACCACAGCCCATCCAGCCCAGCATTCTGTCTCACACAGTGGCTCACCATTTGCATCAGGGTATTCCAAAGCAGATGTCTTCACCTGCCTACGATTCCCCGCAAATGGCATTGAGAAATATCCAGCCTCTCTCTCCAATCCAGAGGTTGCCCTTGCTGGATCAGGCCAAAGGCCCATCTAGTCCAACTTCCTGTATCTCACAGTGGCCCCACCAAATGCGTCTGGGAGCGTATAAGACAAGATCTCTGTCTCCTGATACCATTCCCCTGCATCTGGCCCTTGAAGTACCCTGGTTTTAAACCTGGAGATTACACATCTCCATCATGGTTTGTCACCTGTGAGGGACTTTTCCTCCAGGAATCTGTCCATTCCCTTTTTGAAGGCATCCAGGCCAGATGCCATCACCAGATCCTGTGGCAGGGAGTTCCACAGACTAACACCACACTGGGTAAATTTCCCCCCTCTTTTATCTGTTCTCACTCTCCCAACCCTCAATTTGAGTGGATGTCCCCTAGTTCTGGTATTTTGTAAGAGGGAGAAGACACATTACTCATGCCCTGCATTATTTAGTACATCTCGATCATATCCCCCCTCTGGTGCCTTTTTTCCAGACTAAAGAGCCCCAAATGTTTTAGCCTTCCCTCATAAGGGAGGTCCCCCAGCCCAGTAATCATTTTAGCTGCTCTCTTCTTCCACCTTTTCCAGTTCTCTTGCCTCCATTCATCAAGAGCTGGCTGGGTAGCTCAGAGAGTTAGCTGGGGAGGTTATGAGTTCGATTCTCTGCTGTGCGTTCCGGGAGGAAAAGCCAGCCTGTGTGGCCTCGGGCAACCTGCACAGTCCCTGGGCAACCCCAGAAAAAAAGGGAAGGAGGGTAAAAACACTTATTTCTCATCTTTTACTTCGGTTGCGCGAAGACCCAAAGGAGCAACTAAGCGTATTTGTACACGACCCCTAAACTCTGCCGCAAATGGCTCCCAGCTCTGGAGCTTAAAATTGTTTCCCCACCAGCTCCGGAGTTTACAGATAATTAAGTGCGACCACGCCCACCTAAGCGCGTCCCAGCGCACTTTTCAGGTACCTGCTCTCTGGAGGTCAAAATTCCTGATGCGGATATAACGTAGTGACTGCCGGGCTCTCCTTGCTTCTGTTTGTTCGTTTTTTTGCCCTCCGCCCCTTTAAGAGATCTGAATGCAGTGCCGGGACGGCGGGACGGCAGAACGGAGGTGAGCGGCATTCTTTTCTTCCTTTTTTTCTCCCTCCCCTCACGCAGCCAGCAGCCAGGAGTGCGGAGGGGGTGGGAACGCAGGAACAGTGACAAACCCCTAAGATCTCTGGTCCGAATTTAAGTGGCCAGCGGATTTTAGGGGTCGTGTGAAAAGGCTCTAAGTTGTTTTCATGATTCAGACAGCAGTTCCCATCTCTGGGTGACCCAGGGGTTCTTGGACTGCAACTCCCAGAAGCTTTCACCACCAGTTGGGCTGGCCAGGGTTTCTGGGAGTTGCTGTCCCAAAATACCTGTGGGCTATCCAAAAACTGGGAACCCCCGACCAGCATCAAGGCTCTTTAGGAGGTGAAAAAAAGCATAGAATTTTGTAATTCTGCGCCCAGAGTGCCCTAGTCCTCGCGCCCGTTTTGATATTCAAGGAACACTATTTGGGGAGATGCCCCTGGGGCCTGCCAGCTTTCCCACCGGCCCCAGGCTCTGCATTTGCAACACCCGCCTGAACTGCAGAGATTATCAAACGATAACGTTGATCTTGGATGCCATGAAAAGCTTCACTTGGTGGTCTTGGCACATTAAGCGGCAGTCGAAGTGCGAAGAGAGCCCCGGAAGGCTGATTTCTTCCTTTTTGTTTATGTGACAAGCAGGGCACACGAACCCTGAGGGAACCCTTGGAAGTTGGAGAAGTGGCCGTCCAGAAGAAACTAGAATCTGGTTGGGGGAAAGGGAAGGCATTTTAATGAGTTCCATGCAACTCCCAGTATTTCCGCAACCCCTATGGTAGTAGTTTTAGTCCAAGAGATGAACTTGTTCCAAGGTCTGTCAAGAAACCCATAATCTGTTCTGCCCATTGAATTGTCAGCTTCCTGCTTTGGATAGTTAAGAACGGGTGCTTTTACACGACCTCTAAAATCTGCTGGCAACTTAAATTCGGACCAGAGATCGTGGGGTTTTGTTCTGCTTCCTGTGTTCCCACCCCTTCCGCACTCCATTGCTCCTGTCTGTGGTGATGGGAGGGAGAAAAAAATGCAGGGCTCACCTCCTCCTGCTGTTGGCAGCAGCTAGTTGTAGGAGGACTGGAAGCCCGTCTGTCTGTTAAAACGGGGGGGGGGGGGGGGGGGGAGACAACAAAAGCAAACAGAAGACAAAGGAGAGCCAGGCATTCACAAACAAACAGAAGGTGGAAGAGAGCGAGGCATTTAAAATCCGCATAGGAAAATTTTTTACCTCCTGGAGGCCAGGTACTTGAAAAGTGCACTGGGACGCACTTAGGTGGGTGTGGTCGTACTTAATTTTTTTTAAAGTCCGCAGCTGGTGGGAAAACAATTTTAAGCTCTGCATCTGCGAGCCCTTTGCGTCAGATTTTAGGGGTCATGTAAAAGCAGCCAGTGACAGGATTGATTCTTTTGAAATGTGGTGCTAGAGAAGAGCTTTGTGCATTACCTGGACTGGGGAAAAAATGGATCTTGGATCAAATGAAGCCTGCGCTACGTCTGGAGAAAAAACTACGTTGAATCTGAAGCTGTCCCACTTTGGTCACAGATTGAGAAGGCAGGATTCTCCGAGGCGGGGGGGGGGACCCATCATGGTGGGGAAAGTGAAAGGCAGGAGGAGAAGAGGACAACGGAATAGGAGAGGGATCCACTCCCTAAGGGAAGCCACAGTCTTGAGTTTGCAAGGGCTGAGCTGGCCTGCTGAGGACCAATGGCTCTCTCCTAGGGCTGCACCAGCAGTCGAGAAATGCATACCTGGTTCCTAAATCAAAACTGGAGATATACTTCACTCTTGGGGGTCGGGGGGAGCCTTGGACTGCCTTCAAGTAGCGGAGCTCTCGGTCGTTTGTCTTTTTTTTGTTGCAAAAAGGCCTTTTTTGAGAGGCAATCGGCTCTCAAGTGCAGAGAAAACTGTGGCTGATCGCTCCCACGGAGCACTCGACATCACCGGTCATGCAGAAACAGAACACACTCCCTCAATTCCAAGGGTGTGATTGGCGTTGGGGTTTGATCAAGGAATCAGGCAGGTCCATATTTCCAATGCACATAACATAAGCTGTAAAGTGAATTGGTGGGCAGGACCTGTCTCCTACACGTATTTCCCGCCCGCCAGCACGCTATTAATATTCTTTTGTTGTTCTAATGATTTACATAATTAAATTTACATAATTAAAGTATCTGCCGGAGCGGATCACTCAAAGGTCAACTGTAGTAATGATTACACATAGAGACACTGTTGGGTTCAGTAGGCCAGGCCCTGTGCAGCAGTTTCTCCTCTGGTAGCTGGGCGGGCACAATACTTTATTTGTTACAAAAAGGCCGCTACCGCACTTCAAACAGCAACCGCTTTTTGTTTTGAATCGCCATTTACCCTCCCCCAGTCACGTGGCCGCTGAAGCGAATCAGCATTCTGCACTTTGGCGTTTTCTCAAGAACCGGTTTCCCCGTCCCCAATTTGCTAAGCCGCTTTTTGTTCCGATTTAGTCCGACATTTTCCCGTTATCTGGTTCAATTTCGGAAATTATTTTCTAGGATAACGTCATGCCGTGGTTCTTCCATTCAAAGTAATGTAGCTAAATTTCCGCTTCTCCCTTTAGATTACTTACAACGTGGTGCATTGATTTTGACGGCCTACTTCCGTGACCGGAAAAAAAGCAAAATTGTACCCAAAAGAGGAAGTAGAAGGACCAGAGAAGTCGGCAGAAATGATTACACTGCAGGAAGATTTCTTTTTTGGCTTTTCCAACAGCAGGATAAGGCATATAGAGGGGAGAACCCGGAAAAAAACGGTGCATGGTGTCCACAGTTTGAGCCAAATTGCTTCAAAAAGCGGTCTAGAAATTGTTTTTTTTAAAAAAATCCCTGGTGGCCATCACAAGAAAAACTGACACAGCAGCCGAAAAGGGGCGTGGCCAAGGGGGCTCTGTGGAAAAAGCTATTGGAAGTGTGGTAAATTATTTTTAAGGCAATTTGACTTTAAGCAAAAGGCAACTGACTTTAAACAAAAAGCGACGAAGTGCGGTAAGTGATTTTTAAGGAAATTTGACTTTAAGCAAAAGGCGATTGACTTTAAGCAAAAGGCGGTAGGGCTCAAAGACAGAGCATCAGAGGGGTGGAGACAGGGCTTACGTGTCAGGATGGTCAAGTAGGCTGGTGAATTCCTGGGAAGGCTTATCTATCGTGGCAGGGTCTTGCTAAAAAATGACCACAGCCAGTTTGTATTCTCCTACATACCATCTCATGGACTTCCTGGATGATCTGGGGAAAGAGATAAGACCACGCTGACTTTCCTGAGCATATGGGACTATGGAATTCATTTCCTTTCATCCGGGTCCTCCCTGCTCAGATGGAGAGGTTTAATGATTCTCAAAGGCTTTCCCCATGCTGCCAGCCAGGGTACTGTTTCTGCCCCAAGGGGGGACATCTCTATCGTCAATTGTGGCGTGCCCCACCAGAGCCACCCCGAGGCAGGCACGATAGGCGTTAGATAACTCAGTTTATGCAATAAACTGCCTCGCGAGATCCACCTTGCTTCAGGAAAGCTTTAGAAACTTGTATCTTCGAAGAGGTTTTCGGTAACGGCTGATGTTTTGCTTTTGTTTTTGTTACCCCGCCATCCCCTCTTGCTGGGATTTTTTGAGGATTATTGTTGCTTTTAATCTGTTATACTGTATTTTGTTGGCTTACTATGTTCAATTGTCTTGTGAAGCTCCCAGAGTTCCTGTGGGAAAGTCGGTGTGGTCAATAAGGGCAATAATAAATAAATTATCCCCCTGAGGCAGTGCAGGTTGAGAGGGATGGATTGGGCCTCTACAAACACCTGGGAAATTTTCATCAATCCAAATGGAGACTGCAGCCAAAAAATGAAGAGAAAACTCAGAGAGGGAGCAATGAAGGAAATTGAACAGACCATCAAGGTAAAGGTTCCCCTAGCACTTGCGTGCTAGTCGTGTCCGACTCCAGGGGCGGTGCTCATCTCCGTATTCGAGCCGAAGAGCCAGTGTTGTGCAAGTCCACGGCTACATGGCCGGCATGGCTGCAAGGAAACACAGTTTTACCTTCCTGCTTTTTATGGTGGTACCTATTTATCTACTTGCATTTTTACATGCTTTTGAACTGCCAGGTTGGCAGGAGCTGGGGTTATCAGCAGGAGCTCGCTCTGCTGTGTGGCACCCAGGATTTGAACTTCCGAGCTCCTGACTTTGCAGCCATCAGTTTTTGGAAGCCTTAGTCCACTGAGCCACCAGGCACCCTAAGGATGTCCTTACTTGAAACCAAAACTAAGACCATCCACGCACTTGTTTTGCTCATTGCCATGAATGGGTGAGAGCTGGACAATGAAGAAAGGTAATGGGGGAAAATGCATAATTTGATTTATTTATTTATTTATTTATTTGACTTATATACCACACCATCTGGCAACAAAAGCCACTCTGGGTGGTTATGCTGCTGGAGGAGAGCTTGGTGGATACCCTGAACTTTGAAAAAGTTGAACAAGTGTGTCCTAGATCAAATTAAGCCTGAACAGTCTCTGTGGCTCTCCTACGTTGTGGTCACATCATGACGAAGGCAAGACTCTCTGGAAAAAGACAATTATGTTGGGGGGAAAGCGGAAGGCTGCAGGGAAAGAGGAAGATGGACTAACTTCCTAAAGGAAACCCCAGACATGAATTTACAAGAGCTGACCAAGGAAACTGAACGAACAGACATTTTAGAGATCGCTTATTCATTCGGTCACCTACAATTCAGGGGGCAACCTGACACCACAGTGGCAACTCTCAGACACTTTTGGAATTGGAATTCCTCTTAATCCCTTCTTATGTTTCTGCATTTTTTCTGTTGTTCCCCCCACACACATTGTTCCACCGAGGTCCAATGGGACATACTTCCACAGGACTCCCCTCTCTCCTGCTCTCCCTCTGTTTATCCAGTTGCTATTTAAATAATCTTGCCTGGCCAAGCCCACAAGAAGAACCCGTACAGTATTTGAACCCTACACTCAGTGTTCTTGTCAAAGCCATTGGCTCTATTAAGCTCTCCATATTATTAGAAATGTTTGGGTCAGTGTTTCTGCCTCGGGGGAAGGGTCTGTTGTTTTTTCATTTTGATGGCAATGGCATTTTGTTTTTTAATTTCAGGATCTGTGCCGAGGATCAGCTACGCAGGTCTTCTCTGCCAATGAGCGCCCCAAAGGGAAAATGTCACATCAGGGGGGAAAGATAGCTATAAAGATGCTTCAGGGCGCCTCCTGCTGGATACCCTAGAATCATCATATTAACTGAGACAGCATTGATGAATGAAAAAAGGTTTGAGCTGTGTGACCCAAAAAAAAATACAAGGATAGGCTAGGTGATACCTTTACAGGTCACTAATAAAATAAAATAAAATAATGTAAGCTGAGCTTTCAATAGCAAGCTATCTTTATCAAACCTTCCTGTTTCTGAAGTTTTTAAACTGACATAACATAAGATTGTGGGTCCTGGTGGCAATTTTAGTGTTTTGTGTTTAAATGTTCTTATTGTTTCTAATTGCCCATTGCCTTTTTAATTTAACTGTTTTAACTGTTCATGTTAATTGTAAGCCATCCAGAGACCTTTGGGTAGTGGGCGGCATATATGTTGTATAAATAAATAAAATAAACAAAGCATTGTACCAAAATGCATTCTTGATAAAGGACGTAGCTTATCAGGCGCTGAGATACTTTGTGGGAAGATGGGAATTCACCAGAGGATGGTTGAGGGGGCAGGGCTGATTTTAAAACTGCATCAAAGTCTCAGATAAGGTTTCAAACCCAGCAAACCAAACAAATCAGGGTAGTCACTGCCCACCCATCCCCCTTCCTTCCCTCAATCTGGCTCTCTGGAGACCATGGCCCCTACTGGCCTGAGGATATTAGGGGGGAAGATAAGGGGAAAAGCCACATCTGAAGGCGGTCCTTCAGATATCTGAAGGACCGCCTCCTTCCATATGAACCTACCCAGCAATTAAGATCGAGCCAGGGGGCCCTCTTGAAAGAGCCATCCCTCAAGGAGGTGACAGGTATGGCTTATAGACATAGGGCCTTCTCAGCAGCTGCCCCCAAGCTATGGAATGCCCTCCCAAGTGAGATCCGCCTGGCGCCAACATTGATGACATTTCGGCGCCAGGTAAAAACCTTCCTGTTCCAGAAGTTTTTTAATTGATACAACATAGACTGTGGGTCCTTTGATGGCAATTTTAGTATGATGATTTTATTATAAGGTTTTTGTTGTTGTTTTAATTATTTATTGATATTTGATGTTTTAACTGTTTTAATTCCTTATTGTAAGCCGCCCAGAGACCTTTGGGTGGTGGGCGGCATATAAGTTGTAAAATAAATGAAATAAATAAATAAAATGTTCCATTTGGAAGTTGGGTAAAGTTTAGTAAAACTCACTTGTTGTGTCGTTACAGTCATGACTGACTCTTCGTGACCCCATGTCCATGGAGTTTTCTTGGCAGGAATACTGGAGCGGCTTGCCAGTTCCTACTCCAGGCGCCTACAGCACCTGGTATTCCCTGGTGGTCTCCCATCCAAGTACTAACCAGGCCTGACCCTGCTTAGCTTCCGAAATAAGGTGAGACCGGATGTGCTTAGGGCATCGAGGCAGCTAGTAAAACTCACTAGGTGTAATAGGTGTAATCAATAGGGGGCAGAATAAAAAGAAGCAATTTTACCTAGTGGTTGCAGTAAAAGTCCCATGCGTCCTGCAATCATCAAAATTAAAAAAATGTTTTTTGGGGGGCGGGAGGGGGGTCACAGGCTCAATAGAGTAGGAACTGGCAAACCACTCCAGTATTCCTGCCAAGAAAACTCCATGGACATGGAATCACAGAGAGTCGGTCACGACTGTAATGACACAACACACACACAGGCTCAAACCCCTTTTCACTTCTACGGATTGATGAAGATACCAAGAGCGTACCAATACTGTAATTAAAAAATGTACACCGCCCAGAGACTACTTGAAGTGGTATGGGATGGTATGTAAGCAGAACACCTTGCCTCTCGAGGGGGGGGGGCAGTGGCCCTTGGGGACCCACTCATTTGCTCCCGGCCTCTGTCTCCCACCAGGCCCCTCCCTCCTACACTTTCTAAACATACCCACATAGTCTTCGGGTTTGCTTTTTGAAACAGCTACACCTTCCAAGCGAGGCAGTCCTCCTCTACTGCCCAGGTCACTCAATCAGAGCGCGCCGAGAGCCAGTGAGCAGCGAGGGGGCCACTCCCATGATGGCGGCGTGAATGGGTTCACCGGCTCACAGCGGCCCCCTGTGAAAGGGTTGTTCGACCCCCAGGTTGCATATCTTCCGCAGGGCTTTGCAAGAACAAAGACACGTGCGCCCATGCTCTTAAAAAAATAATCTGTAGGTGCATGAAATGTACAGTTCTTCCAGGTTAACCATCCATCATACGGTTATCAGTTGTTTTTCTACGCTGCATCTTGACAAAGAGAGGTTGGGAAATTTCCCCACAGTGGCACACAGCACACACCCGCCCTCAAGGACCTAGTTTAGCCACCGCTGTCCACGAAGGCCTTTGAAGCCAAATAATATTTGAGCAAGCAAATCAGAAGGGCAATATCCTTAATGCTATCATCAGCTTTCACCCACCCCGTGCAATTTCCCCTCCTTGCATTATTAACATGGTGTGCAACTCAAAACCACACTGAAAATAAAAGGTGCAACAAAGAGAACACAAGAATAGATTATCTTTGCTTCAAATAACATCTGGTGGCTCTTTAATGTCCCTAGTGTTCTTTCCCCCACCTTGGCTGAAACCTTGAATCTTTTGTCAAGCTGGACTCTCACCTCCCCCAACCTGAGGCCTTTCATGGGTATATACCACCCAGCTTGCTTAGTCAATTGTAGTTCAACATACTGTACCTGAAAGGTGACATATTAGGGGAGACTATATTATATGTTGTTCCAGATTTGAAGGGAAAGGGAAGTCACCATTTTTGGTCGTCTTCTACCCTCTTCTTTGGAACAGAATCTTGGAGCCTACACATTACAGAGAGCACATCATTAGAAGATGGATTTTGTAAGTGTCAAAATACATCTGAGTGGCACAGCACAAGTTTTTACTCCTCTTGTAGTCTGAACGAGCTTACACCATTTTTTGAAGAAAAAAACCACGGGCTGCTGTACCCGTTCCGGGTTGTTGTCTGAACCAGACTGAGTTCCGAAACAGCAGCCAGACTTAAACTCCAGTTGAACTTCATTTGTGGTTAAGCCAGATCTTGGCAACCCTCAGCACCCACCACGGCATCTCCTGTAGCCATGCTGGCTGGTGAATTCTTACACTTAATTAGTCCAAAAAAAAAAAAAAATCTTTCCCAAGTTCAAGGTTAAACAGGAGCCAAAGAAAAACATTTTATGAGTCCCCCTGGATCCTTTCCCTATAAAAGCTATTACACTGAAAAGGTTTGTAAGCCTTTAAAAAAAAAAAGGAAAAAGATCTAGATGTATATGGAACAGGGCAGTGGCTCCAAGTGAGTCCATCTCTAGCAGAAAGTGGCTTTCTCAAATAGGAAAGCCACCCAACGACACTTGAAACCACCAGCTTCATAATTTCAGCTTGCAAAGAAACTGAACTCAAGGGTTTCTATTAATAATGGATGCCACACTTTCCTGAAATAATGGTGAGCTGCGTGCGTGCCGTGCGGTAGGCAGTTTCCTTGCACAGAAACCACGTTGATAATGAATACCCGAAAAGGTGTTGGAGGTGGGCAATTTTGTTCACAACCAGGGTGGCGCGTCCATTAAGGCGAACTAGGCAGTTGCCTTGGGCGCCAAAATGGACAGAGGGCGCTGGCGAGCCTGCTGACCCCCCCTGCTGGCCGTCCGTCCCCCGCCCCTGTCGACATCCCCCCCTGCTCCGTCCCACACCCCGCCCATTGCCTAGGGCGCAAAATAACCTAGCGCCGGCCCTGTTCACTGAGTGCCATGCCTGGTTGCAAGGAATTGCAAAGGGGATGAAAACATTTGAGCGGTGGTGGGAAAAAAAAGGAATCACATATTCCTAGAGTTGGAGGAGACCTTGAGGGCCATCCAATCTAACCCCCTGCCATGCAGGAACCCCCATCACAGAACTCCCAACAGATGCTGATTCAGACAGGATTTTCCATCCAAGCGAATATGGGAGTTATACCAGCTCCTAAGCCAATGACTCCCCCATCTTCACTGTTTGTACTACTGAATGTTCATGGTTCTGTTATGTTGTATTTTAAATTCAAGTTATATGGTCTTCACTGCTTTGATATTTGACATGTGTTGCACTATTTGACAATGTTAATTCTTGTTCTGTCTTTCTGCAAGCTGCCCAAGTGGCCTTGTAGCCAGGAGGGCAATATATAAAATAAAATAAAATAAAATAGAACGGAATAAAAAGAAAAAAAAACTATTGACAACCAATCTCTCCCCACTAGGCACCCTCCCCCCAAGTTTAGAATCTGAAGGGGTTTAAATCTCAACTCCTTCCAGATAGACTTTAAACAGAATTGTTTTTATTAGGTATAGTACCAGAGCATTTAGATAAACCAAACATTTATCTAATGTTACATATTTTGACAGCAGGGAGGATTGTGTGAGCACAATATTGGAAAAAAAGGAAGGAATACCAACAGACAAAGAAATAAATAAGAAAATTTTGGAGTGTGCAGAAATGGACAAGCTAACAATGAAAATTAAAGGGTTCTATCAATGGGTACAAAAGAGAAACAAAGAATAAGGCCTAAATTTACTGTAATATGTGTATGACTGGAACCCATGTAGCACAGTGTCTAATAAATACCGCATTTTTTCTTTGTTATATGGAAGAGAATAAAATTTTGAACACACACACCGCTCACCTTCTTCCAACAAACCCTCCCGGAAAGTTTTCACCATAGTTAGAAAGGTTTTACCCATCCAGTTAGACCATCAAAGCCTTGAGGACTGAACTAAGAGGTCTTAGCCATCGGTGACTTCCTATCCAAATGGAGCATGGTGGCACTCATACATTTTGGAAGGCGCTTCCCAGCTGCTTAGTCTGTGATGTGCCCCCTCTTCAAAAAGAGGATGTAGAAAATATGTTCTTTAGATTGGCGTAAAGCTTCTAGTGCCTTTTGGCCGATCAGCCTTCATCAAGTCATAAGAACATAAGAAGAGCCATGCTGGATCAGGCCAAAGGCCCATCTAGTCCAGCTTCCCGTATCTCACAGTGGCCCCGCCAAATGCCTCCGGGAGCGCACGAGACTCTGTCTCCTGATACCACTCACCTGCATCTGGCCCTTGAAGTACCCCGGTTTTAAGCCTGGAGATGACACATCTCCCTCATGGTTTGTAACCTGTGATGGACTTTTCCTCCAGGAATCTCTCCAGTCCCCTTTTCAAGGCACCCAGGCCAGATGCCATCACCACATCCTGTGGCAGGGAGTTCCACAGACTAACAACACGACGGGTAAAAAAAATATATTTTCTTTTGTCTGTTCTCACTATTCCAGCCCTCAATTTGAGTGTATGTCCTCTAGTTCTGGTATTTTGTGAGAGTCATCCTTAACCTGACACTTAAACTCTACATAGTTCTTCTTCTGTTTACTTGTTCTGACTGTGACCAGACCCATTAAACCCCTTCTAGTACATAGGATGAAACGTGTCAGGGTAAATAAGGTACATTATAATTTCAACATCCCGGAATTCCAGTTACTCTGCTTTCTCACCTAAGGTTTTACTGGATGCACCCGTTGTTTCCATTAGAGACTACATTCCCTGTTCTTGGCTCCAGCTTGAAGGCTTAAAAGCTCAACCAGGCATGGCACTCAGTTTATGAAGCTCTCTCCGATTCACGCCATAATCTCTACTGGGCTTCCTCTCCACCCAGGAACAAGTCCAAGGGGCTTTGCAGACACTATGTGTTGTCATGCCCTGGTATCTGTAAGTTGCTAAGAATAGAAGGATAAGGCAGACCCACAGCTTTCTCTAGCCTGGATCCTGCCAGATGTTTATGGGTACAATTGTTATATCCCTGCCCACACTGGCTTAGAATGACGGTAGAGATGGGCACGACTCAAAAAAATGATTTTTCGTTTTTCGTTTGTCGTTTAGGGGTCCGTTTCGGTTCGTTTTCATTTTTTGGGTGTTTTTTTTCATTTTTCGTTTTCGTTATGAAACGAAAAACGAAAACGAAAACTTTTTCATTTCATTAGCATTCTTTTCAATGCAACATGTCTGCCGTAACGAAAACGAAAAACACAGCAAAATTTTTCGTTTCATTTCCGTTGTCGTTTTGCTGCTGAAAAATTTTTCGTTTTCGTTACGAAACGAAAAAACAAAAACAAAAACGAAAATTTCGCTGAGTCGTGCCCATCTCTAATGACGGGAACTCCAAGCAGGGATGTCCACTGGGATCTGGAGGCCGTTTTAAAGCTCCGCTCTGGAGCAGTACCTCTCTGCCCTTGTGGCCTCCGTGCGCTCCTCTAATTAGCTACTGGATGTGCTGTTCAGCCTTATCTTTCACCCGGGACCACTCTCGCCTGCCCTAATGCCAGGTTAATTAGATTTAAAAAGGAGCTTTAGAACAGCTCAAGGGGAGAAAGAAGGAAATCAAGTAAGAAAGCAAACAGGGCATGTTTGTTTGGAATGACTGACAGATGGAATGTTATTAATCAAGCTGCTGCTGAACGGCCAAGCCCCGCCGGAATGACATGCTCGAAAAGGCTGGCCGTGGATCTTGGCTCTTGACAGCCGTGGAAACAAGGGTGATGCAAAGGGTTTGTTTTGGAAGGCCGTTAACAAGATGCATTAAGCGCCATAGTCATCTGGCAAGTATTCAGAGGCGACGCCACAGACCAAAGAAATCCCAACAAGAACAGCAACAACCACGCACACGCACACACACACAGAGAAAGAGAGAGAATGCCAATTTTGGTCAAGCCGAACAGTCTGTCAAGTTTAAGTTCTGTGCGCTTTCGTAAAGTGGTATTCATAGCAACAAAAGCCGCTGGTCATGGGCATGTTATTTTACACCTGGACTGACGAAGCTGTTTGGATGAGCAGCGAAACGTTTCCAATCTCTCAAGAAAAGGAGTCCAGTTGCCATGACTTAACTTCCAGATAAAGTCTCCTGGATTACTGAGAATCTTCACAGACATATATTAGTGTTGTGTGTGTGAGAGAGAGAGAGAGAAGAAGAAGAAGAAGAAGAAGAAGAAGAAGAAGAAGACGAAGACGAAGAAGAAGAAGAAGAAGAAAGCCAAATAAATGCATCATGAACTGCAATTCTGAACTACTAGGAGGGCATTTCTTCTGGCATACATATCAAGATTTCAAGAGGTGTCCGTGTATTTTGAAGAAAAACCACCTGTTAGAGCAGTCCGACAATGGAATCCATGGCCTTGGGAGGTGGCAAGTGCTCCAAGGCTGGTGGATGCATTCACGGCAAAACTGGACACCCATCTGCACGATGTGCTTTGACTTGGGTTCCTGCCTTGAGCCGGATTTTATGGCCTTCGGGGCCCCTTCCAATTCCACTTTCCTCTGACACCTCACAAGGTCATCTCAATTGACAACCAAGATTTCCTGGCTTCCATATGCCAGGTACAATTTCTAGGTCTGGTGATTGTTCTTGAGGGCTCCAGGCCAGGAGACCAATCTGAGGTCAAACTACTGTGCTGCAGAAGACAAAAATCTGTATTCCCCCCCCTCCCCCATACATTAGAAAAATCAGAAAATGGGCTGATTGTTAACACACCTGGCTTCTCTCTGCTCCACGCCAGTTTCAGCATTTTACACACACTGGTTTAAGGAAGTCACACAGGAATTACATCTTGTCCTTTTCACTTTCCCACACACATATGCAAACTTGTTGCTAATTGTTATGCACTGGCAGGGTGTCTCCAACTCCAATCTTCTTTCGCTTCCCCCTCTTTCCCCAATAACATTGATAAGTGATTTGTTTTAATGTCAAATAAAATTGATCTGAAGGAGGCAGGTTTGAAAAGTTAGGTGTGATGCTCATGGTCAACAGAAGCAGAACTGGGAGGGGAGAGATGGGGATATTAAAACCACAGACCGTGCCACAGCCATTGGGTCAGACTTTTAAACCTTGCACAGAACATTGCCTGTTGTCAGCAACTTTCCTGCCAAGATATAGACCAATGAGTATTCTTTGGCAGCAAATAATAATAATAATAATAATAATAATAAAATTTTTGAAAGGGCTTTATTGCATTTCCCAATAGCCTTCTCTGTACTTATGCCCCCCATAGCTCCAGAACAATGTAACCATCATATCTAGATTGAAAATCTCCACAAAAGGAGGGTGGAAAATGTGGCTTTCTCTTTTTCATTCTTCTTTTGTGACAGGATGTGTTTTAGTTATTGTATTGCCTGTCATGGCTGGGTATATTTTGAGCGCACGGTGGGTGCACTGGCATTTTAAATAGAACTCTTTCGCTGATTAATCCGCCATGGAAGAAACGCAAGGAACTCCCCCCTTGTACCTGCTGAGAAGCAGCCCTTAAACATAAAGTTGCAGTTCTATTTGGACTACTACTCCCAGAATCCCCTAGCTCTCCCAGGCTGGAAGACCCTGGGAGCTATAGTATTCAACAAGCAGCCTCCCCATGTTGTGTTCTGCATTGGCACTGAGTGTATTGTTAGGCAGTGAGTGGGGTTAGGGGTTAGGGTTGCAGGCATGCGGCCCTCCAGATGTTTTGGACCACAACTCCCAGAATTCTAAGCTTAGATTGCCAATGGCAAAGGTCTGTGAGAGCTGTGGTCCAAAACATCTGGAGGGCCGAAGTTTGGACATGCCTGGGGTTAGGGTTAGGATCAGGGTTGGAAGATTAGGATTTCATTGTGCAATGATGACGGCCAGCATGCATCTCCCTCAACAAGGCTGTTCGTGGATAAGTCCATCCATGCAAGCCTGCTCAACCTGACCGGCTCATTACGGGTGCCACAGCTGTATGCTCCAGATCGCTAGCTACCGATCCATAAGCTGGCTGGGGAGCCAGAGGTTGGCAGTTCAGTTCCCCACTGGGCCTCCTGGCCAGCTTGGGTGGCCTTGGGCATAGCCCCCCAGGAGGTGGGAAGGGCGAGTCATCCGACGACCCAAACAAAGAGTTCTCGTGGATCAGATTTGACTTGGTAGCACACAATTTCGTTAATAAAGGCATTGTTTGCTTTTTGGATACTGCAGAAGTACTACACGATCACCTCCTGGCTCATGAGCTTTAAAAAGCGGTGTCGTCTCAAGTCAACAGTAACATGGCTGTTCGCAGGAGGATTCTGGGAATTGTAGTTGTCAAAGAGCGGCCCTTCCAAAACACAGCATCTAACCTAGAGCTTGTGTGCCTCCACAACGTGGCTGTTCACCAGGGGATTCTGGGGAACTGTCATCCAAAAGAGGGGCCCTCCCCAACTCGGCATCTAGCACAGATTTTCAAATAACGTGTCCAAGAAAACAAGCAGCCTCTGTGGTGGGCGCCGAGAAGCCCAGGAGGTGGCTGTCACCCTGAGTCGCTGGCGTTCCCCAAGCGCCGTTAAGGACAAATTTCTGGAAAGGGTCTCCCGTCCCCTCAGAAGTGCGATTTAATCGACCCGTGTCTAGTCAACACAGCCACCTCTCCACAACAGGAGCAGAGGCAGCTGAGGTAAAACCATGCCAGAAGAAGAAAAAAAACAACCTGGATCGCGCCCTGGGATTGAGAGACACCAGCCTTGGCAAGGAGGGAGAGGCAAGGAAGGATTGGAAGACCCACAAAAAAATATGGAAAGAAAAAACGGTGAAACATAGAAAGAAAATCAGCAAATCATATGCAAGAGAAAGGAAGTTAATTATGGCCAGGAGGAAAACACTGCTGGCAGGACCAATGGAGAAAATTAAAACCGGCTCAGTGGAAATTAAAATAAACACGCAGATTCTATTCTCAGCCATCCACCTTCTCTATGAATAACTTAGTCATCCACTTCTTTTTTTTTAAATTGGACGTAGGTGGATTATCATTTCCTCATTTCTCCTTTGGTATCCGTGACAGATGGACAGGCTCTGGCCCACAAAGCCTTGCAACTCCTGGTCGCCTTGTCATCCTAACACAGCTCTTGCTTAAAATTCACCCAGGAATACAATTCCCAGGGTTCGCCTTTGGAGCTGCCATCTTGAAAGGACAAAAAATGACCACTGCTGTCTTGGAAGGTACGCCGGTGGGACACGGCATTTAAATTTAAATAGATTTTAAAGAAATGGACCGATTAACTGGTATTGCGGCGATCGCGCGATGCCAAGCAGCACAGAAAAAAAGTTTTTAAAAGCCCGATTCCCGGCCAAAAAAAGCAGGCGAAAATATGCCTGCCTGTCTGAGTGCACCTACCAGAGGGGTGGTTTCTGGGGGGGGGTCCCCGGTCTCCCCCCTCTCCTGTCCTGGGCAGTGGGCTGCTCTGGTGGGGGGCATCCTCGTCATCTCGCCAACTCGCCATGCGGAATCCAAAATGGGGCGACCGCAATTTATTTTGAAATCGTGGTCCAAAAACACACCAAAGCACCCAGAAACATGCAAAAAATGCTGCTGCCTGCTACTATTTTAAAACTGCCAGAAAATGTTTACAGTAGCAGTAGCAGCAGTGGGTTTTTCTTGCAACAAAATGTCCTCCTCTCCATTGATTTTATTTTATTTTATTTATATTTTTTTACACCTGCGCAAAATGATGGGCTGGCCATGGGAGTGGACCATGCAAATTTTTGGAGCCATTCCACCAATCGCATGGCCACTTGGCCACTGAGACTTCTGGGATGTGCCAAAAAGCCCAGTAACCCTGCCCTAGCCCTAACTCTAACCCTTACCCATATGCCACAGTACACTGTCCTTCTTAGTGGGTCAGAGAGGCACCCAGAGGTGCACCCCACTACTCAGTACTCACCCTAACCTCACCCGAAACTAGCCTAACCCTAGCCCTTGCGCTAACCCTAACCCTAAGCCAGATCTGTGTACTTGCATTGCACTACACGCAAGTATGCTTCCCTTCTTGGTGAGTCACAGAGAGCCTGCATTCTCTCTGATTGACTGTTGCAGTGGAGGCACCCCAAAGAGGGATGCCTCTGGCAGTCCACTGCTGCAAGCAAGTCTGCAACTTGGTATGCATATCCATATGGCTATGCATGCCCTTTTGTAGCGGGCGAGGAGAGGAGGCACCCACGAGGTGCCTCCAGGAGCCTGCTTTCCCTTCCTTCCTAGCGGGTGAGGAGAGGAGGCACCCCCCCCCCAGAGAGGTGCCTCCAGGAGCCCGCTTTCCCTTCATAGCGGGCCAGAGGAGGCACCCACCCCACAGAGGTGCCTCCAGGAGCCCGCTACCCCCCCTAAACCAGTACTAACGACAGACGAAAAAACGGAAACGACCCGAAACGGACCCGTCCCGAAAAACGACAACTTGAAAAAAAAATTTCCCAGGTCGTGCCCATCTCTATTGTTGGCCAATCGTGGCATATTAGGGTACAGGTAAATTTGGATGACATGAAGATGACAAGTATAGGGATTCAAGTGGAAGAAGGAATCAGAAAGGTTATAGTTAGGGAGATGGGGGTCCAAGCTGAAGGGAGAGAAGGGAAAGAACCTAGCGAGAGGGGCCAGGAAAGGAGGAGAGGTGAGGGAGGAACCGTTGGGGGAATAATGGTTTTTAGAGAGAAGGGGAGTCAGACTGAGGAGTTCCTCACCAGAGAGGAGGGAAGCAATCCTCCCTTTGCCTTATCCGAGAGGTCAAAATATAGCGCATAGAAGGAGTAGTAATTGGGCGTATGAAAACCCGAGAGTTCCCAGGCGAAATAACCCAGCAGGATGGATCCCTGGGTGGGGTTGGGAACACCATCTGCGAGCTCCTTCTCCCCAATTCGAGAAACCATTTGGTGGTCTAGGGAGAAATCGCCTTCAGAAAATGTGAGAGGAAACAATAACCCTTTTACAAGAGAAGAAACAGTTCAATCTCAAACTAGTTCTCCTTATGTAAGTTTACCGTTATTAACACCTAATGTTCCTAAGTTCGATAACAAGAAAAATGGTAACCCGTTGTGTGAAGTGTTTAATAAAAGTTTATTGGATTTATCTGCAAATAAACATCTCCACGTCCTTCCTTCATCCGATCCGTTAATTAATTTTGAAGAACCCTCACAGTCCCAGACTGTTATCTTTCAGGACTAGGGGCCCTCCCCCTCCATGCGCAGTCCCTGGTGGGTGCAGATTGGCTCTCTCCCTCAATACACAAACTGCGGCAACATCGCCCTCTGAGGTGCACACAGTCTGCTCCTCTTCCCCAGAATACACAGGCCCTCCAGCATTTAAGGGATCCAGCAACAGTATAAGCAGTTCCTGGAAATACATAAACAGCAATTTCAGCAGCAACAGCTGCACCTTAGCAAGATGATGCCAAGATCAAATGAGTCTTCCTGCCAGCGTGAAAGCCACCCTGAAGAGATGGAGGAAGAATCACGAGAACACCAGGCCTTTTTAGAAGACGCATATATTGACAGGCTATCAAACCCAATGGAGGTTCAAGGATTGACCAGCATGTTTCAGGGGAAACAAGAACCCACAATGAGGATGGAGAATTGCAATAGGATCAGGCAAGGCATTATTGGGAGTTGCCATCTTCGCAGTGAGAAGCAAATGAAATGAAACTTTCAGATAACAGTTGGCGGAAGATGTCAGCTGGGTATAGCAGTAGCAGGAACAGGTAGTTGCTTCAGAATCATTGGGCAAGATTGTATGCAGGCATGCCAGGAAAGATTCTACAAGTACTTAACGAGAAAGCAAACATACTTGTATTTAAACACATATATTAAGAAAAATCAATCCCCGCTTTTCTAAGAAGATGAACGTCCTGGTGGAGACAGACAGGGAATGAGAACAGAGAAAATAACACCCTGATTAATGAGTATGATGGTTAACCTTAAATTTAAGGGAGTCTGCCTTAGAATAAGTTAGAATAAGTCTAACTTAGAATAAGAAAGAAGAAAAACAAAAGGTGATCCCTTTAGAGAGAGAAAAAGGTTTAAGTTTGAGTAAAAATCAAGAAGCTGATGTTGAGCTGCAAATCAATTCCTAATACAACATCATCGGTTGATGGATATAGCAAAGGGGTTTCTAAGAGGAAGGGGATAAAAATCAGGGCACTTAAAAATTACAATAGGCCAACAAGGCAGATCCAGGGGGGAAATAATAAACCAACAGATAAGTTGAAAGATTGGGGTCTCTGAAAGTGATAATACAAACAACAGAAAATTCCCCAATAGACGACGAAATTTTAAACCTACAGGATGTCATTTTAACGTAACAGCAGCTTCTACTAAAGTTCAGATAGATTTCTTCTATCTTCTAGGGCATATGGTCTAGGGAAACTCATTCAGAAGTTAACAATTGCTCCTGACTTAAAAATCAGTAGTATTTCACAAGAAAGGTACAACAGAAACGCTTAGACAAATTAAATCTAGTGGTCTATATGAATTTCTGTAATTCCAAGTATATTAAATATGTTTTGTCTTTGTGCTCATAGGTGGGACTCATTTATTTATTTATTTATTTTAAAAAATTGTACTGAGACACCTTGGTTGCAAAGTTATCAGCCAGTTTTATTGCATAACATAGAAAGTTGACACCACACATGACACAGAGACAGGAAGCCAGATGGTGGTATCATCCATCTGGGGTCCCAGATCCAGCAATGCTAATAGTGACTGCAAAGATTCAAGATGCTCAAATGGAGTGTGTTTCTTCTTTAAATACCTTTTTTGCCAGAGTCCAGCAGTTCTGCTTTTACGGGAACTAGCTCAGACCCGCTTACTATAAGTGTTCCTTTTTCTTTACCTAATATGACCTAGTGTTCCTCTGTGCATCTCCAAAGTTATACTTCTAAATGACACTTCTTTGCTGATTCAACATCTTGTCACAGACAGCAAGGCGCTCAGGGAACTAGGAGTTCTCTCTGTGCTCTGGGTTATAAAGTGAGTGAGACTGGGTTTATTAAAAAGTTGAGGATGCATGCTCCTTTCTTCCAATTGGTTTTTTCCCTTGCTTTCTTTAGTGTTTTTGCACTGTTTTTCATGGCACTTTGGCCAGGAATGACCCGGGGTTTATCTTGGTGCTGTCTTTGGCCCATGCTTGCATTACACTGTGTGTGTGTGTCTTGGGGGGGGGGGTGTTTTGGGGGATGGTGGTGTTCCAGTTCTGGATGCCTTTAAAGTGCACTTTATTATGAGATATGGGTGGTGGTGGCTCTTTCTCCTTTTTTCAGACCCCCAGAATGGATTAATCAGTTTCCCATTGATTCGTTTTGTATAACAAAATTTGCTTCGCTTTGGATAACAAAATTTTCAGTTAGCAAAGTGACCCAAAGAACAAATTAATTTTCTTATCCAAGATACCACTGTACATGTCATACAAATGTTGACTATGCCACTCTGACATCTAGTGGGCATGCAATATTATTATTTTCTAGCTAGAGGCTACTAAGAAGTGGCTTCCTCTTATCTTCTTCTGGGGTTGCCCTGGGACGGTGCAGCTCGCCCAATGCCACCCAGGCTGCCTCTTCTCCCAGGAGGCCCAGTGGGTGGATCAAAATCCCAGCCTCTGACTCTGCAGCCAGAGACCTAAATCGCAGAGTTACCCAGCCTGCTAATAGTGAATCATTGTCTGCTGTCCAATCAATTCTCATTCATGGTTATCACAGTTTTCCAGGGCGAGTGCCCTCAAAATCATCTTGGCATCCCCTTCTTTTGGAACAACTTGGAAATGCCAAGCGTGGTTAAAGTTCCTTTTGTGTAAGGAAAATCTGGCAGAATTTGTCCTTTTCAAGCCGACAGCAAGACAGGCTGTTGCAAGATTGCTAACCCTTGGGCAAGTACTGTGTAGGTCATTTGCGTAAGCCACAGCTTGTCTTGAAATTAGCCTCACAAACACAACATATTGGTGAAGAAGGGAGGAGAGGGAGAATGTGGTTTCTCTCTTTGGTGGAATAAAGCAAGGGAGAGTCTGGGGCCCAGACAAATGCAGCTTATTCTCATCATAACCATTAAACGCCTGTTCTGTCCATGGTAGCTCAGTAGTTTAGGCATCTGGCTGAGGAGTCAGAGAGGTTGGGAGTTCGATTCCCCACTGGGCCCTCCTTGACACGGGCTGGATTCCATGACCCATGAGGCCCCTTCCAGTTCTGCAGTTCAAATGTTGCTGTTCCTGTATCTACACTACATTTCTCATATTTTATATGTGCCCTCCCGGGCTGTGGAAACATTACAAGGCTGCATTGGCTGGGGAATTCGGGTGTGTGAGAGAGAAGGTTGAGGTGGGGACGTCCGCTGAAAAAAGTGGAGAAATGGGGAGTGACTCAGGACATGGAGGAATAGTAGGAGAAGAAGAGCCAGGGAAGCTGTTCTTCAGGAGGGAAGAAGAGAAAGAGATAAGATGGCAAGAGAGATGTGAATCAGAAAGAAATAGGAAAGAAGATAGGAAGTAATAGAGGGACTGAAACTGAAGAGGTGAGAGAACTGATAAATCCAACAATAGGGAGTTTCTTTGCCATAGTGCAGGATGAAATGAACTGGAGGTCACACGCGAAGAAGAAGAAAGAAGGAAGGCAGGATCGAGGAATACAAGTGGAGGAATGGAAGTCAAGTGGAAAACATATGGCACTGCAGACTGATTGGCTAGGAATGCAGATAGAGAAAGGAGTGCAAGTGGGGGAGTGGAAAGTTGGGGGAAAGAATGCATCTGTGCAGGTAGAAATAGTGGTAAAGTAATGTGGGATGTTGGAATACAGGTGGTGGATTGGAGAGAAGGATACGTGGTTGGAAGGTTTTGGCATGTAGGTGTACAAGTTAAAATGGACAGAAATAAAATAGGAAAAGATGTCGGGGTTCAGGTGACAAACTGGAGGCGGGAGGAAGCTATTTCGAGAGGCGGAGACACAAACAAGAGAGCTCGAGGACGACAGGATGGCACGAGGGAGGTTGGAAAAGAAGTCCATTAAGGAACACATGACTCAGACAGAGAGGCGGGTAACGGAAAAGGGGACTCAGAGAAGGAGGCATGAAGGAAGGTAGATGTGGGGCTACCGTTGCCGATCCCAGCAAGCTATTTGGGATTGCCTTTACCCACTCCACCAGGTTTCCCCGTAGTCAAAACGGGGACATCCATAGGAAGTCAAGATTCCCGAGCCAGGGGAGTGAGTGCTAGTCCGCCTGGATGGATCCCTGGATGGGGATGGAGTTCGCAAGCGGCAATCGAGCCTCAATGCTGTGGAGTCCAGTGTGCTGGTCCCTTTCTCTGCCGCCATGCAGCACACCGCAAGTGACTAATAACCCATTTATAAATGACTTGCCGTTTTATCATCCCCCCGTTCATCCAAGTTTGGAACCCCCTGTTTTGATACCTTACACCAGGCCTGCCCAAAGTCTGGCCCGGGGGCCAAACCCGGCTCACCATGCCATTCTGAGTGGCCCACGGCTGGCCGGCCTCCCCCTCCCTCCCCCTCCTTCACCCACACATTCCCCTGCGGTGGCCATGGCTCCCTGTGCTTCCTTTGGTCCCCACCTTCCTTCTTTCCTCCCTTCCTTGTTCTCCACCTTCCTTCCTTCCTCTCTTGGTTTCCACCTTCCTCCCTCCCTCCCTTGGTCCCTGCCTTCCTTCCTCCAGGTGGGGTTGCAAGGGGTCAGTGGGTGGGGCTTGCAGTGGGGTTGGGGAGCAACTGGCCCCTGACACATTCTCAGCCACCAAATCTGGCCCTCCTTACAAAAAGTTTGGGCACCCCTGCCTTACACTGATGGTTTTCGAAGCAAAGAACAAGAGAAGTCAATGTTGAATTTGTTTAATAAAAATTTAATTGATTTTGATAATAACAAAGTGCCTAGTCCTTCTTCATCTGGGGAACTGCTTGTGGACCTACAGGGAATCTCACATTGGGCGTCTAGAATCCCCAAAACGTATTTATCTGTTTTTTATTTGATTCATTTATTTTATTTATTAGATTTGTATACCGCCCTGCAGCCAAAGAGAGAGCCAGGCATATATCTGGTGGAAGAGTTTTTAAAGCAATATTCCAAGGAATTCCAAATCACCATTGCTCATACATTATTTCCTAACCAAGACACTTGTTTTGATTCCCCACAACCTTATTTGCATTCTGCTGCAGAATATTAGCCTTTGGGCACCAATATAACACTTAAAAGCTGCCTAGATGCCCTAAGAACATCCAATCTCAACTGATCTCGGTAGCTAAGCAGGGTCCACCCTGGTTAGTACTTGGAGGGGAGACCACCAGGGAATACCAGGTGCTGTCGGCGCCTGGAGTAGGAACTGGCAAGTTACTCCAGTATTCCTGCCAGGAAAACTCCATTGACATGGAGTCACGAAGAGTTGGTCATCACGACTATAATGACACAACCCACATACACATTAGACTTAAATGTTTTGGGGTATGTATGATAAAAAAAATTCTGGAATATGACTGTAAAACATTATAAATCCTCAATCATTGTTCAATTTTTATTGCAGATTAGAACATTCCATTTGATAAAGTAAAGACAAAACCGGCAAGTCTTCGACAGAGCCTGTAGCTTGTTAGGGAATAATTACCTTTATGTTACTTGTTATGGAATATTGTTATCTGATATTATTGTTTAAGGATTGTATAATAATACATGCACAATATCATTGCAAGTCTGGTACTGGAAAATTACTTTTGTGAGTCATGTATTAACTGAATAGTGAAGTAGAAACATAATTTTATGTTTTTCTGAGTTTTATATTGGTGTTACTCTTCATGCTCCCTTATTACTGCAGAATATTTATGGCAGATGCCTCTCCAAGCTGCAAGTTCACGTAGAGATGTTCCGATGCTCTTGGCAAACAGACTGACTTCCACAAAGACGCAGCCAACAGGAACTAGGTTTCCTTTTGTTGACACAGGAGAATGTGGGAGCATTATTCTCCCCCCCCCCAAGCACCTTCATCCCATATCTTCAAATGACAGACAATACAAGTTCACCCCTGTTTTAGAAAGATTGGGGGAAAAGACCACATATTGTGAGTTGAGAAGCTATTAAAAGTCTTATCTTGTATTTTAAAAATAAGTCACAGAGAGGGAAATAACTCAAAACCAGGAACTGGATGATCAATTTGAACAAATCATTCCCAAGGTTGCAACAGAATTTATGGTGACTATAGAAGTGGAACTGTACTGATAAGATAACCAACTTGGTGGTTTCTCCCTGTGAGATAAGGGAAAGGGGGCAGCTCAGTGTTGACAGAGTCTGACTGGGTTCAGTGATCCATGGGGTCTCGTCCAATGCTGTAGTTTTAAGACAATGATGATAAGCAGGCTATAATACGGCATTGTTTCTCACAGAAGTCATCTAGATGGGTCTCAAGCATCTCAGTTGTGTGACAACATCACCTCTTCACTGGTAACGGAATTGGCTTCTTACACTTCCACTTCAACCATTAAAAGCTATTTGACAGGAGAATTATTCCCTCGTGAAACTGCTTTCTTGAGCTAAATTCCCATCCACACTCCTGTTTTACGTCTCAACCATCAATGATGCTACAGTAATCAAATGTCTAGAAGAAACTAACGTGGTCTATCTGGGGAAATACTGATTAAGCATTTCTACAATGGTGGGACCCAGGATCTTTGAGACGAGGCGGGGGGCACCAAAACACAGAAGATGGAGAGCTGCTGTACAGAGGAGACCATCACTGACAAACCAGTTATCCATGGCTGAAAACTTCTTCCAATCTGGATGGAGTTGGAACTCAGAATATGTATCACATTGGCACCAGTAGAATTTGTAATGGTAGGGACAGCCAGGGAGTGGGGCCTGTGATTTTAATGATTCTGAACTACCATCAGCTAGATCTGATTATATATTAGGCACGTTCAGAACCAAATTTCCAGATATTATAGAATCCAAATATCTATTGAGATTACCAAATA
Source organism: Phrynocephalus versicolor (assembly GCA_023846285.1). NCBI lineage: Eukaryota > Metazoa > Chordata > Lepidosauria > Squamata > Agamidae > Phrynocephalus > Phrynocephalus versicolor. The sequence continues at coordinate 80,519,379 of JAHTLZ010003542.1, forward strand.
GATCAATAATCAAACGACTGTTTCTTTTAAAAACATATAGCTGTACAGACATTGTCTGTTGAGAACGGTGCAAGGTTAAGGTCACTCAACACCTCTGAAAACCAGAGTAGCTTTCAAGGCGGTGAACCCAGACTGAAGTTTCTAAGCCGAACGTGAGTGATCTTGCGCTAGAAATGCCTTCAATCCATCGGCTGGGGATTGCATCTGGGTTCCTCCCAAATCTACAGTTTAGTAAGGTCTGCAGATCTCAAGCTCCACTGAGGTGCACAATCTACATTGCACATCCAATGATCCGACCCTGCTTTTGGGATCTCAGTCAAAATGTTGTCAGTCTACTTTTGGATCTTATTGTTTGACCCTATCCCTCCCTCATCTCCCCTCTGACTTTCCTTCCACGCAGCAGTATGAAATCACAAAACGGGGAAGGAAATCACAAAAAACAATCCACAAAGGATGCAAGACCTCACTGCATCTTCCTCAGCCCTTTTAATGTCTATCCTTGGCATAAATACGGTGGAGGGACAAATAATCCAACCTTAATCTCTCCCTTGATTAGTTGGTATTTGTTATCCCCTCTTATGCACCTCCAAAGAAGGCTTCGCCGTAACTCATCAAGATTATTCTGTCCTTTCATCAAGGTCTGATTCGTTTTATCTACTTTAATAACAGGAGGAACATGATACAGTTTTCAGAGTTTCCCATTGTGGCGGGGAAAAGGAAGGAGCAGGTGTGGGTCTGTCCGCTCAGGCCGTAACTTCACGAGGCTTTCATCCCTCTTTGTGGTCCCGCTGCGGAGCGGTACGAAGTTGCGTAACCTCACGATCTTGCTCTTTTGTCTCGTGATCATCCCGACCACTCCCCCTCAACTGCGATGTAAGCGTGATGAGAGATTCCCCTCCCTGGCCTCGGGAATCTTTTCATCACGCTTCTCGTACCGAGACGACAGTTCGTGAGGTTGCGTTGTTCCCGGAACAAGAAGCGTGTTTCCGTCTAAAGAGCCGCTTTTGCTTTTTTTTTTTTAGTTCTGACAGCTAGATATCGATTGGTCGATGAACCTGTAGCACTTTTACCTCCCCTTGTCTTCCCAGCACCGGTTTTGAATGATAAACCGGCAACTCCATGGATACTGCTGCTCATTCATGCAAACTACCACCAGATGGCATTCCTCCTGCCGAACCACAAACACTTGCCGAGCCTCGGGTAGGGTTGCATCCATGCGATGGCGCTGTTTTTTCTTTGCTGGTTTTTTTTCCTTGAGCGGCAACACTATGACGAGCCTTCCTTTTAACCCAGCTCCCCCGCTTAAGAAACTCCACTCCAGGTTTTAATGCGTGCTCTACTTGGCCATTAGAACTGCAATTAAGGTATTGTGCCCCTTACAAATGCTGCATGGGTGACTGGTAAAGACGGGTCTCAGAATGTGTACGGGGCAGCCATCCTCACTATTATCACCATCTCATCATTGGTAGTTCATGCATGACGATGGCTGTGCTTTGGTGCACTACTGCTTCACGTTGTAATACTCACCCCCATCCTGCCTTTTCCGCTCAGCTGCCTGCCTGCCCACACCTTTGGTGTATTAATGGCCCTTGACAGCAACAGGATGAGAGGAGGTTGCTGATGGTGAAGCCCTGCATCCACTTAAATTAGCCACAGAAAACGTGCTCAGGAACAGTACAAAACGCATGATGTATGCATGATTTCATGTGTCCATTGTTTTATCCTCAGCCTAGTACGGGTCCACGCACCCCCCATGTCCTTCCCATTACTGTTAAAAACTTATTCCAGGAAAACATTTTGCCACAAGCACCCCCCGCCCCAGAAGAAAGAGGGTTTGATCAACAATCAATACCAGGAGTCATTCGGCATTCCAGGGCGCATATGCTGTGTCCGCCATCGTGGCTTATCAAACGAGAAATATCCATACTTTTCTCCCACTGTGGGTGTAATCCTTGCTACTTGGCCCTGCTGCTTTTAAGATGCCAAAAAAGGTGTAGACATCGGGTACTTTGAAGTTTGGCCACCGAAATTTCGAAAAGGCTTGCAGCATATTCTGACGGAGAACTTATTCACAGTCCCTCTCTTTTGTTTTTTTAATGCCCTCCCAGAAAAGTACAAAAATTACCAGAAAAAAAAAGGACAATTAAGAAGCATCTTTTTAAGCACAGCAGGGATCACTGCCCAGCAACTCTGACTTAACATTCCCATGACAATTAGGGAATGCTCATCTGGCACCCCACCCCCATCCTGCCTTTTCAGCTCAGCTGCCTGCCAGCCCACACCTTTGGCGTATTAATGGCCATTGTCAGCAACAGGATGAGAGGAGGTTGCTGATGGTGAAGCCCTGCATCCACTTAAATTAGCCACAGAAAACGTGCTCAGGGACAGTACAAAACGCATGATGTATGCATGAATTTTCGCCTGCTTATTCATGCCGTTTTGACTCCCGTTGCGGACTTGACATTACCAATTCGAAAAACCGCAATCCCTGTCAGCAGATAATCCGGTTACATAAATTACTACTGCTGTTCCCCCGTGCCATAAATCGAAAAGTTTCAACATCCAGCCAGCAGTACTGAGAGTCACTTCAGAGTTAACAGATGTATGCAATCCCTCAGGAAATGCCTCTCTATCTCTCCCCCTCCTTTACCCTGCAGGAGTCTTGTTACACCTTTTACAACAGGAAAAACAATCCTTCATTTGCCTGTCCTTACACGGAGTGCTTAACTTTCTCCCTGATTACTTTACTGCTGCATGACTAATGGTAACTGCATTACACATGGGCGTCATTGTTATAAAGCCCTCCCGTAAACCAGATGTTTGCATTTTACAAAGTACACAGCTACTCCATGCGATTGAGAATAATGGAATGTTTCATCGCCCCTCCAAAATCGGTTATCCGGCTAATCGATGTTGTTCCACCCATACAGAAAGTCAACCAACTTCCTGATGTTTTGTATCGGATATGTTTGGGCATGCTATACTCGGTTGTAGAATCCTAAACGCAACTGCCTCATTCGGTATTTATATATTATGTGATGGATGTGAATGAACCACATGCAAACAGTTTCCTGTATTTTGTTCTCAAAGGCCATTAAGTTATACTGCTCTAATTTTTTGCCCTTTGTTATGTTATTAAAAACAATTTGGTCACACAATAAGCTTGTCTCACAACTGCTAGCACCAAGCTGTAAGGATATTCTGGTGAGGGCAAGATAATGGCCCATCGGAAAAAATTAGCCACAGAAGCAGGAATGGAACTCCAAGGTCAAACATTCTACTTCTCTTCGATAACAGTATGGAAACATTGATCTTGATATTTTCCCACATGCATTGAGGCATGTGGGAAGTTAGGTTACCCAGACAATACCTCAATTGAGACTCCCATATGCAAGGTATGTTACATAGATATTCTGTTGCTGTCCTGAATGGATCTAAAACCTGGACAAAAGCTTAATTTTGCAAATGGGGGGAGGAGTAATCCTGTCTGTTAACATATCACATCTGAAAACTGTGGCCTACGGAGTTTGGTCTCAGAGCTCTTGGTTAATTTCAATTTCCATTCATCCCCTCTGAAGAGCAGCTGAGACAGGGTGTTCAGGTAGTCCTTAGGCCTGATTATTGACTGCCTTGTTTATTACTAGGCAGTTTGATATTCAATCAATCTAGCCATAATGCCCTACTGGGTGGCTTTTGAAACCAGGCTATTCCTTCAAATCCTGCATGAAAATAACTTTGGCCCCGCAGTAATGAGGAGCGGGCCACGATCTAACGCTGAAGCCTTTAGGGTTGCCTCCAGGGAGCTACATAGAAATGGATTTTTTAGATCACCATCTCAGTGTAGGTCGAAATTTAAACTATTAAGACAACAATTTAACTTTGCACTGCTGCACTTTGGCCCTAACCCTTCCCCTGTCCAGCAGTCCGCTTTTTGGCAAGAAATGCAACCTCTGTGGATTCAAGCGGGGAGGCCACGCCCACTGCGTAATTTTCCTTACGGTAAGAACTTATAATCAACTTCTTCAGTAATACAGCTTTTCGATAAATTGAAATTATACTAGAACTGTGCCTGGCTGAGAATGTACACTGAGGAACACAATACTATGTCCGCTATGCATTAGGGGTCAGTTCATCACTGCAAAAGTGATACAGACTGAGGAGAAGGAATTGAGTGGAGTCCACAGGGAAGAAGGAGAGCAAAACTTGGGTAGTACAAAGAGGACTGTGGAGGATAACCCGGGAGAGAACTTGGAAGGGAGGTGGAGTCCTGCACGGATTACCACTGGCTTCTTGGCAGTAATTCAAAGAGTGGTGACATGGGATATGTTGAAGACAGAAATGGAGGGACTAAGTGTGAAGACAGACGATAAGAGTGCTCAGACTGATGAGAGAGAGAAAGGAATAAGGATAATGGAGGAAAAGGAAATTCAAACAGATGATTGGAAGATTAGAGGAAGAGATAAGAAGATACAGGTGGGAGGGAGATATGGAGACATGTCGGTGGGGTTGTATTGGCACACGGGGGTCCAGGTAAACCGAGATCTGGAGAAGGTAGCTAGACAGATAGGAGTCCAAAAAGTAGAGTATTATACAGGGAAGCCAGTGTGCAAACAGAGGGGCGCGAGATGGAAAAAGGGTCTCGTGAAAGGAAGGAAGTGCGCGAGGCGAAGACAGAGTACCCGACGGGGAGAGAGACGGTTAAAGACGTTAGGGAGGGAGTCCCTAGGAGGAGGGATATACTCCAGAAGGCAGACACGGGATTACCATTGCCAACACCTGAAATCCCTCCCCGTTACCCATGGAAGAGCAATATTCCAGAGGGGAAAGATAGAAAAGAGAATCAGGTAGCAAGCCCACCTGGATGGATACCAGGGTGGGGATGGAGTCCCGGTCTGGAAGGGCAACACCCGTATGGCGGAGCTCGTTGCGGGAATCCTGCGGCAATACCACCGAAAGCTCACCCCAAGTAAAAAGTAATGTGTCCCAACAAGGAAACATGTTGTTTAATAATTCGTTTGAACCAAACTTTGATATACCTGTGTTATCTCCCGTTGGAGAAAGTTGTTTCGATAAAGAAAGAGAGAAAGCAAGAGTTGGAAGTTTAAATAAAGATGTGTTTATTTTACAAGAATCAGCCAAGTCTGCGCCTAATTCTTCCAGAGTACATATAGAAGTTAACAGAGAACCCTCACACCCATTATTTAGCCTGAGCAAATACAGAACACCCCACCCCCTGCAAGGAACACACCCCACACCCGCTTAAGAACACAAAAGCTTTCCCACTCATTTGAAAATACATTTAGGCAATTTTTATTTTTCTAAAAAAGAGAAATGTCACAGAGGGATTGACATTTCCATGTAATTCTCTCCTGTTTGCACACTGTTGCAGGGAATATGTTGGTTTCAGTCAGAAAAAAAATCTTACACCCAACTCATTATAGGGGTACACAAGGCTTTTTGACAGACAGCACTGGTTCAGACAACAGGCAGGTATTTGCAGATCCACACAAGAGGAGTTAACTTTTTCAAGCTTTGTTAGATGTGCATAAGACAGACCCGTTTTGATTGGTTGCAACAGAACAGTCTCAGCACCACATATATGGTCTTTTGGTAATAGAGTTTCCTCTCCCATTTCCGTTTTTGCGATATCATATTATTGAGGTTGCACTGATACATTTCCGCTTATGGGGAACAAACATTTTATTTCTTTCTATTCATGAGCTGCCCCCCCCACTTCATGGTTTACATTAAGCAATTAATTTCATGCTACTGTACGGTTCTGTAAATCAAATTGCGCCTGTAATCACCTTTCTAATTGATACCTGGAATGTGAGATCTATGAACCAGGGTAAGCTGGATGTGGTCAAACGTGAGATGGAAAGAATAAACATTGACATCCTGGGCATCAGTGAACTTAAATGGACAGGAATGGGTGAATTCAGTTCAGATGACTATCACATCTACTACTGTGGGCAGGAATCCCATAGGAGAAATGGAGTAGCCCTCATAGTCAACAATAGAGTGAGAAAAGCAGTGCTGGGATACAACCTAAAAATGATAGAATGATTTCAGTACGATTCCAAGGCAGTCCTTTCAACATCACAGTAATCCAAGTTTATGCACTAACTACCGGTGCTGAAGAGTCTGAGATTGACCAATTTTATGAAGACTTACAAGAACTTCTAGAACTGACACCAAAGAAAGATGTTCTTCTCATCATAGCGGATTGGAATGCTAAAGTAGGGAGTCAAGTGATAAAAGGAATAACTGGCAAGTTCGGCCTTGGAGTTCCAAATAAAGCAGGACAAAGGCTAATTGAGTTTTGTCAAGAGAACAAGCTGGTCATTGCAAATACTCTTTTCCAACAACACAAAAGGCGACTCTACACATAGACATCACCAGATGGACAATACCGGAATCAAATTGACTTATGTTCTCTGCAGCCAAAGATGGAGATCTATACAATCAGCAAAAACAAGACCTGGTGCTGACTGTGGCTCAGATCGCTTCTTATTTCAAAATTCAAACTTAAACTGAAGAAAGTAGGGAAGATCACTGGGCCAGTGAAGTATAACCTAAGTCAAATCCCATATGAATACACAGTGGAAGTGAAGAATAGGCCGTTACTTCACGAACCGCTCGCTTCGCGGCAAGCCCTCATTTCTGTGCGAATCGATCGTTTCAGTCCGCACGCTCCTCCTTTTTGGCTGCGATGCCACCCCGACCACGCCCCCTTTACCGTGCTCCAAACGGGGTGAGTGGTTCCCCTGCCAGCGGCCGGGAATCTTTTCGCTTCGCATCTCGCTTCGCTCCCAACGTCACGTGTGGACTTGGTTTTTTCTTTCTTTCTTTTTTTTTTTTGAGCTACTTTTGCTCCGAAATATCGATGCATCGATATTTCGGTTAACCGGTTCTTAGCTCTTGCCGTCTGTAGTGACAATATGCAGATATTTGTGTTTATTTATACAACTTTTCATCTGTACCCCGGTGTCTCGTCGTTCCTTTTTTTATTCACCCTTCAAACGCCAGGTGTCACTGTTTTCCCCTGCCCGCCCCCCCCTTTAAATTTGTTAATTGATCCTATAACCAAGTGGTGGCGTTGTGTAAAACCCATTACGACTGTTTACATTCCGGTTGCAACTCGTTGGCGTTGTTTACCTCGATTCCCGGATGTTGCCCGAGTAATATAACCGCCATGCTTTTGAGTCAGCCGTAATTGTTTCTGTGCGAACAGTGCCTCTGAGCATATGCAGAGTTAAAGCAGCATGACTTTCCCCCCCCTCCATTTAGAGGCCAAGCTTTATGAATCACATCGTCTGCTGTTTTGATTTCTACTGTGGTGTAACCCCCGCCGCAATAGAGCGCACCCCCCCTCAAAAAAAACCCCGCCGTACTAAGAACCAGCAGCTGAACGATGGGTCCCGATGCCTCGAAGCCTTTTAATAATTCCTTGATCCCATACCCTTGCTGAAGCGCCCTGACGTTAAGAGATAAATGTTTCCGCCTCTCTTTGGATTCAGCCGTACTTGTTTCTTTGCAAGAGTGCCTCTGAGCATAAGCAGAGTTAAAGCCGCATAATTTATTCCCCCTCCATTTATAGGCAAAGCTTTATGAATCACATTGTCTGCTGTTTGGATTTCTGTGGTGTAACCCCCGCCTCAAGTTTTACCGCAACCCCCCCTCAAAAAAACCCCCGCCATTTATTACACAAAATGTGCTCAGCTGAAACATCTTTTGGCTACCTCAAAAGCGTTTACAAACGAAACGCTAACGTTTCTGGGCGCTCTACTTCATGAACTACCGTTCTGCATGATGTTCTTTGCATGTATTCACATGCCCCCCCTTCTCTAAGCAGAAACCAATGTCCAGTGAATTAAAACCTCCTTTTGACAGTTGAGTACCGCTGCCTCGATAAACCAAAAGGACCGTACCTTCGACTGTGCTCTATCAGAAGGCACCAACTGTTTGGCGCAGGAAGTTTTTGTTATTAATTTATGGCCAACCCGAAATTAAGTCGTTTAACAGAATTACTGGTACGCCCTAAGAGATGCAAAAGTTGTACTGCATTGAAGAAAAATATTTTCGGAAACGTGCTGAGAGAGTAAACAGACAAACATCTATCGCGGCCCCTAAAACTAGCAGTGGTACGTTCCTTCATTGTTCATAAGGGTCAGTCCCATGGTATGAACTTCTGACCTCTTGCTGGCCATCAGGCAGTAATAAACAGGATCTGCCTTCCTGACGGCAGGTGTTGCACTAGCAGGAGCCTGTCCATTAGAATCTCCAACCCATTGCCTCCTCAAACAATGGGGCCCTCAGTTACCAAGGCCGAATAAAATGTTTCAAGTGGTAACCTTCATCCTGTCTTCCTGATTAGTTTGGAGGACTTTGCAAGCCCTCTGAATGAATATATCTTAGGACAGTGATTAAAATTATTCTTCTTAAAATAAATGAAACTAAGCATTGCATTTAAATCTTTGTTTTTATTCCTTGGAAACCATCATATGCACGGGTTGAAAAGACTTTATGAACTGTTTACTTGCAGAAAGTCTGTATAGCATTTATGTAGGCATGGTATATAGACTCCTAGGCACCTGGGACTGGAACGACTCGTTGACCCCACCTCCTATTGGTTGAAATTAGTTTCATTTTCCAGAGAAATGTTCAGGGTCCTGCAACAAAACCTTATAAATACCCTGGAGTACCTTTAGAAACCCGTGGAGAGTTTGTGGTGTTGAGGATTGTACTGCAGTGTAGCTTGGAGATATTCTTTATATAGGAGGAACAAAAGTGAGGATATGATGGAAGGAGGGAGGGGTAGATTTTGGACAGAGGCGGAGGTTACTGCACTACTAGATATTTTTATTGAGAACAGGCTTGGCCCTGTTCTTTTTCACATGCAGCCTAGGAGAAATGAAGAAGCCTTCAGGCTGGCTGCTCGCCAACTCGCAAGGCTTAATTATGCTCGAAATCCCAGGCAAATAAGGTCCAAGTTTAAGACCCTGAGACAAAATTCTAACAGGTGTCTTTACTATTTTGGCGAGGGTGCAGAGGAGAGGCACCAATCTGCATATTGGGGGCAGCTACTGCAATTGTGGATTCAAGCGGATCGGCCCCACCCAGCAAATCTCTTCCTCGCAGGTAAGATCCCTCACAAACAACATCTTTATGTACTATTAATTAATTTGATGCCAATGTTTACATTAAATAAGACCCTAGCCAAAATACAACTTTTGTAATACTATTTTTTTTACATGTAGAACTGTGCACTGTTTTGGATGCCTTATTAGTTCATTAGAAAATTTGTGAATTCTACTATTCATAAATTTTCACAGTAACTGTGTACTGCAGTAAATCCTGAATGTATTTACATTGTCTTCATGTCAGGCCCTTGCTAATCTGTAGGTAACATACATGGGTCAATTGGTTCTGCATGTCCCAACATTCCAATGTTCACCCATAGTCAGAAAAGCCACAAGTTCTGGTAACTGCAAATACAGTAATGAGTTGTACAGATACATGGTAATACTTCTTTCGAAGGATAATACAATTTATGCTCAGTAAATTATATGCCAACCCTTTACACCATTTCTGTTTTGAACTGTAGGAGCAGGTCCAGCCAGACAACTCGGGCTAAGAAGGGGAGCACAGCAGCAACACAGATTGCCTGAAAAGAGGAGACCTCACGAGGGAGATTCAGATGCTTCTGATGAAGAGCAGGCCTTGGGCGAGAACATCCAACTTCAGGCACAGGAACCGCCACAAGTCCATGATGAACCAGAGGCAGAACAAGCAGGAGATGACCAGCAGCAAGGTTTGTAGCATTTCAAAGTGTTTCAGGATGATAGGATTTAGATTACAACTGCACATTATTAACACTAAAACTCAAACCTTTCTGATCAATTCAGACATTTTACCAGAACGCCCGCTGGACATTATGCACCAACCTGTGCTTCGGGCGGAGATGGAGAACTGGGTTGCTGTTTTGCAAGATGTAGTGGCTAGAGGTACATTTCAAGTATCATAGATGTTATTAGCACACTTACAAAAAAACATTACCAGTGCTTAGCAGTATTTGAAATACGTACATTGTAGATTTCCTGTGAGGCGTGACTCCCAAAAGATAAAAAGAAGTGGGTAAACAAGGTAGCATGGGCTTATGTTTTAGGTAACTGCAGTGCTATGAGAAAACAACAAGGCATAAGTGTCGGAATGGCTGCTCCGCCAGGATGGATCCTTGGTTGGGGTTGGGAACATCCTCTCCGGGCTCTGCCTCCTGCCCTAGGGAATCTAGTTGGTGGTCCTCAGAAGAAACCGCCCATGAGAGCGTCAAAGTAAGAAATAATCCGTTCATTGAAAATAAAAGGAATCTGTTTCAAGTTACTCTCCAAGTTCAAACATTCCTTTAACTCCCCATGTAACACAATGTAACGCCGAAAAGGGAAACAAACACTTATGTGAATTGTTTAATAAAAATTAATTAGATTTTTCAATGAACAAGAATATCAATGCATTTTCTTCGCCGGAACCTTTAATCAACTTAGAAGAACCCGCACAAATTGCCGCCCAACGTGATGAGATCTTACTCAAAAAGATAGAAGACGAAAATGCCTGGCTCCGTAGTACACTCAAAGGGCAAGAAAAGATGATTGATACCTTGGCAGATCATAATAAAATATTGCTAGATCGCATGGCATACTTCAACCAGTCCGGGGACAAGACGACAACACATTCAAACAATAAGACACAGACTGCAGATAATGGGGGGATGAAATTTCCAGTTAAATTGCAAAAGATTACGAACTCCGATGATATAGAAGCCTACTTGAATACTTTTGAACGCACGGCCATGGCAGCAAAGTGGCCGAAGGAACAACGGGCAATAATACTAACCCCTTGTCTCACAGGAGATTTGCAAGTAGTAATTGATGCCTTAGGACCCCAAGATGCTATAAACTACGACACAGTCAAAAGAACATAATTATTAACATTCAATATCTCCGAGGAGGCTTACAGGAAAAAGTTCCGAGTCCTCCAACTGCAAACAGGAATACACCCCCGCCCACTCGCCCAACGGATGAAGGCTAACGTCACTAAATGGCTGCAACCAGGCAAACGTAATTGAACAAATTGTAATAGAGCAACTGCTTACCACTGCTAGCACTTCAGTACACAACTGGGTGAAAAGGAATCAGCCAAAGACGTGGAGGAAGTGATTGTTCTATTGAAAAATTATCATCAAAACAACGACCGGCAAGCAGGATCTCGCGAGACTGCAGGAAACGCCGAGAGGTTTCGGGACAAAATGGCGGTGCCCATACCGAGAGAAGGCGCGAGAGGAGGACCAACGGTGACTTCAAAGGACAGGCCTCCTGAATCCCTCCAAATAGCGACAACGAGAACGGGAAAGCAGGTCACTTGGGGACCGCCAGACCGACCGAGTATGCCCTTCCCCACCGGCAGAGATCGCAAGGCAGTATGTTTTATCTGCGGCTCCGCGGACCATTTTAAAAAATAATGCCCCCAATTGAACTGCGCCTGGGCAGAAACGGGGCACCTACACGAGGGATTACAAGGGTGGAGGCCGCCAAAAGGTTGGGAGGTGGATGTCTTAGTGAATGGAGAAAAGAACACAGCGTTAGTAGACACGGGATGCAGACAAACATTAGTTAAAACATTTAAAAGGGGAGGGGTTAACCGACAATATTTCTGTTCAATGTATTCATGGTGACTCAAAACTGTATAAGACCAGGTGGGCGACTGTGGAAGTCCAGGGTAAATTATATAAAATGAAAGTTGGAATTGTCCCATCTTTGGCGAAGGAAATGCTGCTAGGCAGAGACTGGGAGGGTATTAATAATTTTATATTGTCTCAGGAAGCAATGTGCTCAGGTGTGACGCCTCCGGATCAGAGACCATGGAAGCAGATGTCACAGGCGTGGACGGACATGACCCAAGGTACATGCAACCGGGTGAGGTTATGGCAACAGGAGGATGAGTCGTTAGAACCGTTGCGTGCAGAAGCTAAACTTGAAGGGTCAATAACTAAAGGGGAGAAGGGGGTAGAGCTCCGTAATGGTCTCTTATATTATATTGATCAGGAGGGCACTGATAAACTGATAGTTCCCAACGGATGTAGACAGCTTATCCTCACATTAGCCCATGACATTCCTTTATCTGGCCATTTGGCCTATGACAAAACGCTAGCATGTTTGGCTTCGAGGTTTTGGTGGCCAGGGATGCCACATGATGTTGAAATGTACTGTAAAACTTGTCCAATTTGTCAAAAAACTCAACCGAGACCTCCAAAGGGGACGGAGCTGATTCCAATGCCACTAATGGTCAAACCTTTTGAACGAGTAGGATTGGATATAATTGGCCCCTTAAAGCGATCAGCAGGGGGACATACCCACGTCCTGGTGCTCATTGATTATGCAACATGATACCCAGAGGCAGTTCCTCTCCGTTCTACTTCTGCTAGGGTATTGGCTCGAGAATTACTTCAAATTTTCACCAGAATGCGATTTCCACACGAAATTTTGACAGACCAAGGGTCAAATTTTATGAGCCAGACCCTGAAAGAGATGTGGCAGATATTAGATGTGCGACCACTGCACACAACAGTTTATCACCCACAGTGTAATGGATTGGTGGAAAGGTTTAATAAAACGTTGAAACAAATGCTAAGGAAAGTTATCAATGAGACGCCTACCAAGTGGCATTTGATGATAGCTCCATTGATGTTTGCTATCATAGAAGTTCCCTAATCGTCTACAGGTTATTCACCTTTTGAACTACTATATGGTTCAAACCCTAGGGGTACACTAGACTTGATAAGAGAAAAATGGGAAGAAGGTGAAGATACTTCCATATGCACAATAAAACACATAATAGAAATGCGAGATAGGCTGAGGCAGGCGCAAAATATGGTGGTACATAACCTGCAACAAGCACAGTATAAGCAAAAACAAAGGTATGATAGGAAGGTGAAACCTAGACAACTCCAAGTTGGACAGAAGGTACTTTTGCTACTGCCCGCTGACCAATCTAAACTGTTTGCACAGTGGCATGGTCCATATACTGTGCTTAGGCGTCTAAATGCGGTAGATTATGAGATTGAAACACCGGATAGGAAAAAGAAAATGGGAATATATGACATCAACTTGTTAAAACAATGGGAAGAGCGAGAGGTCTGCTGGGCAGACATAGCATCAGATGATCTAGGACCCAGAATGGGCCACAGGAAAGGGTGAACTTACCATATGCCAGGACCTGGACAAAACACAACAAATGGATTTAAAAAATTTACAAGAACAGTTTCATGATGTCTTCTCAGACACACCGGGGAAAACAACCCGGGCGGAACATAAAATTGATACTCCACCAGGGGTGTTGGTTAGAGACCATGGCAGGTTATGGCCTCGTCACCTTGTACCTGTAATTAAAGAGGAAGTGGATAAAATGCTACACCTCGGTGTTATAGAACCTTCTAATAGTCCCTGGCGGAGCCATCCCGTGGTTGTTCCTAAACCAGACGGGACTATACGGTTCTGCATCGACTTCCGTAAAGTGAATAAGGTGTCTAAATTTGATGCCTACACCATGCCAAGAATAGATGAGGTACTAGACAGGTTAGGAGAGGCAGGGGTACTCTCCTCCTTGGATATGACCAAAGGCTACTGGTAGATCCCATTACGGGGTGAGGACAAGGAAAAAACGGCATTTGCCACGCCACAAGGACTTTTTAATTTTAAATTTATGCCTTTTGGCTTGCATGGGGCAGGGGCTACGTTTCAACGGCTAATGGACAAGGTATTGGCTCCATTTAGAGATTTCGCCATAGCTTACATCGATGACATAATCATTTTTAGTAGGGATTGGAAGGAACACATAGAATACCTACACAAAGTTTTATCTCGCTTAAGGCAAGTTGGCTTGAGAGTTAATCCCCAAAAACGCAAAATAGCAAGGAACTGCATAGATTTCTTAGGCTTTAAAAAACAACAAGGGAAGATCCTCCCACAGGAGGACAAGGTTGATAAGCTGTCATGCTGGCCAATCCCAAGAATGAAGAAGGATGTTCAGAGATTTTTGGGGTTGGCAGGGTATTACCGACAGTTTATTAAAGACTTTTCTTCTATAGCAGCGCCACTCACTGATTTAACTAGGAAACATAGGTCCAGAACCATACAATGGGGATGGAGGGAACAGCAGGCCTACAAGATGTTAATGCATAAGTTATGTTCCTATCCACTCAGACACGCCCCAGATTTCAGGTACCCCTTCATCCTCCAAACAGATGCCTCTGACAGGGGGATTGGTGCCGTTCTGGCACAAGACATTCAGGGCGAGGAGCATCCTATCCTATTTATAAGGCGAAAATTGAAAGATAAGGAACTCCGCTATGCCACTGTTGAAAAGGAAGCATTAGCAGTGAAGTGGGCTATAAATACCCCACAATATTATCTCTTGGGAGCTAAATTCACATTGATTACGGATCATGCCCCACTGGTGTGGCTTAGCCACATGAAAAACTGCAACCCACGGCTTACCCGCTGGTACTTAAGCTTACAACCATTCGCCTCTGACGTAAAATACAAAAAAGGCAGGGAACACACTAATGCAGACTATTTTTCCCGACAGGGCCCATGGGTGGAGAACTCTACCCCGCGGACGACCAACTTGCCGGGGGTGGTGTGTGAGCCCGACAAGGAAAAGAACACACAGATTGTCGTTGGGTTGTCCGCTGAAGGGGAGGACGGTGCAACCCGCACAAAGACAAAAGAAGAGAGATAGCTACTCCGGATATAAGAGGGAATAGATCCCTTTGGGAATATCGAGGGATCAGGCGAGTTCTAATCCGCCAGGATGGATCCTTGGTTGGGGTTGGGAACATCCTCTCCGGGCTCTGCCTCCTGCCCTAGGGAATCTAGTTGGTGGTCCTCTGAAGAAACCGCCCATGAGAGCGTCAAAGTAAGAAATAATCCGTTCATTGAAAATAAAAGGAATCTGTTTCA
>JAHTLZ010003542.1:80541952-80562399 GCA_023846285.1 Phrynocephalus versicolor
CCTGTGCAGGGCATTGAGAGACTTGGGTGCCAGGATTGGCAAACCCCGTGCTCCTATTTCCTTGTTTGTTGTGCTGCTGTTTTGAGTCCATCTCACTCATTTACTTGCACAGTTCCTTGGTGCTTTTCTTTACTATCACATTATACATTCCCTGGCCTGAGCCACAAGAAGTGAGAAAAATGAGGAGGGGTCGCAAAGAAGAGGGCAGGGGAGGGAACCCCTACTATAAGATAAACTGGGCCACGTTTCTGAGGGAAGGGACAGGAAGTAGTGCAGAAAGTGATACTGGTGCAACTCCCTCACCGAGAAGCAGTGCCAGTGGCACAAGCAGCACTGTGCCATCGTCTGTCACCGAGGGAAGCATGGATGAGGCGTACCAAATCCCATCTCCATTACTTGACAGCCCCACCCTTAATCAGCAAGAAGACAAGGGCTCTGATTCTGAAATGGCATCAGAATCAGAATCGGGCTCCTTGTATCTAAACATTCCAGATTCTGAGGACCTGTTGGCAGGGACAGACTTAAGGCAGGCTCCAGGCAGTGACGGAAGGAGCAGCCCTCTTTCCACCCAGAGTACCACCAGTGAGAGCAGTAGTACTACTTTACTTTCCCGGCAGGACACAGGCCACACCAGTACCACAGCCGCGGCAGCGGCAGGCAGTAACAGAGGGGGCATTACTTTCTGTAAGCCACGAGGGTGTCTCTGGGAGCATTTTGAGAACAGCCCCCAAGACGCAAGGATGGCGGTGTGCAAGATATGCGGGGTGGTCTTGCGCAGGGGGAATGACCCCAAACACCTCTCCTCAAGTGGGTTGCGCAGCCACCTGATGAGGAAGCACCCTGGGACTCTGACTGGAACCCTGTCAGGCCCTTGCTCTTCAGGGAGGAAGAGATTGGAAGAAGGGTTAGAGAAAGAAAAACAAAGCTCCGCTAGTGAGAGTGGGAAGAGGCAGACCACTCTGCAGGAAGTGGGTCTGTTGGGTGGGACTTTTGTCAGCCCGCGAAATAGGGCCAAAGCACAGGAGAGCACCACTCGAGTGGTGGGTGAAATTGTGGCCTTGAACGGGTTGCCCCTCTCCTTTGTGGATTCATCAGGCTTCAGGCACCTGATGAAGCACGTGGCACCATGGTACGAGCCTCCATCCCGACGTACCTTCAGCAGGCGGGTGATTCCCTCCCTTTATGAGTCTGTCAGGGACAGGATCCGGGCCCTGCTGCAGGCGGCCAGAGGGAGGAAGATCCACTTCACTTCCGACCTCTGGACCGGTGGGCACCACGGATACCTCTCTCTGACGGCTCACTGGTGGCAACCCAAGGAGGTCCTGGAGCCCCGGTCAGCCCATGAGCAGCTGCAGGGAGAGGCACAAGGCAGCACCCCAAGCGGGTATAGGGTGGTGCTTCTCCAGGCCCAAAGCATGGAGGACAACGCCACAGGGATCAACATTGCTGACGTTCTCAAGACAGCAATGCGAGAGTGGGGATTGGGGACAGAGGGACAGGTCAATCGTGGAGTCATGGTTACAGACGTGGGCCGTAACATGACCAACGCGGTTCTTGGGGCAGGGTTCCAGGGCATCGTGTGCGCAGCACACAAACTGCATCTAGTGGTGGGCGATGCCATTGGCCTGGGTGCACCAAAGGACTCCTGGTGTAAGGGGACCAGGGAGACCAGGGCCTTGCTGGACAAGTGTCGGAAGATCGTGGGGCACTTCGCTCGCAGCGTAAAGGCAGCCAGGATGATGCGTGAGAGGCAGGCGGAGACGAGCCGACCGAAGCACGTCCTGATCCAGGACGTGACCACCCGGTGGAACTCCACCCACGAAATGGTCAGGCGTCTGGTGGAGCAGAAGGAAGTGGTGGAATACATCATGTCAACCACCCCAGTCCTGCATGAGGGGAGGGAATTGGACCTTGGTTCTACGGAGTGGCTCGCCCTCTCCCAGATGGCGGGTATCCTGCAGCCTTTTGAGGAGACCACCCACGTCCTCAGCAGCTACAACGCCAGCCTGGGCCACGTTCTCCCCCTGGTCAATGCCCTTCGCCAACACCTAGAGACTAGTATCCGGGAGCAGGGCATTGGCAGAGAGGCTGTTGACCGGCGTGGATACCCGCCTTGGCCCACTAAGAAGGGAAAACGTGTACCAGATGGCCTGCCTGTGCGACCCTCGCGTCAAGGTTCCCTGGCGGCCAACACTGCCGAACTGAAATCCTGGAAGACGGAGCTATGCCGTCAAGTCAGGGCTCTCTCCGATCAGAGCCAGGCGTTTCAGAGGGCGCACAGAAGCCAGAGCGATGCTGAGGAGGACTCCTCGCAAGGATCCACATCCCTCTGTACTCCAGGAGCGTACACCCAGAGACCAGGTTCCGTTCCAGCAGCCAACTACCTGGCCTCTGCCCTAGCCATGGCAGTTTCCTCCTCAGTGGAGCCAAGGGAGGAAGAAGTAGCGGACCCCGCTCAGACCATGGTGAAGGAGTACATGACCGAGCACCTCCAACCCCTCACCTCAGACGCACTGCACTACTGGGCCAGAAAGGCAGACAACTGGCTCGCTCTTTCAACTCTGGCGTTGGACCTCTTGTCCATCCCACCCACCAGTGTCCAGAGTGAGCGTGTCTTCTCCCACATGGGAGATGTCCTGAGGCCGCGCCGCTGTCGCCTGGACCCGGAGACGGTGGAAAGGTTGACTTTCATCCACTTCAACCTTTCTACGTTGGGATTACCTCACCACTCCAAGACCTAAGTTGCTGCCTGTAACCTAACCTCCTGCCTGCAATCCTCCATGCCCGCCTGCAAGCCTGCCTGCCTGCCTCCCCTTGGCCCTACGAGCCTGCCTGCCTGGCCCTGTGAATACCTGCCGACTCCAGTGCCTAATGCCTGCAAAACTGCCTGCTTGACTGACTGACTGACTGACTGACTGCCTACCTGTATTCTCTCACACACACAACTGAAGGGTACTATAGTGGCCCAATGTTTCTAGCCCTGGCCTGTCTCCAAATCCAGGCAGGGCCACTCAAAGTGTCATTGGAAAGGGTCTGTCTGTATTGGCCCAATGTTTCTAGCCCTGGCCTGTCTCCAAATCCAGGCAGGGCCACTCAAAGTGTCATTGGAAAGGGTCAGTATTGGTCCAATGTTTCCCCGTAGGCCATGGCTGGTCTGAGTGAGACCCTAATACCTGCCTTCCTTGGTGCTTCACACCGTTCCCTGGGGTCTAGGCGCCAATCTGCTAACAAAGTGGTGAGGAAGCACTTTACAACAACCTACCTCAAAGACTGATTATCAGGGGGGTAGCTCTCCTCTTTACAGCCTTAAAGAAATAGACCCACCCAGTTCTCCTGCTTCAACTCTGTCTCCTTGTTTGGCAACTCCCGTTCTCCTGGGGTGGCTGGCAATAGAAACTCTGCCTCCCAAAGCAGAATCAATCCTCCCTACTGGCACTTTGACTTTGTGCCTTCCCAATCCCTAGCCTGGGTGGCTGGTATCCTCTAAGCCTGCGTCTAGGCTACCCATACCTGTAAGCCAGACAAGATGCTTCCCTGCCTGCCGTGCCCTCTGCCAACATGCCTGCCTGTCAGACTCCACCAGTCCCGGCTTTGAGCATGCCTTCCAGTTGCTTATCATTCAACCTCCCCCAGTCTACACTTCTGGCTTCCCAGTCCCATACTTTGTCATCTGGGCTGGTCTGTGAGTCACGTGTCCCACAAAGAAGGGCTGTGGAAAGGGAAAGACAGCTGCTCCGCTTCTATTGGGATTGGGAATTTTTGGGATGATACATGCCTCTCTGCAGGAAGTGCTGCCAGTGTGTGTGTGTTTTTGTCTGCCTCCTCTGCTGCTCCTCTTCACTCACAGCTGCATTGCACTGTGAATGGAGGGACCAGGAAGCCTCCAGGATTGGTTCTTGGTGGATACTCTGACCCACAAGGAATGTGTGAGTCTGTAACTCACACAGACCTAGTTCTGTTTCCTCCGCCACTCTTTCCACTGGGCTGCCAGCTGTGGCTCATAAAGAAGGGTAAAAATGTACCAGTTGCGTAGTGGTGGCACCACCATTTACAAATAGAACAGTTTTCAGAAAGTTCAAGGCTGGGCATTTGGAGTTGTGGGAGCTCGGATTTGCAATGAAGGCAATGGTCGTGGTTTACCGGCCCAGCATTCATAATTAGTCTCCAGCGTGGCCTCCGCCACTCTTTCCTCTGGGATGCAAGACACTGTGCCTCACAAAGAAGGGAAACGTACTTGTTGTGTGCGTACTCCAATCAGAAAGTAACATGTGTGGATCTTGGTGCTGTGCTGCTGTGTGACCCTGTCATACCCTATTTGTCGTCACGTTTTCTTTGACCCACAGGCTGCCGGAAAAGAAAAACTACTGGTTGCAAATCTAGGTTGTGATTGATGATGATGATTGAGTTATGGGAACACTAATCAGGAACAGCTGGTGGTGGGCTTAGGGTTAGGGTTAGGGGTGATGTTTAGGCCTCCGCTACTCTGCCCTCTGGGCTGCAGAACACTGTGTCTCACAATGAAGGGCTGGAGTGGAATGTACTTGCACGTGCCACAGTTCGGAACAATAATAGTTTGTTTCTTAGAAATAGAATAGCCTTTCAGGAGGAAGTTCCAGGCTTGGCTCTTGGAGTTGTGGAACTGCTGTGATTCACAACGAAGGGCATGGAGATGGAATGCCGGCGGCAGTTAGGAGCAGTCTACCAGCACACAGCTGGGAAAGAAAGTCAGAAAGCTTGGCTTGCTGTCCTTTTGGAAGCCTGTGTGGTCAAAGACTCAGACTCAATCAAGCTCTGTGTCTTCTCGCTGCCTGCCTGTAGGCTCCCCCCACTTCCGGCTTAGCGGAGGCCTTCCAGCCGCTTCTCCTTCACCCTAACAGCACGGTCCAGTTAGTGCTTCAAGTTCAGCCCTGTCGCCACTCCCCTCAACTTGCCCATGCAGCAACCACGGCTGCTTCCGCCTCTAGGCGGAAAATCACTTGAGGAGAAGAAGACCAACTGTAACAGTGCAGTGCAGTCTATTTTGTTTAGAACTGGGGGACTCTGTCATCCCACACGGGTGTGTGTGTGTTTCTTTACACATTCCAGGTTGGGAAATCCCTTGACAGAAGAAGGGGAGATTCGGTGCTTCTCCTTCTACCCCCTCTAGTCTGGCCTTCTGGCCTCCACTACCCTTCACTCTGGGCTGCACACACTGTGGCTCACAGAGAAGGGCATTGTGCTGTGCTGGCTTGTGTGCTAGAAAACAGCCGTGGGCCCGTGATTGCTCTCCTCAAGTGGCTTGCGCAGCCACCTCATGCGAAAGCACCCTTGGACTCTGCCTGGGACAGTGACAGGCCTCTGCAGGAAGTAGTGCCGCTGTGTGGGAGTGTTGTCAGCCTCCGGACCGCTACTTAGTCTTCACTGGGCTGCCATACACTCTGGCTCACTAAGAAGGACAACTTACTGTTGTGATGGTGGCCCTCTGTCACCATTTACAAATAGAACGGTTTTTCGAAAAGTTCCAGGCTTGGCTGTTGGAGTTGTGGAACTTGTGATTCACCACGAAGGGCATGCCACTGGGCTGGGCTGCAATGCACTGTGTCTCTCTGTGAAGGGAGGGACAAGGAAGCCTCCATGTTTGGATACTCTCCTGACGCACACTGACTGTGTGAGTTTGTAATGCACACAGGC
This sequence comes from Phrynocephalus versicolor, assembly GCA_023846285.1. NCBI lineage: Eukaryota > Metazoa > Chordata > Lepidosauria > Squamata > Agamidae > Phrynocephalus > Phrynocephalus versicolor. Next base: position 80,547,623 of record JAHTLZ010003542.1, read on the forward strand.
TTAGCTCTGTTTCCTCCGCCACTCTTTCCACTTGGCTGCCAACTGTGGCTCAAAAAGAAGGGCATTTTCCTGGCCGTTGAAACAAAGGGCTTCCCTTGCGGAAGGAGTAGATTTTTGGGTACTGTGTGACCCTAGAAACCAAGGGGTTCCCTTGCAGAAGGAGTAGCCAGTGCCACTTTGTGTAGTGGAGCTGGGCTGCCAGACTGAGTCTGTGAAGGAAGGGTGACTGAGGTCCATTGGCTGCAATGCACTGTGTCTCTCTCTGAAGGGAGGGACAACGAAGCCTCCATGTTTGGATACTCTGACGCACACTGACTGTGTGAGTTTGTACTTCACACAGGCTTAGCTCTGTTTCCTCCTCCACTCTTTCCACTTGGCTGCCAACTGTGTCTCACTGAGAAGGTCCAGCAGAAATTGTGACCGCACCCACCCAAATAAATGAAGTGTTTGCCTTGGAGAAGGACTGAGTTTGGAGGCAGTTTGGCACTGCTGGCGTTGAAAACAAAGTGTTTCCCTTGTGGAAGGTGTAGGTTTTTGGGTACTACGGTGTGACCCTAGAAACAAAGGGGTTCCCTTGCAAAAGGAGTAGACTTTAGGGTTAGGCCACTAGTCTTTGTGGCACTCAGACTCAGCCCTTTAGGGCTCCCCTTCTCTTCACTCTGAGCTGCAATGTACTGTGAAGAGAGGGACAAGGAAGCCTCCATGTTTGGATACTCTGACGCACACTGACTGCGTGAGTTTGTAATTCACACAGGCTTAGCTCTGTTTCCTCCGCCACTCTTTCCATTTGGCTGCCAACTGTGGCTCACGAAGAAGGGCATTTTCCTGGCGTCCTCAGGCCATTCAGCCACGCTGGGCAACTGGAGCTTCCTGAGTGGCTGGCAATGATCCTCCCCAACTCAGGCCCTGTGGCCTAGGCTCAGACTCAGACCTGTGAGTCTCTGCCACTATTTCCTCTGGCTCTGGGCTGCAATACATGACTGTGGCTCACTAAAGAGTAGTTGTGTGCCAGCACTCCATTAGAACAGTTCACCAGAAAGTTCCAGGGTTGGTTCCTGGTGGTCTTTTTGTGTGACTCATTAAGAAGGGCATTGCCATAGCCTATTGGCAGTTTGCCAGGAAGCATATGGGAAGGAAGAGTCAGACAGAACTCTCCCAGTCCTCCCTTCCTGTCCTTTTGGCAGCCTCAGACTCAGGCTGTGTGGCCTCTGCAACTCCGTCCTCTGGGCTGCAAGACACTGTGCTGTGGCTCACTGAGAAGGGATGTCTGAAGTGACCAGCCAAAACTAAATTAAGTGTTTGCCTTGGAAAAGGACTGAGTTTGGAGGCACTTTGGCACTGCTGCCGTTGAGAACTACTCTGACGCACACTGACTGTGTGAGTTTGTAATTCACACAGGCTTAGCTCTCTTTCCTCCGCCACTCTTTCCATTTGGCTGCATACTGTGGCTCACGAAGAAGGGCATTTTCCTGGCGTCCTCCTCAGGCCATTCAGCCATGCTGGGGAGCTGCAGCTTCCTGGCAATGATCCTCCCCTACGGAGGCCCTGGGGCCTCAGACTCAGACTCAGCCACTCTTTCCTCTTGGATGCAAAACACTGTGGCTCACTAAGAAGGGAAGAGTAGTTGTGTGCAGCATGCACTCCAGTAGTTTATCGGACAGTTCCAGGCTTGGTTCTTGGAGTTGTGTTAGAGCTGCGAATCACTAAGAAGGGCATGGTAGTAGATTGCTGGGAGTTTGTAATTCACAGAGACCTAGCTCTGTCTCCTCCGCCACTCTTTCCACTGGGCAGCCAGCTGTGGCTCAGAAAGAAGGGAAAAAATGTACCAGTTGCGTGGTGGTGGCACCGCCATTTACAAATAGAACAGTTTTCCGAAAGTTCAAGGCTGGGCTTTTGGAGTTGTGGGAGCTGGGATTCACAAGGAAGGCCATGGTCGTGGATTGCTGGCCCAGCATTCAATTACTCCAACTCGTGGCCTCCGCCACTCTTTCCTCTGGGATGCAAGACACTGTGCCCCGCAAGGAAGGGAAGAAGAGTTGGGTGCCAGCACTCCATTAGTTTATTGCAAAGTTGCAGGCTTGGCTCTTGGAGTTGTGTGGGAACTGTGATTCACAAAGAAGGGCATGGTAGTAGACTGCCGGGCCAGCAGTTAGCAAGTCTACCAGCACACAGCTGGGGAGGAAGAGTCAGACTCAGATGTGGCTTCCTGTCCTTTTTGCAGCCTGTGTGGTGCCAGACCAAACTCAAGGTGATTGGCCTCCTCCGCCAGTCTTTCCTCTGGGCTGCAAGACGCCGTGTCTCACACTGAAGGGGGTTCCTGATTTGAACAGCGTTCATACGTACAGCACCACCAAGACTTAGTCAAAAAGTGACATGTGGTGGTGCATCGCAGGCAGTGTGGTGCCAGACCAAACTCAAGGTGATTGGCCTCCTCCTCCAGTCTTTCCTCTGGGCTGCAAGACGCCGTGTTTCACACAGAAGGGGGCCGGGGGGTACTGATTTGAACAGCGTTCGTACTACGTACAGCACCACCCAAGAGTTTGTCAGAAAGTGCCATGTGGTGCATCGCAGGCAGTGTGGTGCCAGACCAGACTCAAGGTGATTGGCCTCCTCCGCAACTCAGTCCTCTGGGCTGCAAGACACTGTGACCCAAGGCCAGTGGCATTTAAATTCGTCATGCCATTCAGCTCCATCCTTTTTATACTGGAGCTGGCAATGAGCCTGCCGCACTCTGGCTCTGTGCTGTGGTGCTCTCCTACTCTGCCTTGTGGCCTGGCCGGAGTGGCCGCCCTTACTCTGGCCTTATGGACGCTTCGACCATAGAGATAGTCCTCCTCCTTGTATAGCCTAGTGGGCTGGGCTGTGGGCTGTAAAACTTAAGTCAGAGCAACCCAGAGCCCTATCCCATTCCCATCCCTACCAAAACTATTCCTGGCTGTAGCTACTAGCTAGGTACGTACGTACAATGTAGCTTTAACCACCTCAGGCTCTAACTGTAGTGCTAATGCTGACCAATCCATGACCAAAAGCAGGGTTGCATTGGCTTTGGCTTTATTGCTGCTTGTCCTTTAAGTGTGTGTGACTTTGACTGTGAATGCGAACTGAAGCCAGAAGGACCTTGGAGATGGGGGGCCAATTTGAGAGGAGTAGAGTAGTAGACCCCTCATCCAGATTTGGGGAGGAACGGAATGTCTTTCTCCTGCTGCCTCTGAGAGAGGTGGAGGGGAGATGGGATGGATTCAAAACCAAACAATGAAAAAGTACAACAAACAGGCACGTCAGCCAGACCAAGTAGGGTGGCTGCTGGCTGGTTCAGCATCAGCAGACCAAGAGAAAAAAAAAGAAATGCAAATTTGTTTCTACCCCACTTTGTTTGCTTAGGATGCACTAGCCTTGTTGTGCAGCAGCAAGTCCATCACCCAGGCAACTGTATTTCGCCTGCTCGTTTGCGGGACCCGCGCCCGTCCGTGCGCCCGCCCGCTACTCCCCCTGCCGCTGCCGCCGCCCACGCATGTACCCCCGCGCCACTGCTGCCCGCGCTGCGCCCGCAAGCCGCAAGTCTCGGTCGGACGTCAAAATGCGCGAAATCGCGGCAGAAACAGAAACGAAAAAACGAACCGAGTAATTTTTCAGATTTTTCGTGAAAAACGGAGACGACCCGAAACAGAACCGGCCCGACTAACGACAACTCGAAATTTTTTTTTTTTCAAGTCGTGCCCATCTCTAACTACTACTGCATTTATTAAAATTTGTTTCTGGTTCCTATCTACAAGGGCCATTTGGGTTGTGCTATTTGAGGGATGGATTTGGAGTAGAGGTGTGCTTTCGCTTGCATTTCATTATTCCTGGCAATTTTAGGTTTTCATTCCCTTAATTTAATTAATTTTAAAGCGCAACATAATCATTTTACGTTTTGGTGTGTTAATTGTCCCTGCTTTTTGAATTTTGAATTTTGATTCATAGCTGTTTTTAGGAGCATCCTTCTGATGTGCTCACTCATTGCTTTATAGTCCTGTGATATTTCCACAATCACAGCAGAACACTGCAGTTTTATTGAAATAAATAAAATATAAATACATAAGATTTTTCAGTTATGAGCATGCCGATGAGAAAATTACAGATCCACAGAACAACTTTAAAGTAAATTTTTATTTTCATTTGTTTGACGTGGCAATTACAAAACTAAATGAACGGTTTGAACTGTTAAGTGCACACAATGACAGCTTTGCATTTTTACAAAATATAGACAAATGGAAAAAATTAGAGGCAGGCCAGAAAAGAGCAGTGTGTCTGAAATTGCAACAGAAACTGACTTCTGAAAGTGGAGCTGCTGATATAGATGGAGAAGATCTATTTCATGAGCTAGAACTCTTACCAATTGTTTTCAACTGGATGTTTTCAATTATATATACTCAAATAATTTGACATCAGTATTTCCGAACTTGTCCATATCACTATGTATATATTTAACAGTACCAGTGACTGTTGCAGAAGGTGAAAGATCATTTTCGATATTAAAATTAATAAAAAATTATTTAAGATCAACTATGTCTCAAAGATTGTCAAACCTTGCCATGATCAGTATTGAAAAAGAAGTAGCAATAGATACCAGTGACCTTATAAAGGATTTTGCTCATAGAAAGGCTCGAAAAGTAGATTTTTTTGGGACATTAGCAAACAAGCAAAAACAAAACAATGTCGTGGTGTTGTATACTTAATAAGTGCATTGTTAATAAATGAGCAACCTGAAAAGTTTCCTGTTTTCTTTATAATATTTAAGTGTCGCGTTAGCTCCCTTAAAAAAGGAAGGTAGACAGCTCTGTGAAACGGGGGGGGGGCGCCAGAGGGATCTTCGAACCACGGCTCCACATATCCTTAAGACGGCCCTGGTGGTGGGGGGAATCCAAAATGGCTACTGCATGCTGTTTTTGGATTTTTGAGGTAATAATACAACGCACTGGAGCACAACACAAACACAGCAAAATTTATTTATTATGCCTGATCTATATAGTAGTGGGTTTGTTTGTTTTTTGCAATTAAAACGCCCATGGATGTGGGAGGAGGGCTGTTTTGTTCTGTGTGCGATCAAGGAGGCATTTTGCTGTTGTTAAGGCATTAGGCAATTTATAGGCAGGCAGGCTAGATAGATAGGCTAGGCAGAGGGAGACACTATACAGGCAGAGGCAGGCAGCTCCATTCCTGTCCTCTTGTGTCACACTGTGTGCTTGAAGATCGAATTGAAATATTTATTTTATAAATTTTTATTCATTGTCTGGGTCTGGGTGCTGCTAGTGCTTTCTGCTGCTGAAGCTGCATTTAGGCTTGCCCCCCCCCCCCCATTTCCTGACTCCTGAGATCAATGGAGGGAGTCTCTCTGAGTCTCTGTGTTTCTGGGGAAGTTTTGATTGTTTGAATTGGATTATAGGACTGGGAGCAGGGAGGGGAGGTGTCTGTTAGATTTATTTTCCCCAAGTTTTTCAAACTGATAAGAAATATTTTGATTTAATCCTACTTTGTGATATCTATCATCCACTTATTCAACTTCCACGAAAATATTAAGTGGGGTTCCTTGCCACTGGCAAAACCAACGACAAAGAACCATATGAGTTTATTTTGGGGATTTAAGCCTACTCGTTTGCTTGCTTGCTGCTGTACAACAGTTCTATTGTATTGGGGGGCAATATTTAACCTTCCAGTCCTTGCTGAACAAATCAAGCTTTTTGGGGAGGGGGCAATATTTTGCCTTCCATTAAAGTTTATCTTCCTGTGAGCCCCAAGAACAACCACCACCTAAAGATAACGTTGGTTCGTCCGCTGACAAGACACCTAATATGAAGACCGGGCAACTTAATGGAGACCAGGGAGTGGAGATAGAAAGTCAACCCGGGGAATTATTCTTTGGGAAGCAGTCCCCTTAAGGTCTACCACTGCAAAAGTTTTAGCAAGAGAACTATTAAAAATAATCAGTAGGCTAGGATTTCCACGGGAAATCTTAACAGATCAAGGAACGAACTTCATGAGTCACACATTAAAGGAAATGTGGAAAATTTTAGAGATCAAACCAATACACACCACAGTTTATCATCCCCAGACCAACGGTTTGGTTGAAAGGTTTAATAAAACCTTAAAACAAATGTTAAGAATGATAGTGATAGAAAATCCCTCCAAATGGCATCTCATGTTAGCACCACTAATGTTTGCGGTATGGGGGGTACCCCAATCATCCACAGGTTTTTCCCCTTTCGAACTTCTGTACGGAAGTAATCCGAGGGGAATTCTGGACTTAATCAGGGAAAGATGGGAAGACGGAGATGACACATCAGTGTGTACAATAAAACATGTTATTGAGATGAGAAAACAGCACGAGACTTAGCACAACAGAATTTGAGAAAGGCCCAAATAGCACAAAAACGCAGATATGATGCACGGGTAAAACCACAACATCTGCAACCGGGGCAAAAAGTCCTGCTCTTGTTACCCACAGACCATTCAAAACGGATGGCACAATGGCAGGGCCCGTATACAATAATAAGGAAAATAAATGATGTAGATTATGAGATAGCAACACCAGATAGGCCAAAGAAAAAAGGCACCTATCATATTAATTTCTTAAAGAATGGGAGCAAAGACAAGTGTATTGGGCAGAAGTAGCGTCAGATGACCTAGGCCCAGACTGGGGAACAGGGCCAGGACAATTAACTATATGCCAAGCTTTTTCTGAGACACAGATGACCGATACAAACAAATTACGCCAAGATTTCAAAGATGTCTTCTCAGACCGCCCAGGAAAAACAACTTAGGCTGAACATCAAATAAATACACCACCTGGACAAGTTATCAGGGATAATGGCAGATTATGGCCACGTCATTTGATACCTATCATAAAAGATGAGGTCCATAAGATGCTTAAATTAGGTGTCATAGAACCATCAACTAGCCCATGGCAGAGCCACCCAGTGGTTGTGCCAAAGCCAGACGGCTCCGTCAGATTTTGCATCGATTTCCGTAGGATAAATAAAATATCTAAATTCGATGCATACCAGATGCCACAAATTGATGACATCTTAGACCGCCTAGGGGAATCAGCTGTCCTCTCATCCTTAGATTTAACAAAAGGATACTGGCAGATACCCCTAAGGGCTTCTGACAAAGAAAAAACTGCAATCGCAACACCAGAGGGGCTTTTTAATTTTACCGATATGCCTTTTGGATTGCACGGGGCAGGTGCCACATTCCAAAGGCTAATGGACAAAGTCTTAGACCCTTTCAGAGATTTCGCTGTGGCATATATAGACGACATCATTATATACAGCAATAGCTGGGAAAAACATATGACACACCTAAAGAAAGTTCTAATGCGTTTACGAGACGCAGGATTGAGAGTAAATCCCAAAAAATGTAAAATAGCTAGAACAAGCATAGATTTCTTAGGGTACACTGTACAGAATGGAAAGATACTTCCCCAAACGGAAAAGGTAGATAAAATGTCTAAATGGCCAACACCTTCTACAAAAAAGGAAGTTCAAAGTTTTTTAGGACTAGCAGGATATTACAGACAGTTTATTAAAGGCTTCTCAACCATAGCAGCTCCATTAACGGACTTAACAAGAAAAAAACAGGCCAAAACGCATAAAATGGGGGACATCTCAACAATTGGCTTTTGACACATTAAAAAAGGCCCTTTGCTCATACCCGGTGCGCTACGCACCAGATTTCAAATATCCATTCATACTACAAACTGACGGATCTGACAGAGGCTTGGGAGCCGTTTTGGCACAAAATATTGGGGGACAAGAACATCCTATCTTATACCTTAGTAGGAAATTACATGACAAGGAAATGAAATACGCAACTATCGAGAAAGAGGCATTGGCAATCAAATGGGCTATAAATGCCCTTAAATATTATTTGTTAGGAGCTAAATTCACCCTAATGACGGACCACGCCCCCCTAACATGGCTAAGCAGAATGAATGATTGCAACCCCAGACTCACTCGATGGTATCTCAGTCTTCAGCCGTATGCATTTGATGTACTCTATAAAAAAGGCAGAGAGCACACTAATGCGGACTATTTTTCTCGCCAGGGCCCATGGGCGACAGAACAACACCCGCGAACAACCAACTTGGCGGGGGTGAGCCCCAAGAACAACCACCACCTAAAGATAACGTTGGTTCGTCCGCTGACAAGACACCTAATATGAAGACCGGGCAACTTAAGGGAGACCAGGGAGGGGAGATAGAGCAATGAATAAAAGTTTATTTGATTTTTGTATGAGTGATCATCTGAATCTCCCATCTGTCAGTGAACCTCTGATTAATCTCGACGGACCCCCACACTTCCATTCCTTGCTGCACAATTCAAGTTTATTTGGGGCAATATTTAGCCTTCCATCCATTCTTTGCTTCAAGCTTGCTGTTTATACAAAACCACTTTATTGACTTGAGGGGCCAAAAGGAGCCCTAACTTATTTCTTTTACAAGGAAACCGCGCTATTTTGGATGGGCAACTGCCCTGTACGTTATTATTATTATATCATTCAAAAAGGGCCCGTCTTCTCTGCTGTTGCTCCTGTAACTGTTCTGCCCAGCCAGCAGTGTTTTCTATCTTAGCCCAAACTTTAAATAACACTTCAGTTGTTTTACAAGACCACTGCTGTACTTTTTTTTGGAGTGGGCCAAAAGTAGCCCAACTTTACTCCTACAAGGGAACCAGTTTATTTCAAGGGCCAGAAGGCCAACCTTTATTCCTTCTAAAAGGGAAACATTTTATAGTTTATTTCCAGGGCCACAGTAGCCTAGTCCTTCTACAAGGGAACAACCTTATTTATTTGGTTATCCAACTGGCCAAGTGGCCATTACTTTATTATTAATTTATATCATCGTTATTTGAAAAGGTTAAGTAAGGGACTGTTCTCTGCTGCTGCTACCACTCTGTCCAGCAGCAGCGTTTTCATTTATTTGGGTGGGTGCCACACAGACTAACCCTAAAGTATATTCCTTCTGCAAGGGAACCCCTTGGTTTCTAGGGTCACAAGTACCCAAAGAGCTACTCCTTCTACAAGGGAAACACTTTGTTTCAACGGCAGCAGGGCCAATGTGCCCCCAAACTCAGTCCTTCTCCTAGGTAAATGTTGTGTATTGATCTGTAATTGTTTAGGTTGAAGTATCTGCCTTCCTGTTCCAAGGGAACAGGCCGATTGGTTTATTCAAGTTGCTCCAATTGGATCCTCAATCCTATTGGTTCCCGCCAAAAGGCAGCTTTGTGATTGCTTGTAATTGTTCCCTCCCAAAATGTATCTTTTCCTAGCCAGTCCTAGTTCCTATAAATGTAGCTCCCTCTCCCCAGTCCCCAGTCTTGTTCTCTCCCTGAATAAAGAGTTGTTACAATAGAAGCTGTCTCCAGCCTGCTATGTCCAAGAGCTGAAATCACTAAACCCCACGCTACAACAGTAAACACTTCATTTATTTGGGTGGGTGGGTGGGCACAAAGACTAGTGGCCTAACCCTAAAGTCTACTCCTTCTGCAAGGGAACCCCTTGGTTTCTAGGGTCACACAGTACCCAAAAACCTACCCCTTCCGCAAGGGAAACCCAACGGCAGCAGGGCCAAAGTGCCCCCAAACTCAGTCCTTCTCCAAGGCAAACAATTCATTTATTTGGGTGGGTGGGTGGCCACAAAGACTAGTGGCCTAACCCTAAAGTATCCTCCATCTGCAAGGGAACCCCTTGGTTTCTAGGATCACACAGTACCCCAAAACCTACTCCTTCTGCAAGGGAAACACTTTGTTTCAACAGCAGCAGGGCCAAAGTGTCCCCATACTTATTTCTAGGGCCACATAAGTGTGGTGTCCTAGAAATAAGTGTCCCCATACTTATTTCTAGTAGGCCAATCGTTAGTTAATCCTTCTACAAGAGAAAAACTTTATTTGGAGGGCCACAGTAGCCCAAACTTTATTCCTTCTACAACACAACCACTTTATTTGTGGGCCAGAAAGGAGCCCAAACTTTATTTAATTAAAACATAAAATTTAAAGAAAATAAAACCCCAAGAACGAACGAAAAAATGAGGAAGAGAGGCACTGGCAGTGGCAAGAGAAAGGGCACCCCCACTAAAATCAAAAGGGGCATGTATTGCAAGGCAGGCACAGGCAGCAGTGCAGAAAGTGATATCGCTGGTACCACCCCCTCCCCCAGCAGCTGCAGCATCACCACCACCAGAGCATCTCTTTCTGCAACTGAGGGAAGCATTGATTACTGCATGCGATCCCCTTCCCCAACCTGTCAAGTACCAACACCACCCTTTTATGAGGAGGAGTGCTCACAAACTTCTGTGCATCTGCAGCTGCCGGACTCTCATGACCTGTGGGCAGGCAGGGAGGAAATAGAGGCTTCCGCCTCTGAGGGAAGTTCCACCCCTCCTTCGCCCCAGACCCAGACTACTACTGACAGCCATTGCAGCACTCCATCGTCCCAGCAGGAAAGAAGTCAGACCACCACCCCGGCAGGCACTGCTGGAGGCATTAGGTTATGCAAGCCTCGCGGCGCTCTCTGGAAGTATTTCGAGACCAGCTAGGAAGACTCGAAGCTTGCGGTGTGCAAGAAATGCAAGGTGGTTTTGCGCAGGGGGAATGACCCCAAACATCTCTCCTCAAGTGCCTTGCGGATCCACCTCGTGCGAAAGCACCCTGGGACTCTGCCAGGGACAGCGTCAGGCACTGGTCCCTCAGGGAGGAAGAGGGGGGTAGGGGAGGCAGGCAGGGGGAAGGAGTCTGGAGAAAACTCCACTGACAGTGGGAAAAGGCAGGTCACTCTGCACGAAGTGCTGCCTCTCAGTGGGAGTTTTGTGAGCCAGCGTGCTAGGGGCAAGGCCCAGGAGTCCACCACTCGCGTGGTTGGTGAAATGGTGGCCACAAAGGGTTTGCACCTCTCCTTTGTGGAGTCATCCGGATTCAGGCACCTGATGAAGCACGTGGCTCCATGGTATGAGCCTCCTTCCCAGCGTACCTTCAGCAGGCAGGTGATTCCCTCCCTTTACGAGTCGCTCAGGGAGATGGTCAGGCGGCCAGAGGACGGAAGATCCACTTCACTTCCGACCTCTGGACCGGTGGGCACCACGGATACCTCTCTCTGACGGCTCATTGGTGGCAACCCGAGGAGGTCCTTGGTACTATTAGGGCATCCGAGGAAGAGCCACAGGGGGAGGCGCAAAGGAGCACCCCAAGAGGGTACAGGGTGGTCCTTCTCCAGGCGCAGAGCATGGAGGACTTGGCGACAGGCCCCCACATCACTGAAGTCCTCATGTCTGGCACCGGAAGGGCAGGTGAAGTGCGGTGTTATGGTTATGGATGCAGGTCATAACATGGTAGCCATGCTTCAGAAGGCAGGACTCGAGAGCTTTGTGTGCACTGTACAATGCCCCTGGGCTGGGTCCAGTTAGGGACTCCTGGTGTGAGGGGCCCAGGGAGACAAAGGCCCTATTGTACAATTGCAGGCAGCTTGTCAGGCACTTCTCATGCAGTGTCAAAGGCTGCAAGAATACTGTGTGAGAAGTACGGAGCTGAGGCAAGCCCAGCACATCCTTCTGCAGGACCGACCCACCAGATGGAACTCAACCTACAAAACGGTGATGTCTAAACGCCTGGTGGAGCAGAGAAGGGATGTGTTAGTAAGTTCAAGTTTGTGGCATCCCTTGTTGTATGGTACAACATGCTTTTTGAAATAAATCTGACAAGCAAACTACTACAAAATAAGGAAACTGTCAGCTTCAAGTCAATTACAAGTAACCAAGAATTATCTTGTGGGCTGTAGGTGTGATGATGGTTTTGAACAAGTTTTGCTAGATGCTAGTGTGATTGCAAAGGAGTTAGAAATATTACCAAACTTTGAGACAGAACAATTTAGACAAAGGAGAAAAAAAAAACAGTTTGGGTATGAGGTCCCAGATGAGGCACCACAAGATCCAAAGCAAAAATTCAAAGTGGATTTCTATTATGCTATTTTAGATATGGCCATTCAATCTGTCGAAGAGAGATTCCAACAACTACCGCACTATAATTCCGTATTTGGGTTCCTGTATGATATATACAGCATCAACAAAAAAATCTACTGAAGATATACAAAAGGCCTGCAAGACTTTAGAGCGGTCATTGACACACAATGAAAACAAAGATACTGATGCTGAAGATCTGTGTTGTGAACTTCAAGCAGTTGCTTGAAGGCTTCCAGAGTCTAGGCCATCACAAAAAAACACTTCTCTTCATACTACAACACAAAATCCAGAATAGTGTGCCTAATATGTTTTTCTCTTATGATCCTTCTCACACTTCCAGTGTCAGTGGCAAGTGGTGAACGCAGTTTTTCAAAACTCAAACTTATAAAAACACACATACACTCAACTATGCTTCAAAAGAGACTAGTTAGTTTGGCAACTCTATCAATCGAACATGCTGAAGCATCAGCACTTGACCTGAAGGAACTGTTAACAAAATTTGCAAAGGAAAAGGCACGTAAAATAAGATTTTGATTTGCTTGAAACTGAAACATTAAAGAGACTTAAATTTGTTTTCAATTTTTACAAAATAATTAACAATTTCAAATTCTGTGCTTTTCATTCTTCCTATAATACATCTGTGTTTGAATATAATTGGTGGGAGGCGGCGCCGGAAGGTGATCTCGCCTAGGGCGCAAAAAACCCTAGCACCGGCCCCTGGTTGGACGGCATCATGTCCACCACTCCCATTTTGCCAGGGAGAAGGGAGTTGGACCGAATGGCTTGCCCTAGCCCAGATGGTGGGTATCCTGTGGCTGTTTGAGGACACCACCAACATCCTCAGCGGTCGCGACGCCAATCTGAGGGAGGTAACTTCCCCTCGTACATTGCCCTTCTCCAAGGCCTGGAGGCCTGCCTCCGGGAGGGTCCCTCTCTCCTCCCAAGGAGCAGAGCCTTGGCTGAGAGGCTTTTGACTGGGCTGGATATCCGCCTTCACTCACTGAGCAGGGAAAGGGTGTACAAGCTGGCTTGCCTTTGCGACTCTCGTGTCAAGGGGTCCTTGGTAGGCAGCCTTATCACCATCACACATGGAAGGCAGAGCTATGCCGTGGCATTCGCAGGGCTGCTGCATCGCAGGGGCAGGCGCTGCCAAGGACACACAGCAGCCAGAGCAGGGCAGAGGAGGGCTCATCCCAAGAGTCCTCCTCTTCCGGGTACACCCAAAGGCCAACTACACTTCCATCCACATACTTGGCCTCTGCCCTAGCCATGGCAGTCACCTGCTCAGTGGAGGGAAGGGAGGCAGAGGAACAGGACCCAGCTCGGGCCATGGAGAGGGAGTACATGGCCGAGCCCCTCCAACCCCTAACGTCAGACACATGAGCAGTCAGAGGAGCTAACAGTCTTTGCCTTTTAGCTCTGGAAGGTTCCAACACACTCGCTCGAGAGCACCATCTGTATAGCTTCACAAAGGACCACTCGAAGAACCACATTTACAGGTAAGGAACCAGTTTGTAGTCATCTTTGACAGGGGTTGGGTCCCTTTCTTTGGTGACTGTTAAAACTTTTAAATGGCATTTTTTATCACAATGAAATGCTGGGCCTCACTTAGGTTGGGATGATCAAATGTTGTGACTTGAAACTCGTTGGAAACACCCGGATTGGCCAAACTTGTTTGGACTATCCTGAAAACCAAGGATACAGAGAGACTTTGCCTTGTTATATGGAACATTGAGAGATGAGGGTTGTTTTCTCCCTCTGCCCCTCTATACTTCTCACTTTCTTCTTACCTATAAAATCCACATTGGTTTGCATGGGTTTTTTTTTCTTGGCAGGTTGGCCCCAAGCCTTCACCAGGTGCTTTACTGAACAACAACAGAGCCATCCGGACCTAGTGCTGAACCCAAGACCAAGAAAGAGCCGGAGATAAAAACACATTCTCATCAAAGAAAGCTAATCCCTGGAGCCAGGCACCATAATTGGCTTTTAGCTTAGCATCTGCTTGTTGAAAGTCAGGCCCTTTTGATGTGCCTTTAAAACCGGGCACCTGGCTTTTCAGAAACGGAGAAAAAGAGCAGCCCTCCATGGACGCACCATGGGTCACAGAGACCCAGGCTGATGTTTTATATGAGATGCAAATCCCATAATAATAAAACAAAAAGCAGCCATCTGTTTTCTGTGAACTACTACAGATCTGGGTCCAGGCAGCGGTAGAGAAAGCAGTGTGTTGTTTTCGGCAGGGGATGCGAGTTTGGGAACCAAAGGGACCGAGACACACACACACACACACTCAGCTTGGTTCTGGTGCCATTTTGATAGCCCCACCTTCAGCATTTTGAGATAGAGATGGGCACGAACAAGAAAACCTAGCACCACACCCTCACACCCCTTTAATGTGTGCTTCCCTCCCTCCCCAGCATGACTACAGGGAAGCCTGTAGAGCTGCTGTGAGAGTGAGTCATGACAGCTGCCAGGGACAGAAAGCACCAAAAATATGCTCCTCTGGCTGACTCCCTCAGGGCCCAGGGCTATGAGGTGTCCGTCCACGCGCTCCTGGTGGGTGCCCTGGGGGCTTGGGACCCACAGAACGAACACGTGCTGAAATCCTGTGGAGTGGTGAGGAACTATGCAAAACTGATGCGGAAACTGATGGTATCCGACACCATCCGGTGGTCCAGGGACATCTACGTAGCGCACATCACAGGGCACTGCCGGTACCAGGACCCACCGCGCCTTCACCACAGAAGGCCAATTCCATGCTAGGGATTATCAAAAAGGGGATTGAAAA
>JAHTLZ010003542.1:80563899-80579433 GCA_023846285.1 Phrynocephalus versicolor
AACACATGAAAGGGCCTTTTCTGTTGCTGCTCCCAGACTTTGGAACTCCTTCCCACTGGAGGCCAGGACTGCCCCATCGCTGATGTCTTTCCAGAAGCAGGCAAGGATCTTCCTCTTCAGGCAAGCTTTCCCTGAATGAGGGACTAGCTACTATGTGACATATATATGGATTACCATACATGATTACATTGATGGATTTCATAAGAACACCAGTGTTTCCATGTATTCTTTCCACCACCCATAATGTAATTTTTTCTTTTTGTGTGTTTTGTAGCGTTAATGTTACCTTTTAATGCTCCTAAAATGCCCTTCTAATTCCCTGTCCTTAATTTGAATATGTCTTAAATGTTCTGGGCTGTACATTGTCCCTCATTATTGTAAGACACCTTGTGTCCTTTTCTAAGGAGAAAGCAGGGGTAAAAATATTCAAATAATAAATAATAATAATAATAAAGCCTTGAATTCCCCCAAGGTGGGAAAGGAATGACTCTTAAATCTAAAATTAACACACATCTTTCCCGGGTTTTAATCCCTGTGCTTTTTCCGAGCACCCTCCAAAGAACAGAGGATCTCAATCGGTCTTAATGTTAAACCCAGTTCATCCAGAGTCCCATTTATTAATATCTGGGACCATACGAGCCCAACATCCATCTGCAGATTGGAACGTGCCCTTCTCTCCAGCTTCATAAGTTGCCTCAATCGTCTACGAACCATGGCTCTGCCATGAGTTCATGAACCAGACACCGAGGCACATCAGGAAAGCCTGCTCTTCTGATGATGCCATCGCCATAGCAACCGACCAACAACCAGGGAGCAGTAACAGACTTCCCGAAGGAAGGCTGCCCCTAAGCGAGCGAGTGTAGGGCAGGCTGTAACTTGAGCGCCAGGAAGGCAACAGTTAACGGCCAGCAGACGAGGCAAGCAAAAGGAGGGAGCAGACCCGCCTACTAGGCGCTGGGAGACCAACCAGGACGGGCCATGGAAACCTCTGCTGTGGAAGAAGTAGCTGCATCCGTGGTGCGGGAATTTCTCGGCAAAAAGGTAATCAAGCTTTCACATTTGCTTCCGATTCTTCGGCACCTTGTCCTCACCCCCCTCCTGAAACGGTGGAATTTTTAGCAGGGTTGACGCAAATCAGCTTCCTTGCTTTCGCTGTGCCTAAAAATAGAAGACTGCTTAAGACAGAGCATATGACAATAGCTAAGCCCCGTTCATGGCTGCAACACAATATACTCTCCCAAGACTAAATTTCCCACAATGCATTTTCAATTTATGGGGCACACAGGAAGCCGATCTGTGTTGCAGCTCTCATCGTCTCCTAAAGAACGTCAGCAATTTTAAAAAGTTGTTCCGGCAGTTGCCCCTCCCTAGTAAGGATCAGCTGCAGCACCATTCCACTTTCGTTAGAATTGCTGTTTAAATCTTCAAAGAGATTAGACGGACCCTAGAGAAACACAAATGTATGGTTTTTGCCTTGTGAAACCAAACATACTGAGGACTGCTCAAACAAAGAAGGGGAAGTACTAAAATCTTGTTAAAGACAAGTGCTTATCTAAACTTCTAGGTTTTAATAAAACATTGCTGCAGAATTTGTAGTGACATTCTGCAAGGCCTCTCTGATTAGATTTGGGGTCTGGCTCAGATCCCTGAGCCCACCTCTAAAGGCAGATCTAGATTCAGAATCTGTGCATCGCTGGGTCCTTCCTGATGACTTGCACTGGGAAACCAAAACATAAAATCTTCAGCACTACCCAATCCAAACACATGGGATTTTGTTTATTTTTTTTGCTGCTGTGAGGCTGGTGGGATGGGTAAAATCCATATCAGTATGCTTTCCCCCTCCCCCTAATCCATAACAGCAGAAGGTTAGGAGACCTAAAGTGTGCATGTTGGAACTATTATCAAGAAAAGGACCTCCCTAGTTGTAGAAGAACAAAATAAAACACCTGTTTATTTTTTCAAAGAGTCATCTTTATTGGAACCTGAAGGGCGGGTTGCCTGGGAAAAGCAAGAACCCTCACAAAAACCTACTTTAAATGTTTTACAGATGGTATAGAGCTCCATCTACGCTTGCTAAAATGTATCCCAATGCTTCAGGCAAATGCTGGAAATGTAAAAGTGAGGCAGGTACATTTTATCACTGTTGGTGGACTTGTCCGAAAGCTATTGGGCTAAGATACTGACTGGTTAAGGCAGATGACAAAACGAAACTTCAAATTTAAACCGGAACTGTGCCTATTAGGAATTTCTCCCAAAAATAATGTAATTTAAAAAAATAACTATTCGGTGTTGCATGTGCTAACAGCGGCAAGGTTGGCCTGGGCACACTTAATGGAAAACAGACAAGATACCAACGGATGAAATGGTGATAGATAAAATCTTGGACTGTGCAACTATGGATATATCAATTTACAAACCTAAAGAGAAGGAGTGTGCAAATTTGCTCAGTCCTGGAGCTTATTCTATACCTCGTTAGAGAATATATTTATTATTTATTTATTTATTTATTTATAATACTTGTATCCCTCCCATCTTCCAGATTGGAACTCTGGGCGGCTAACAAAAAAACAAAACAATAAAAGAGCAATCCACAGATTGCAGTAAAAAGGAGGGGAGGCAAACCCTCCAGCGGGCAGCAAGCAGCAAAGGGGAAAAAAAGATAAGTAAAAACTTTAGAAAGGTCGCCAAACGCCCCCTTAAAAATCCAAGCAAACCAATATGTAGGTGGATACTGTATATATAGGTATGGATGTAAATAGGTTAAAGATTATCTTATCGATATGTGTCATGACTGAGAGAGATTTTGGTTGTATATTGTATAAATGTAATAAAAGGTTATTTTTTAAAAATGAAATCTCTTGTTCACAAACGACTTAATTCAAAAAATCCAAGCAAACCAATCTGTGGTTTGTCCAATTCATTAGACTCAGAAAGCAAGCAAGCAAAGATTGTCCCCTGAGGGACTTAAGGTAATAACATATGCCAAACTCAAAGAGTCTCTTCACTAGGCTCTCGTCTCCACCACCTCCAAGTTTGGGCATGGAGTCAGGTTGCCCTAGAAAAAGTGCTCTTCAACAGCTAGTTTTGGAGGGAAATTCCACAAGTGGTTTGCAAGAATCTGAGACAAGGTGTTGCTCTTTGTGAATATCTAGGATTCCCCAAAGCTCATGGACCACACCAAGGTAGGTAAGAGTGCCATGCACTGGACCTGCTGAGGCAAAGTAGGTATATTGCTGAGCTAAGAAAGTAGCCTTGAAAGTCAAACTCTATGGTTGGTGGCAGTGATGATAGGGAAGAGGCTATTCTATGTATTTACAGTATGTTTTCAATGTTAGTTTCCATCACTCAAACTTTTACACGAAACTTTACTCATTTTAACTGCTCACATTCTCGTGTAGCTTTAATGTAAAGTTGCTTTTTAATGCTGCAAGATGTCGTTCAATTCTGTTCTCAATACTTGAACATGTCTTAATTGTACTAAACTGTATATTATCCCTCGTTACTGTAAGCCGCCTTGGGTCTCTTTTTCCAAGGAGCATGGCAGGGTAAAAACACTCTGACAAAATAAATAATTATGCTCCCTAATTCGGAACGTCCAAGTGAATGGAATCCAAACCAAGGAATGTCAATCTTGATAAAGGACAAGTATCTCATTGTGCCTGGATTTAGATGGGAGCAGTATGACCGGAGCTTGTCATCAAATGGAGGGGCACTTACTCTGACCAATGGTAGGGGAGCAGAAAACGAGATCTATGGCCGCTGACAACTCTGGCCCTATACCATTCTAGACACCCAATTATTGGAGGATCCGACAGGGGCAGGCAAGCAGGCTCCCCAAGTACTCATGTACTGTACCCTGAGTACCACTACCCAGACAGTGCCCCCCAGAGGCACCAACCGCTTAGTTCACCAGCGAATTCCAGTAGTGTGGGGCTGGATCCTTGGTCAGGAAACATTTATAGCCCAAGTATGCAGAAGCACTGGGTTAAAAGTATGCTGCTTATATACCACCCCCAAGCACTTAAAGCACCCTCTGGGCGGTTTGAAATAAATTATGCAGACTACACATTGCTTCCCACCCCCACAGCAAACTGGGTACCCATTTTCCAGATAACAGAAGGATGGAAAGGTGAACCAACGTTTGAGCTGGCTACCCCAAGTCTTGACCTGAGTTTGGCCGCAGTACAGCAGTTTAAGCACTGCACCAGGAGACTAATCACGGTTACTCTTCCTAGTTTACTACACTAATAAGTTTCTCCCCTTTCCTGCAGGGTTTAAAGAAGACAAGCACTGCAATGGACGAGGAGTTCCCTCGCACAGCGCTCAGCATCAACCACAGAAATGAGCTACGCCGTGTCTTGCACCTGCAGTCACTGTATAAGCAGAACAAGGTGAAAATGAGTCCCTTACACAGAGTTTCAATTAGATCACTGAAGAGAGAGAAAATGGGGGAAAGAAGAGACGCAAATGCTGGGAGTTTACCAGTTTGAGAAATCATAATTTAACCAAAGAAAAAAAATACTAAATTTAAGGGGTGGTGGATAAAACTTGCAAAATATTGCTGGGGTAGGAAATGATCAAGTTCTTAAAACATTACGGGCAGCAGGTTTGACAAGGAAAAACCCACCAACACCCGGATTGGGGGGGGGTAATTTTAAGAACCATGCCTGAGGACAATAAAAGCATTTTTCTAACTTGATTTGGAGAGAGCATTTTAAAACTTGTGAAATTAAAGATTATGAATTCAAAATATTACAAATTATGTTGGAGATGTACGTGGACAGTATATATATAGGCATGGTACTTCATTCCATATTTAGTGGGAGTGAGTGTGAATAAGTATTACAATCAGCAAGCAAACACTGATCTTTATAAAACCACCGCATTTAAACTCAAGGACATTTGGTTGCTTATGTGCAAAGATGCACAAGGCATGTGTCTGAAGCCACATGACAAAAACCATATTTGAAGATATAGAACAAAATGTGTCACTGGTGTCAGTGAAATGAAGTAAACTGGACTTACACTATCCTATTTTTCAATTTGAATGATACAAAACACCTCTAACAGTGGACACATTAGCACTGAATCTGGTTCACTAATATTGAATTTCATGGAAGCATAACCATAGAACTTGCACACACACGGCTGGAGAATAGTACATGTGAAAGGGGATATGGGAGCCTAGGTGGATCACAAATTGAACATGAGTCAACAGTGTGACGCAGCAGTCAAGAAAGCCGATGTGGTTCTTGATTGCATGAACAGAAGCATAGCGTCTCTAGAGAAAGGAAGGTGATAGTACCACCCTGTTCTGCTCTGGTCAAACCCCACCTGGAGTGCTGTGTCCAGTTCTGTGCACCTTAATTTAAAAAGGATCATGGCAACATTGAACAGGTGCCAGAAGAGGGTGACCAGGATGGTTAAAGTCTGGAAGAATTGTCTTACCAGAAGCGGCTGAGGGAGCTGGGAATGTTTCACCTTACAATATGAAGGCTGAGAGGAGATATGACAGTTACCCTGTTTCCCTGAAAATAAGACCTCCCCAACATATAAGCCCTAGCAGGATTTCTATGCATTTGTTAAATATAAGCCCTACCCTGATAATAAGACCTAGTGATGGATGTGGCTATGGTTGTGTGCAGGGCTGACATTCAAGCATATTATATTATAATATTATAAGACATCCCCTGAAAATAAGCCCTAGTGTGTCTTCTTGAGAAAAAATACAAGACAGTGTCTTATTTTCGGGGAAACACGGTATGTTTAAATAGTTGAAAGGATGTCACATTGAAGAGGGCTTCAGAAACTAGGACTCGGGGCAATGGTTTCAAACTACAGGAAAAGAGATTCCATCTGAACCTTAGGAAGAACTTTCTGGTGGTTAGAGCTGTCTGGCAGTGGAATATGCTGCCATGGAGGGTGGTGGAGTCTCCATCATTGGAGGGAGTACTGTGATGGGGGTTCCTGCATGGCAGGGGGTTGGACTGGATGGCCCTTGAGGTGTCTTCCATGATTATATCACCCAAATATACATTCTAAATGAAGACACTGGGGGCGGGCTGAATTCAGGAAGAAACTGATCATGCCCTGTAACAATACCCTGATCATCATAGGTGTCTAAATTCACATGGGGAGAAAAAGAGGGCTAAAGATTCTAGTCAGCCACCTTTTCATTACAAAAGGACACTTCACAAAAACATATGCCGCATTTGGTCCTTTTCCAAGGAGAAAGGTGAGGTAAAAATACTCTAAATACATTTAAAAATCCTTCTAGCTGGCCAATACGATGTGCTATTAAAACTACTTCACTTATGGCAACCAATGACTTTTGATGCAAGAGGCTTAAAAAAAACTGTGTTCCCATGGCTGAACAAGGGCTTGAACCCACACCTCCCGAGCCAGACTGAAGGCACAATAATCCATTTTAGGATAATTTCAGTTATGGTGTAGTCATGGTTGCAAAACCACTAAGAATAGCTAACTATTCTATGTCTTTTATGTGAATCTAATATGAACACTTTGCTATATGATCACATCGACTTTGCGTTTATAACTACTTATAGCCTTGTGTGATTGCACTAACACTATGTTTTCAATGCTAGTTTCCACCACTCATAACTTTTACATGGAATTTTACTTTTTAACAGCACGTGTTCTCTTGAAGCTTGAACGTAATGTTGACTATTAATGCTGTAAGATGTCCCTCAATTCCCTGTTCTCAATACCTGAATATGTCTTAAGTGTACTGGACTGTATATTGTTCATTACTGTAAAGCCGCCTTGGGTCCTTTTCTAAGGAGAAAGGTGGGGTAAAAGTACTCTAAAATAAATAAAAATAAATTAAGTTGAAGGGAAATGATTCCTTCCGTGTGCTGAGAAGAAACTTCGTCTCCCACAGACACAAGCAAGTTGGTTTCTATAGCAAATGAGCCTAAACTCTTAGTAGAAGCTAAATGGATTCAAGCCACCCTACTTAAAGCCCTACACTGATCAAGGGTTTGTTTGGGCTCAATCTTCTTATAGGCCCCTTCATCTTTTTATGATCATGCTACAACGCAAGAGCCACTGGAAAAGAGAAGGCTAACCAGCACAAAAGGCATGAGTAAAACTGAGTGAGACGGATTGATCAAGCAAAGGAAGCCTCCAGAACCTCTTAAAACCTGACTCGCATTACTTATTGTTGTCCTCCCACTATTGTTTTTATTTCTGTTTTATCTGATGCTTTTTAATCTGTGAACCACCCTGAGTCCCTCTGGGAAATGGTGCAGTATAAAAGTGTAATAAACAAATAAATAAATACTGATAACCAATTCTGAGGACTGAATGTATGTTAAATGCATGGTTTTTATCCAGTTCTTCATTTTATGTAATTTCTTCCCCTGTAGGCAAAAGAAAATCCCCTAAAAACCATCCTAGAAATCATGACCAGCTATTTTCTTGAACAGACAAGCAACACCAAAGGTGTTCAAGCAAGTCCACCCATCCCACCGAACAGGACTTCGAAAACTTCACCTACAGAGAAACCTGATGGAGTCATGGCTCCCTCAGCGCTGCTGGAAAGCAAGAGAGAAACCTACAGGTAACATGCGTATTTATTCCTGAAAATGTGGGGTGCCCATTGCCATCCCTAATATTAAATGTTTCAGGTAACTCAAAAAGGAGGCCTAAATGCTACACTTAAAGAGATTACAACTTTCCCTCAACAATAATTGCTTTCATTTTTAAGAGATCCCCACCACCTATCAGTGGGCTAAAAAATAAGCATTATTGCTTGTACATGCTGAAAAAAGCAATGAACCTAAAAGCTCTTCTGTCCCTTTCTCCATGTACTTGTTCATGTTTTCTTTCAAGTCTGCTTTTCTTTAGAAATGTAAGCCACTAGATATGGGGTGGGGGGTGGGGGACAACGACTAAGCTATTTCAAGGCAACACTTGGGGAATGGAAGCCCCTATTTAACACAAACTTCTAAGTTAAATGTACAACTTTTGATTTCTAGGGCATTATTTGCCAGTAGCTCCCTTCCCTGCAGTTTAATAATAATTTTATGTAATATAAATCCAAAATGTTTGTGCCTTTTTAGAAAGCAGCTCCTGTCTTTGGAATATAATCTGTAGTTTACCCCAATTCTCTAAATTTGCAGAAACAAATTACAAGCATGATTTTGTGCAAAAGCTCTAAAGGTTTTTGTTTGGTAAAAATAGATTTGTGAAACCCCACCCAACCAATAAATCCCAACGCTTGAAACAGGCAATCTTCAAACTCAAGTATTGCGATTCTAAAGCTCTCTTCCTTTCCAGACTTAAATTGCAAAACCCACTGGCTCTGCCCCAAGCCTTAAATCCTTACGGAATGAGAAAAAAATACCCTCATCTCCCCTTTCTAGCAGCAAAACGTGGACTGAAAAGCAAGACTACGTTGCCTGAAATAAACAGCATGCCCTACACAGCTTCATAATTTACCCCACTAAAGCTTTATGACGTAAATTACTCCCCTCTCCCGCCTAAACCGCAGCATTAATCCCTGCCCTCCCAAACGCCTCCACGCCCAACGCAAAATGGCGAGGTTCTCCTCCAAGCTCCTCATATTTATAGAAATTAGCTGAGCATGCGCGTTGGCTCCCTCTTTTTTTCCAGCGGCAGGCGAACGGGAGCGCGCCACTCTTACCCCTTCCTCGCCCCGCCCATCAGGGTAGGTAGCCAATGGGATGCGTGGGCGAAGCAACGCTTTCGCCCGCTTCTCCGTAGCATGAGAAATGAGGGAGGGGGGGAGGAAAAGGCCGGCGGCTCTCTGCGCAAGCGCGAGCGAGGCGGCCAGCACTGCGTGGAACGTTGACTTTGGAGTGGACTACGACTCCCACAATTCCTCAGGCACCGTAGCCTGTTCTCTGTGGTTATGATGGCTGAAGGGAGTCTGGGAGTTGTAGTCCAAGAAAGTTTTCGGAGCTCTCACTACTTTCACGTAATGGTAGACAATCCCATCATTTAAAAAAGCCCATAAGCTGGAGGAAACTTTTTTTTTGCATGCTTAATTGGGAATTCTGGCGGTTGTAGTCCAAACACACGAATAAATAAAACCATGCACTCTTGGTTGTAACCGTGAGGGAGAAGAGGAACAGAGGAACCAAAACGCGTTCTTGCCCTTTTAAATTCTTCTTCTTCTTCTTCTTCTTCTTCTTCTTCCCTGTGCTCATCCAGTAGCTTGAACGCTGAAGCAACCCTGCACATATTTGTAGAAGCAAATCCCATTCATAGCAGAAAGCATGCTTCTGGATAAAACTCAGGAAGCAATCTTTACTCTCTTCCTCCCAAGTTTGTCTTATCTACACCCTTCTGATACCATGAAAAATCAGGCTCCAAAACATTTATTCTAGCTAGATAAATTATAGGGACTGGAATACATTGCTATGCTTCTTATTTTATTTTATTTATTTATTTTCAGATTTATATACCACTCCTACTTCCTGGGCGGTTCACATAAAAATTAAAAAGGAGACTAAAAACAGGCACAATCACAAAGCAGTCCAAGCAGGCAACATATGTAGGCCGGGGCAAAAAAAAAAAGAAAAGAAAAAGAATTTGTCCCTAGTCATTATTGAAGGCGTCCCTAAAAAGCAGAGTCTTTAAGCCTTTCTTAAAGGACGCCACCCCACTCAGCAAACAGTCATTCAGTGAATTCTCAATATAAGCAAACAACTGTTTAAAAATCTGGAAGTTGAGTCATGGCTACTGGACTTCTTCTTGAGAGATAGAAATGTTTTGCTGTTCATCCAAACAGCTTCATCGATGGGATTGTCTACCATTACGTGGAAGTAGTGAAGCTGTTTGTATAAACAGCGAAACGTTTCTATCTCTCAAAAAGAAGTCCAGTAGCCATGACTCAACTTCCAGATAAACTCACCTGGATGACTGAGAATCTTCACAAACTGTTTAAAAAGTAAAAATGAGAAATGCTGCAACACTCTGTTATTTAACTAAAGTAAATGTGGAATTTTTATTTTAATGTTAACTGAAGTATACAAGCTAGTGTATACATTGCAGTATCCAAATCTGTCTTATCTACAAGCTTGTATTTAATTACGCAAGTCTCACCTTATCACAAGTTAGAAGTAAGGAGAGGTTGGAAAATTGCTTTATTTGGACTCCAACACCCAGAGTCCCCTCTCTTGATAGCCATAAGAGAGAGGCTGTGATCAGTAGGGAATGCTGGAAATGAAATAATGTAGCTATATCTGCTGGATAGCTCAGTGATTTGATTGCAAGTTCATTCTACCACAGTGCCTCCTTGATGGGCTGGACTATAATAATAGTCATCTTTGCAACAAATCTGTGCGGTAGTTCAGACTGAGAGAGAGCGACTGCACCCACTATGAGTTTCTTGGCTTGAGCCAGGTTTTCATAGAATCATAGAATCATAGAGTTGGAAGAGACCTCAAGGACCATCTAGTCCAAACCCCTGCCATGCAGGAACCCCATCACAATATTTCCAACAGGTGGCCATCCATGGAAAACAAACCTGTTCTCTCTTCAATATGACATCCTTTCAAATATTTAAACATAGCTATCATATCCCCCCCTCAGCCTTCTTTTAGAAAGGCTAAACATTCCCAGTTCCCTAAGCCGTTCCTCATAAGACATTTCCTCCAGACCCTCAACCGTCCTGGTCGCCCTCCTCTGCACCCACTCGAGGTTGTCAACATCCTTTTTAAATTGAGGTGCACAGAACTGGACACAGTACTCCAGGTGGGGTCTGACAAGAGCAGAATAGAGTGGTACTATCACTTCCCTTGATCTAGACCAGTGGTTCTCAACCTGTGGGTCCCCAGATGTTCCTGGACTGCAACTCCCAGAAACCCCTTCCAGCACAGCAAGTGGTAGAGGCTTCTGGGAGTTGCAGTCCAGGAACATCTGGGGACCCACAGGTTAAGAACCACTGATTAGACACTATGGTTCTGTTGATGCAACCAAGAATCACATTGGCTTTCCTCGCTGCCGCATCACACTGCTGACTCATGTTCAATTTGACTCCAACCCTTATATCACACTGCCTTTTTGTAACCTGGCTCTCAGTTACTTCAGGTTTTCAGTTACTTCAGGGTTCCTGAATTACACAACAAAAGCAATTATTATTGCCAATCTGTTGACCTGTGCTTTTATTTCACCCGTCAGTTAAGAAATCACAGGGCAGAGCACTCATGAGCCACCTTCCATGTCATTTTAATCTCTCCTTGCAACTGTGTCATTCCAGCTTTGCGATCCATGACGAAGATACCCAGCCCACCGGCCTGCCCAGGCGCCATCTTCACAAGAAAAGTGAGAAAAACACACCAAAGCCTGTGTCCTCACATGCCGAGGGGGAGAAAAGATTTGTGAATCACTGCGGAAGTTCGCA
Organism: Phrynocephalus versicolor; assembly: GCA_023846285.1. Classification (NCBI taxonomy): domain Eukaryota; kingdom Metazoa; phylum Chordata; class Lepidosauria; order Squamata; family Agamidae; genus Phrynocephalus; species Phrynocephalus versicolor. The sequence continues at coordinate 80,575,292 of JAHTLZ010003542.1, forward strand.
GACCCCAGACCAACATTTTCTGACAAAAACTGCCATGAGAGAGACCCTCCAAGCCAGAGCAGGTGGACTCATTGCTAATGAAATGATGGCTGGACCTGAAGACCACTCTCTAGAGGTTCTTTAAATTCATCAGAAGTGATTTCTTCCTTCCTTCCTTCCTTCCTTCCTTCCTTCCTTCCTTCCTTCCTTCCTTCCTTCCTTCCTTCCTTTCTTTCTTTCTTTCTTTCAAGAGACCTGAAGCTGATTGGATTCTTTCAAATTAAAGAATCACAACCAAACAGTATGAATATTACAAACACAACCATGCAGGCTAAGGGGATCCTGGGTGTTTTACTACACAAAAGTAACGTTTTCCAAGCACAGTTGTTCTGCCTCTTGCAGACCACATAATGTCCGCTCAGAAAAGCCAACGGCTTTTATAACTACAAAATTATGGCTTATCCCATAGGCAGAAATGGAAACTGACCTTACTGGAAAAATGTGTCACCACCCAAACCTTGCCCTATAATGAACCATTGTAGGGGTTTTTTTTTGGACTGCAAGTTCCAAAAATCTTTGGAGATTCTCACCGCTGTAGCACAAAAAGAAAAAGAAAGAAAGGGAGGGAGGGAGGGAGGGAGGGAGGAAGGGAGGAAGGAAGGAAGGAATTTGAGAGAGAGGAAAGGAAAGAAAGAAAGGAAGGAAGGAAGGAAGGAAGGAAGTTGAGAGAGAAGAAAGAAAGAAAGAAAGAAAGAAAGAAAGAAAGAAAGAAAGAAAGAAAGAAAGAAAGAAAGAAAGAGGAAAGGAGAGATGGGGAAGGAAGGAAGGAAGGAAGGAAGGAAGGTGTTCTACCTTGGTTTTCAGGGGAGCGTAGAATACTATTTATAGAGCAACTGCAACTTGGTGACAACAGATATTTTGGAATTCTACCCTGGTTGGCGTGGCCCCTGGTCAAGAATTTGTGGATAAAAAGATCTTGAGGAAATCAGGGTGGGGAAGTTTCCACAGAACATAGCTTAACGTTTTCTGGAGTATTCTGAGGTGACATCACAGGAGTCCTGGAGGTTCCTGAATAGATGAGGAGACACAAACCAAGTTGCCCAAAGAGTATTTATTTATTTATTTATTTATTTATTTATTTATTTATTTATTTATTTTGGGGTATTTTTAACCCCACCTTTCTCCTTGAAAAGAAACCAAGGCGGCTTACACTAATGAGGGATAATATACAGTTGAGTACAATTAAGACATGTTCAAGTATTGAAAACAGGGAACTGAGGGGCATCTTGTAGCATTAGGAGAGAACATTACATTAAAGCTACCAGAGAACGCAAACAGTTAAAAAGAGAGTAAAATTCCATGTAAAGTGACTGCTCAGAAAATCTGGCATTTATGATTCGAGATAAATTGGCCTGATCGACTTCTCCCAGACCAACATACCAAACCACACTTGAATATTTACGAGTGTTTAGCTCACGCAGAACTCTAACAACCTATATTCTCTATTGGTGATTTATTTTAGGAATCCTTAAAAAGAACGCATCTAAAATGGCCCTCTGGAATCGGCCCTGCAGCATCCTTTGCTGAGGAAGATGGCAGACACAGCCGTTTGACTACACCGGCCGATGATTCCCGCAGAACCGTAGGAATTCCCAGGCCATCTGCAGACCTCCTTGCGCCACACGGTGCTGATTCCCTGGAGTTAAGCCAGGTTCGACCCGCCAAAACTTTGTACAGTCCACGGACAAACGGCAATGGTGAAATAGGCACAACTCAGGCCAGTGGCCGAGGAGAGCTATTGGCCAAGCCGGTGCCAGACAAGGGCCAGAGGAGGGCAAATAAGCCCACGCCAAGCCACACCTCCGAGTTGAAAAGTTCCCACATACTTGTTTCTCCATGGCAGATATCAGTTGGAAGTGAGAAGCGAGTGGAGTCATCTCAGAAGAGTGAAATCCAGTTTTCGGCATGCAGGTAGGGCTGCTCTGGGTGGTCTTTTGACGTCACATTTCCAGTTCTTGTTTAGCATTATTGAATATAGAAGGCTGAGTCACAGCTATGGGGAATTTCTGTTTCTGTTATTAAAATCCTTGCCAAAGGGGGTGGGAGGAGGAATGGGTGACAGGGGGTGTTTATACATGACCCCTAAACTCCGAGGCAAATGGCTCCTAGCTCCGGGGCTTTAAAATGTTTCCCCACCAGCTTCGGAGTTTACAGGAAATTAAGTGCGACCCCGCCCACCTAAGCGGGACCCAGCGCACTTTTCAGGTACCTGCTCTTGGGAGGTGAAAATTCCTTGATGCGGATGTGCCGGGCTCTCCTCGCTTCTTTTTGTTGTTGTTTTTTGCCTCCTGCCCCTTTAAGAGAAGGAATCAGGAAGTGACGGGGCTCGGAGCAGCTTCCACCTGCACCGGGGGGTAAGCCTTTATTATTTTGTCCCTATTTTCCCTCCCCTCACGCAGACAGGAGCAAGGAAGTGCGGAGGGGTGGGGACGCAGGAACAGCAAGGAACCCCCAAGATCTCTGGTCCGAATTTAAGGGGCCAGCGGATCTTAGGGGTCGTGTGAAAAGGCTCAGGGTTGCAGGTTTTGGACAGCATACAGTGGTAGAGACTTTCAACTATGGCTGCAGTCACACCAGCGTTCTCTGCGTATATAAATTTCATGTGTATTTTTTTTTCCGGCTGGTCACATGGTTTTTATTGTGCAGTTAGTGTCCTCGCTTCTGCGTTGTATTTTCCTAACCTGGTTCCATCTCTACCCGTCTACTTCGCATTTTCCCCTTCTTTCCTGCTCTATTTCCCAAGCCTCCGTTGGCGAAAAAGGGGAACAACAGTTTTTTACTGCATATTTTCGGTGTCCTGTCGTGGTTATAGAACCAAATAAGCAAGCATATTCGAGCGAAGTTTCTAAATCCAACCCCTTGCGGTGGTTATTGAAACTTCGCTATAATTGCTGTTCAAGGGTCGTGGTTGAGCGGGGCTCGAATTTACTTCCCTTCGCGGTTAGGACGCGATCTTTTTCTGCGCAGTTCGCCGAAGGGAAACTACGGAGAAAACACTGGTATGACCATGGCCATAAAGAGACATTTCTGGCTTTTTTGAACACAGTAGAGTTTCCACATTTAAATGTGCTTTTTGGCATGTTCCTGTTATTTTTTTTATGTTCAAGGTCGATTTCTCTTTCAGGTACGAAATAGCATTTCAAAGTGGTAAAAGTAACATTTTTAAGTCATCATGGCCCTTGAAAGAAAGTTATCTAAAGGTGGAACAGGGTCACAGTTGAGGTGGGATGAATGCATTATGTGCCGTCCAGATGATTCCATGTATGGCAGCCTTTTCCAGGGTTTTCTGGGTATAGAATGCACAGAAGACATTTAATTTTCCCTTCCTCTGATGGTGGCCTGGGGCTATGCACTTTGCCCAAGGCAACCCCGGCTGGCTCTGCTCATAAGAAGTTACAGTGAGGAATCGAACTCTCCGCAAACAACCTTCCAAATGTTTTAATAAGAACAGTCATAATGGGCCAGAATCCTATTGGGTTTGTAAAATGTTGACCCCAAGGTGCATCACTGGTGTGCAATCCTAATCCTTTTTATCAGCATTGGTTACCCGTTGCATCCCAAATAAGAGTCAAGGTCTTAGTTTTAATTTATAAAACCCTCCACGGCTTGGGACCTGAATACCTGGCAGAGCGAATCTCCCAGAGGTCAATTAAGGCCCGACCTACCAGAATGTCGTGGGCGCTTTCACTCCGGTTAGCCATGCCCAGGGAGGCTTGGAAAATGGTGACATGCAACCGAGCCTTCTCTGTGGCTGGCCCTGTGCTCTGGAACCGTGTCCCGAGTGAGTTGCATCTTGCACGGTCCCTGCCAGCCTTTAAAAAAGCCTTAAAGACCTGACCTTTTTGCGAGGCATTTGGCGACTTCTAATTTTTTTTGTCCCGCCATCTTTCCAGTGACTGTTTACTGTACTTTTAATATTATGTTTGTTATAATGTTTTTCTCTCTCTTTCTTTTCCCTTTTTTACTGTTATTGCTTTTCTACTTTAATTTTGTTTGTTATTATCATTGCTGTTGTAAACCGCTCGGAGTTCCTCTGGAAGACGGGCGGTAAATAAATAAATAAATAAATAAATAAATAAATAAATAAATAAATAAATAAATAA
>JAHTLZ010003542.1:80605513-80634586 GCA_023846285.1 Phrynocephalus versicolor
AAGGAAGGAAGGAAGGAAGGAAGGAAGGAAGGAAGGAAGGAAGGAAGGAAGGAAGGAAGGAAGGAGAGCTTGGATGGCAGGGGGCAAATTCAGCTAGCAACCATCTCCATTCAGGGGGTGGCTCTAAGTACCAAACAGGCACACATTTCTCCTCTTGGTTGTTCTTGGAATCCTGCTCACTACAACCAGCATCGCCAGAGGCCAGGGTTTGTAGCTCCAGAAACCTAGCAATTCCCACAGTCCTGCTTAAAAACCATGTCTGGATCTGTGACCCTCTGGTCAGTTATCATGGCAAGGGGTAGCAAGTAGAGATGGGCACGACTCAAAAAAATGGTGTTTCGTTTGTCGTTTGGTCGTTTAGGGGTCCGTTTCGGTTCGTTTTCATTTTCGTTGGGTTTGTTTGCAATTTTTTTGTTTTTGTTTTTGTTACGTAACAAAACGAGAAAATGAAAACGAAAAATTGCTGTTTCGTTAGCATTCTTTTCCGTTCAATGCATTTGCCGCAACGAAAACGAAAAACACGGCAAAATTTTTCGTTTCCGTTTCCGTTTTGTTTTGAAAAAAATTTGTTTTCGTTTTCGTTGCGTGATGAAACTAAAAAACGAAAACGAAAACGAAAAATTGCTCGTTTCATGCCCATCTCTAGTAGCAAGTCTTCCGGCTGGGAACTGTTGTGTTGGGAAAGAAACATTATAGTGATAAAGCAAACGAGTGCATTTTGCAATTCTGCCTTGGTGGAAGGGTTGGAAAGGGGTAAACCGCAATCCCTGAATGTTGTTCCTTCCCTCCCTGCGCTCCGCCTCCCAGTTCGAAGAGGGTCCACACGGATGCATTTTCCTGACGCTGTCTGCAATACTATCAAGATCAATCAATCAGTGAGTATCTGGGTTTCTTTTGGAGAGATGTCCTCGGGTCCTTAAGCCCTTGGGATATACTGGCAAGATGGATGGAGTGTCTTTTCAAAGAATGTTCCAGCTTTCCATAGATGGCATTCCTTAGGGCTGGGTTCCGAGGAGATAGGCCAACCTGGACCTCCCATCAGCATTCATATTTCTGGGTTATCAGGTATGCTCAACAATGTACGAGACCTAGGGGGCACCATGTCTTGCAGGGAGTGCCTGTTACTGTTTTGAGAAAAGGTTGTGCAAACCTGAATAGGCTTGCTTCTGAATTAATTTTTAAAGGTATACATAAAAATGTAGCAACAGTCACAATAAGAACATAAGAAGAGCCCTGCTGGATCAGGCCAAAGGCCTATCTAGTCCAGCTTCCTGTATCTCACAGTGGCCCCACCAGATGCATCTGGGAGCACACAAGAATAGATATCTTTCTCCCGATACCACTCCCCTGCATCTGGCCCTTGAAGTACCCTGGTTTAAAGCCTAGAGATTACACATCTCCATCATGGTTTGTAACCTGTGATGGACTTTTCCTCCAGGAATCTGTCCAATCCCCTTTTGAAGGCATCCAGGCCAGATGCCATCACCACATCCTGTGGCAGGGAGTTCCATAGATTTACAACGCACTGGGTGAAAAAATATTTTCTTTTGTCAGTTTTTACTCTCCCAGCCCTCAATTTGAGTGTATGTCCCCTAGTTCTGGTATTTTGGGAGATGGAGAAGAGCTTCCCTCATCCACTTTACTCATACCCTGCATTATTTTGTATGTCTCAATCATATCCCCCCTCAAGCGCCTTTTTTCCAGACTAAAGAGGCCCAAATGTTTTAGCCTTTCTTCATAAGGGAGGTGCCCCAGCCCAGTAATCATTTTAGTCGCTCTCTTCTGCACCTTTTCCAGTTCCACTATGTCTTTCTTGAGATGCGGTGACCAGAATTGTACACAATACTCCAGGTGGGGCCTTACTATTGTTTTGTATAATGGCATTATAATTTTCTACACCATTTACACAAGGTGCAGGGGGTTGGAATAAATCTCATAGGTATGAGAATTCTCACCCACACCTCCACAAAATGTCCCGCTAACCCAGCGGTTCCCAACCTTGAGGAACTTAGGTGTTCTTGGACTACAATTCCCAGAAACCCTTGCTAGCACATCTGTTGGCTAAGCCTTCTGGGAATTATAGACCAGGAACATCTGGGCTGCCCGAGGTTGGGAACGAGGGATCTAAATTGCCCTCCCATCGCAAGAAGAAGACTAATGAGAATTTACTCAGAGGAATGAGATTTTTGGAAATTTGTTTGGACCACAAATCCCACAATTTTCCCTTCAGGTACTTCACAAATGACATTAAAAGATGTAATTGTGACTTGCCTGGGAGGTTTTGGGGCCTAGCTAAGCCTAAGCTCCTCTTAGGTCTTTGTTATCTAGTTAATTATAAATAGTCCAAAAAAAAAATCCGAAATTCCTGTGTAGGCAAAAACATCTGGAAGACTAAAGGCTGAGAACCTGATACTTCTCAGAGGTGGAAAAGCTCCAAGTCTGAACAAGTGTGCAGATTGTCAGTGGGCAAACTGAGCTTATGGAACATTTGAATAAGAGAAAAAAGTGTTCTCTTTATATACCACCCCATACCACTTCAAGATCTGGCTCGCCTGCATTGGTTGCCCGTTGCATCCCAGATCAGATTCAAGGTCTTGGTTTTAGTTTATAAAACCCTCCATGGCTTGGGCCCGGACTACCTGTCAGAGCGGATCGCCCAGCGATCAACCTTGGCCCGTCCAGTCCGGCAGTCACGAGCGCACTTGCTTTGGGTTGCCACCCCTCGAGAGGCCCGGAGGACATCTACGCGTAACCGGGCCTTCTCGGTGGCAGCCCCTTCTCTCTGGAACACCCTCCCAAGCGAAGTGCGCTCTGCAGAGTCCCTGCTGGCCTTCCGAAAAGCGTTAAAAACTCTGCTTCTCCGGGAGGCCTTTGGCGAGCTTTTGTAGGGTTTTTTTCTTTCTTTCTTTCCCGCCATCCATATTTCGCACCCCCGAGTAGCCTCGTTGAGTAGCTAGGGCGCTAAGTTGTTTTAAACCGTTAGAATAGTTATGTTTATTGTTTTATTATGTTGTTCTAATCTCTTATTGTGTTTTGTTTCTTTGTCAACTATTGTAAGCCGCCCAGAGTTCCTATGGGAAGATGGGTGGGGTATAAATGTAATATATATATATATATAGTCTCTGGGCAGTTTACAGTTTTAATTACAGTATGCAGTATGCAGGCTACACATTGCCTCCACCCCCCGCCAGCAAGCTGGGTACTCATTTTACCAGCCTCGGAAGGATGGAAGGCTGAGTGATCCTTGAGCCGGCTACCTGGGATTGAACCCCCAGTTCGTGAGCATAGTTTTACCTGCAGTACGGGCATTTAACCACTGCTGTTCTGCTTATATACCATCCCATACCACTTCAAGTAGTCTCTGGGCAGTTTACAGTTTAATTACAGTATGCAGGCTACACATTGCCCCCCCCCTCCCCCCAGCAAGCTGGATACTCATTTTACTGACCTCGGAAGGATGGAAGTCTGAGTCAGCCATGAACCTGCTACCTGAGATTGAACCCCAGGTGGTGAGCACAGTTTACCTGCAGTACAGGCATTTAACCACTGCGCCTTTCATGATTCTGATAGTATATTCTAGAAAACAGACTCGATAATTTGCAGATATGCAGCAAGAGGAATATTATTAGCGCAGGAACTGAAGCTGCTGTTGAGAAAACCACATTGAGCTGCCTCGGTCCTTATCTTCTGTTTATGTTCAGCACACCTAATGAATTTATCCCTTATCACTCAAGAGCATGAAATGGTGAGTTTTCCTAGGCTGTGCCGGGCAGGGCAGCGTTTAAAGGAGCAAGCTGTTCTTTCTTAAGTGCCTTTTAATTACAAATATCACAGCCTTCCCCTTCAGATTAGACAAATGAGGGAAGAGAGGTTCCCTCACTTTTTCCTGAGTGAGGAAAGGCGTACCACTGAGCATCTGGTACAAGCATGTCAAGGGGCAGCCATTTGACATCGCCAGCATAGTTTGGAAGCAGTGCTGAAAAGGCCGGAGATTGTTTGCTGGTGATCAGCATGAGGTTTCGCAGGTGGAAGCCTGTACAAAAGAGGACGGGCTGACCATTCTGATCTTAGCAACATTTGACGCTGGGGCAGTAACGTGACAGAATTTGCTTCACTTCTTTTCTCCTGATGAGACCATTGATTCCCAGAGGGGATGGGAAGATTTTGGCTCGTGTCCCAGCTTTGACCATTTTCTTTTGGGCCACTCTGCCAGGAGTCTGGAGTCTAACCTCCTGCCAGCATTGCTCTTACCTTAAGAACATAAGAACATAAGAAGAGCCCTGCTGGATCAGGCCAACGGGCCATCTAGTCCAGCTTCCTGTATCTCACAGTGCCCCACCAGTTGCATCTGGGAGTACACGAGACAACTAGATCTCTGTCTCCTGATACCACTCCCCTGCATCTGGCCCTTGAAGTACCCCGGTTTTAAGCCTGGAGATGACACATCTCCATCAGAGTTTGTAACCTGTGATGGACTTTTCCTCCAGGAATCTGTCCAATCCCCTTTTGAAGGCATCCAGGCCAGATGCCATCACCACCTCCTGTGGCAGGGAGTTCCACAGACTAACAACACGCTGGGTGAAAAAATATTTTCTTTTGTCTGTTCTTACTCTCCCAGCCCTCAATTTGAGGGGATGTCCCCTAGTTCTGGTATTTTGTGAAAGGGAGAAGAGCACCCCTCTATCCACTTTACTCATGCCCTGTATTATTTTGTACGTCTCAATCATGGCATGTTCAAATCCTTTCACTTGCATCTGTATTTAAATAAAAGAAAAGGAACAGAGGAGGGACGGAGGGACGGAAGGAAGAAGGGAAGGAAGAAAGGATAGAAATCTATATTTATAAAATAAGAATAAATTTTTGGGATGATCCGGTCTAATCAGAACTTGGAAAAGTTAACTTTTGAGGACTACAAGAAAGCTCTACCAGTGTGACAACAGGCTAGTAGGAGATTCTGAGTCTTCTGCTCCATAAAACTAACTTTTCCAAACCCTGAAGCCAACCCTTTCTCATTGCTGGATGCAACTATAGTATCATCTAGCCTCAGATATCTCAGTGTCAGCTCAGAAGGCTTACCACAGAAGACAACCCCAGCCTCTCTAGTGGCAGGCTGTCCCACTGTCCAATAGCTCTTCCTTTTTCCTCTAGAGCAGTGGTTCTCAACTTGTGGGTCCCCAGATGTTCCTGGACTGCAACTCCCAGAAATCCTGGCCAGCTCAGCTAGTGATGAAGACTTCTAGGAGTCGCAGTCCAGGAACATCTGGGGACTCACCGGTTGAGAACCACTGCTCTAGAGGTTAACCCACGAAACCTCCTTCACCTGTGTTTCTGTCCATTATTTCTGGTCGTGTCCTCAGAAGCAGTCAATGACATGCCTGCTCCTTCTTCTGGGACAAGGTGGTTATAATGAGGTGTTTCATTAACACGAAGGTCAGCATGGCCATAAGCATGTAACTCAAGAGAACTCGGCTCACTGACCTCTTCTGTTCCCTGTTAACCTGCATCCTATGAGGATTAAAGCATGCATTGAATTCGCTTCGAGTCCCTTCAGAATGTTGAAGTCCTTCTCCTTCGAAGTGGTTTTCCTTTTCTTAGAGGAGTGAAGAAAACAATGGGTGGCATTTTTATGTTTAATGTAAAAATACAGAGCATCCTTTTAAAAAAGGAGGTGGAAGAAAACAATAACATTGAGAAAACAGCGTTGCCGCTCAGGAACACAGAAGGTCAACAAGAGAGCTGTTCAGTCCATTAAAACCCATCTATTCTAATTTGTGGAAAATGTGGTTCAGTTTAACCTCCCATGTTGCTTCCATCTCAGAAGCTACCACTCCCTACAAGCCTCTCGTACCTTCTTGAAAATAGACCTACGTAGCTTCCATTTGAATGGGAATAATGTTTCTGTTCTACCCCTCAGTGGCTGGCTTTGCCTTCCTTTTTCTTAGGAAGTCTTTGAGACCAAGACTGAGACCAAGTCCCAAGTCCAAATCTGAGTCTTTGGTACCAAATATTGAGTCACAACCCCCAAGCCTAAATTCCCATTCAAAAGAATCTCCCCTCCCCCGAATCACGTGTTGAGTCTGAGTTATTTGTGTGTGGGGGAAACCTAAGTTATGTCTTAGTCGAGTTACCGGTGTGACCTATGTCTAACTTCCCAGAGATTACCACGAGTCATGTCCCTATACCTGCCTTTTCCACACTTTCCCATAATATGAAGCCTATGACCTCGTTTCCCCTCAAAAGTTTCTTCAGATTAATACACAATGCGATCTCTCAGGTATATAGCATGCATTTTGGGCTACTGGTGATGCAGTCCAGGGTGACCTGATTCTTTTTTTTTCTTTTTAAGTTTTCAGACAAAAACAAACTGACAAATAATCAAATATGTTAAGCAAAAAACTAAAAAAATAATCAAATAATCAAATAACTACAACAACAATAAAAAAAACTAAAAAAATAGCACCCTTGTTCACATACACTCCACCCCAGGAGTAGTCAACCTGTATATTTTAAGTTACAATTCATGCCACCCCGCTACACCCAGTTTCTCCCCAAAAATGCATTTGTTCTTCTCCAGGTGTTTATCCTTTGTGTTCCTGAAACACATATACCAGAAATAAATTCCATATACTGTATCCTTGAAATCCTTACATTTCAATATTTCTTTTCTAACCTTGGTTTTGCAAGTTAATTTCTCATGAATGGTGCTATGGTACATTTCTGCTTGCAGGGCTGTGCTTTTCGACCTTTCACCAACGTGGCCTCATAGCTTAAAATTGTGGGCAGCATATGTTGCTTAGCATATTTATTTATTTATTTATTTAGATGATGATGATGATGATGATGGCAGAACAGAGCAAAACAAAACAAAAAACCCTAATGGTCGCCAAATGCCTCTCTGAAAAGCAGGATCTTAAGCGCTTTTCTAAAGGTGGGCAGGGACTATGCAAGGCGAATCTCACTTGGCAGTTTGTTCCAAAGTAAAGGGGCAGCCACAGAGAAGGCCCAGTTTCAAGTAATCGATTTCTGTTGGGTTGGGCCTCAATTGACCTCTGGAAGACCTGCTCTGTCAGGTACTCAGGTCCCAATCCGTGGAGGGTAAGTCAGAACCAGTACCTTGAACCTTATTCGGGCCACAACGGGCAACCAATGTAAACGAGCCAGAACTGGGGTGATGCGGTCATCTGCTCGCACCAACCAGTCTGGCCGTAAATTGTAAATTTATAATAGTAAATTGCAGTTGAGTGGGGCCCCTGAATCAGTAGGGGATTTGATGAGCTTCTATAAGTTCCATTGAGTCAAATGGCCCTACTCTAATTGCAACATATTATACCTAATTAAGCTACAGAGTACACTCATTTGAATTGACCGAGAAGTCTACTTACTTTATTCCATTGATTCAATGGACCTACTCACGTTGCCATGTTAGCCCACCGGAATTTTGTCAGGCACCTGTATTTTTAGATTAAATTTTCCAATTAAAATTTAATTTACCAGTAAGCAGACCCACCACCAGGTGGGACAAATGCTAAGAAACGAAGTTTTAGTTATTTTTTACATTTGTAATATTTTTGCTTTTTATTATATCTTTGTATTTGTATTTTGTAACAGTTTGTTTTGTAAACCACCCAGACTGGCATTCTGCCAGATGGGTGGTATATAAATTGAATAAATAATAATAAATAATAAGAACAAGATCTGCTTTTTTAGATTAACAAATAGACCCCAACAATCTGTTGTGTTGTATTTGGAAGCAGGTATTGACCTTAAGCTTCTGGCTCAAGTCCCATTTGAGTGTGATGTGCAAATTTCTGAGAGCTAGTAGAGTTGTCTCGTAGTTATCTTGAACATGGTTGGGGGGAAAGTAACTTCCCCAAGCAGTCTTCATCCGTGAGAAGACAGCTTTGGCCTACCTCTTTGCATCCTGGTTTTATTGCCTACAAACCAAAATGGTGGCACGTAGATTGTCCAAATGGATCATTCCCTTGGCAGACCAGTTGAGGAGGCATGTAGCCATAGCAAAAACCAAATACAAAAGTGGAACAAGTGATATGTTTAGGCTACTACAAAAATAGCAAAGACATTGCTAATATTTCAAGGGCGAAACCCTCTTCCTCAGAGCAGTACCAATAGGTTATGACTAGAGATGGGCACGAAACGAACAATTTTTTGTTTCGTTACGCAACGAAATGACAAATTTTGTCTCTAAAATGAAACGAAGCGAACAGAAACACCAGAAATTTTGTCGTCCGTTTCGTTTTCGTTACGGCAATACATTGAACTGCTTTAAATGCTAAAAAAATCACAAATAATTGAAATAAATGGTAACAAAATGTAACAAAACGAATGAAAACAAAAACGATTTTTTTGCAAAATTCGCGAAAAACAGAAATGGACCGAAATGGACCCCCTAAACGACAAACGACAAATGAAACGCCATTTTTTTTATTCGTGCCCATCTCCAGTTATGACATGTCAAAAGATGGATTTGCCAGGAGTTATTTTTTAGATGGAGAGTCCATGGCAAGATGGGGGAAAAAGCCAGGCAGTTTCTTATAGTTGAGGCTCAGAGTTTCGATGTTGTCAGGCTGCAGCTGAAATTATTTATTTATTTATTTATTTATTTATTTGATTTATTTGATTTATATACCACAGCCATCTAGCCCAAAGACTACTCTGGGCGGTTTACAAAGTAAAGAATACAAATTATTAAATGCATACAGTAAATGTATACAAATCAAATACAAAGTACAAAATAACAAAAGTAACTATAACCAATGTTAACTACAATAAAAATTACAAGCCTGAAGGGAGGGAGGTGTTTTTATTGTCCCCGTCCTTCCAAAGACATTGCGCTTTGGCCTCCCTACCCTAGAGCGCTTCTCTTTCAGTTGTTTGCAATCTTTTTCCTCCTTGCCAGTCCAGGGTCTTTTTTTGTAACCGGCTCATAATTGTGTGTTTGGCAAATGTTAACAGCCTGTTGCTATGAAGACGCTGAAGTCACCCAAAGAGTACAGTATTTCAGCTTTGCCACATGGATCACGGCTGTAAGAAAGCCAAACCTCACCACTTAAAGACGCACGTGATCATTATTTTTTTTTCCAAAGTGGCAAACAGACCAAAGGTTTTACAATAAATAAAAAAACAGCAGCGGGGAAGGCTTATTGCATGTTTTCATATCAGCATTTTCCACAGAAGTAATTTACTAGTTCCCCGCCCTTCTCTTTCACAACCTGCTTTGACAGGGAGCAACCCACTGGTTTTAGTCTTACAGGAGACTTGGAGAAACATTTATTTCAAAAGAATAAATCAATGCGTGCTGCTCATATACCGCCCTATATAGTGCTTAAAGCTCTCTCTGGGTTGTTTACGATTTTATTATGCATGCTACACAGTAGGGATTTCCCTATATGTAAACATTGCTTAATATATATATATATATAACCTGTTTAAAACGCAATCAGTGAATACCATGATATAACCAGGGCCGGTGCTAGGGTTTTTTTTGCATCCTAGGTGAGGGGCGGGGGGTGGGGCGGGCGGCGGGTGGGCGGGGCAGGGGGTGGCAGCAGGGTGGGGGTGAACAGGGTGGTGGCGGGCAGGGGCGGGGCAGCATGCGATGGGCATGGGGGTGGGCGGTGATGGGCGCGGGGGGCAACGGGCAGCGATGGGCGGCTGGCGGGCGGTGGGGGGATGGACGGCAGTGGCCAGAGGGGAGCGGGGGCAGCAGGCTGGCCAGCGCCCTCTCTCCATTTTGGCGCCCTAGGCAACTGCCTAGTTCGCCTTAATGGAAGCGCTGGCCCTGGATATAACTCTTGTCTGATTTCAGAAGCTAAGTAGGATAGTGGTTGGTAAGTACTTGAATGGAAAACCTCCAGGAGGCTCCAGATACGGTGTGGATAGGATGCCCCCCCCCAAAAAAAAAATGTCTGGGAAGTTCTTGTTTGCTACCATTTAAAGCAGCCAGCATTGGGTAGATGGGCCAATGGTTGGAGCCACTAGAAGACAGCTTCCTAAGTTTCTTTACATAGGATAGTGGGGAACTGTTGACTCATTGGATTTGATTATGATTTATCCACTGCCCATCTGGCAACCAGGCCACTCTGGGCGGAACTAGACTTCCACAGGAGGATGGAGAGTTTGCTTGCTTGCTTGTTTGTTTGTTTACAAGGCCATCAAGTCCAACCCCCAGGTCATGACAGGAATACAAATCATAGGATATCTGTCAGGCGGTTGTCCAAATTTCTTTTGAAATGCCAACAGCATTGGAGCCCTCGAGGAACGTTGGTTCCTTTGTCGCACTGCTCTAATGGTTGGGAAGTTTTTCCTGATAGTCAACTGACATCTGGCTTCCTGTAACTTCATCAAAATGTCCCTCAGCACATAGAGGCGCCACAGAAAGAAATATTGGTCTGCCATTTGATGATGAATTCCCGACCCCCCCCAGATGATTGAGGGCCAGGTTTCTCATTCTAAAATACAGTGGACCTTTGTATAACAAATGGTTTGTATAACATAAAATCTGTTCAACATAAAAAATTCCAGAGATAGGGGAAATTTGCTTAACAGAATTGCCTATGGGGCGAATCCATACAACATAAAAATGGTTGTGATTAGGGATTACTCTGTTATCATTGTATCCCTATGGGAAATTTGTATAAAGGAAAATTTGCTTAACAGAATTTCATTGGGAACGAATTAATTCCTTTATACAAGGTACCACTGTACACACACACACACACACACACGTGCGCGTGCACACACACACACACACACACACACACACACACACACAGAGGGATGAGATAGCCTGGCTGTTGTCAAATGGTAGACCCTGCTTTGTATGCAGAGTGCCCTGGACTGAATTTGTTGTAATTCCATTTTAGAAAGTAGGCTTTCTCCATCTGAGGTCCTGAGATGCTACTGAGCATTGCCACCACCTCCGTTGCCACTGGGATGATGCGAGTTGAAGGCCATAATGAGCCAAGACTAGGAAAAGCTGTCTGAAGCATCCGGTTCTCAGCCTTTAGTCTTCCAGATGTTTTTGCCTTCAAGCTTACTCCAGTAGGCCCGGTGGCTAGGAATTCTCAAAACGGAACCCTTAAACCCATGGAGAGTCAAAGACTGAGAGCTTCAGCTCTATCCCAGGCGGAATGAAATGATCAGCAGATGGGGTGGAAATCAAAGCTACAACCCCAGTGTGCCACTACGTGTTAAGGGTCAGTACTAAGTTAAATGGCCCAGGCACGCCCCATAACACAGCCTCTTTGGTTCACGCAAACAGAGATCTAGATGAGGTACCCCCTTTACTGGGATGGTGTGCCCGTAAAGCTACCAACCATGGAAAAGGTTGTTTGTGATTTCAGTACAGTGCGAAGCTGGCTGTAAATCGTCAGGACACGCCCTTGATCGTAACGTCCCCACTGACCTGAATGATGGGAACTGCAGATGTTCCTTCTCCTTCCATGTCTTAGGTAAAACCCAACATTCCCATACCGTTTGCACCCAAGGATGGATTTAGACACTTCCTCCTATTGTCTAGACTCTGCGTCCCACAGCCCCTAATTGACGCATTTTGCATCGGCCGGCCGTCTCCAGCAGAGCAATGGGATTTCCATGGTGGAACTGTTCCTGAAGCTGAGAAAGTGGCCCGTGGCCAATGATGGTGTTGGCCGAAGCCCCGTAGATGTCCAAGAATTGTTCTCGATCTCCTTTGTCACATCAGCACTGGACATATTTTGAAGCCGTCAGTCATGTAATCAACTCCAGTAGAAGCTTCAGGCACAATAATCATGATTTTGTTGGAATCTATTCTTTAGGAATGAACATTTGGCTTCAAATCAACCCTTTAAACTCCATTTTTTTCACGGTAGCTTCCCAAGGATTTTTATATACCTCCATGATTTCTGAAATATTGGGTTGGATCCAGATTTAGTTGTTGTTTCTTAATTGCCACCACACAGCTCATCCTGCCCACAGGACGTGCTTCCACCTATTTTTCAGGAATCTCACTTTGCGGCCTCAGTCTCTGCATTAAAGCCTAACCCTCAGACCAGTATGTCATGTTTTCTTGAGGCTAAACAGTTCTCCCAGTCTTTCTGCCTAGGCCCTTGGCCCTCTGATCATCTTTGTTGACTTCCTCTGAGCTTGTTTCAAGTTGTCAGCATCTTTCTTGAAGTGTGGTGTCCAGAACTGGACCCAGTCCTCAAGACGAGGCCTAACCAATGCCAAATAGACAGGATTTGGAGGCTATAATTCTGTTAATGTATCCTAAAATATCATTTACCTTTTTTTGTAGCTACATCACACTATTGGCTCATATTCGGCTTTTGATCTAGAACAATTCCAATATTCCTTCTCACTTGTAGTAAGACTGAGCCATTTTATAACTGCATTTGGCTGCTTTTGTGTTGGTTTTCTAGTTCCACAAAAGGGTTCATTAAAATACAGCGCTCTGTCTTTAAGTTGCCACAACATCTTTTTTGTGTGAGATGATTTTGATTTTTTGTTGACATGTATTTAACAGGTACAGTACTGAGGTGCTGCTGATTTTTCCACGTTGAGCTACCTTTGTCATCATGCCAAAATGTTATGCATGTTAGTGTTTTCATGTTATGGACGGCAGTTCATTGCTTTCCTAGAAAACTGTGCTTCCTCTCAATTTGTGTGGGTGCAATTTGAGTATAAATCAGTAAGCATGTAAACTATATTAAGCACAAGCATACCCATTTGTTTTTTAAACTTATTTCTCTTTGAACAAAATAACCCAAACTTCAAACACAGGAGGAAGTTTTTAAATGGATTTTTAAGGGAAATGTACAATTCCTTACAATTGACTAGGTCTGTTCCCAAACTGAGATTTCTTCAGAGGTGTGTGTCTACTAGCAATCAGACTGGTAAATCAAGTCTGTCTACCTTCTGGTGACCAAAACAAACCATGCTACTTGAAAACGAATAATTGAGAAAAAAAACATGTCCGGAGACAAACAGACCTTTTTTCACTGCTTGACGGAGCACCTCTTCTAAAAACATGCCAAATGTGTAATTGAATCTTGAGCTCCTTTGGGAATTCTGCTCTTGTTTGCTTCTGAGTGTTTCTATGCAGTATATTGCAGCTGCAATAGTTGTGAAGATTGTGATCACTATTGTGTGTCGATGTACACTGCTTTATTTTATTATGGAAAACATTGGGTTTTATGGCTTGTCTCGGAGAATCAGCAGAAGAAGCTGCCAAAAGGCCTCCTAAAATGCTTAAACATCAATCCTGTTCTTCTCCTCTTCCAGGGTCCGTGGAGATTTTGATGTGAGTACCAGCCAGCTGATTGGTGCACATGGATACTGTACACAGGTACATAAGGAAATGGTTGCTGTAATGGAGTAGAAAGAAATGCATACACGGCACAACGGGCAGCTCTATAGAGCTCAGCAGCGTTGCCCATTGGATTAAAAGACCCATACACCCTTGGGTGGGTGGCTAGGAGTCAAAAACACACAACCTTTCCAAGCCCTGGGTCTAAAGAAGAACATTGGGGAGTCAGGCAGGCAGGCAGGCAGGAACAGTGCTATGGAGTAATCATGTTGGATAAGGAGCAGTATATCCATCTGTCCCTGCCCACAAAATGCTGCAGTTTGCCCTACATCATTTGTATGCAGGTGCCATGGCTGTTGTCCATGGGAAAGCAAACTCTGGGATCTTCTCACCTGTGGGCCACCTTAATGGCAAAATAACTGTCTGTGTATGCAATGTGAGTGTAGAGATGGGCACGAAACGAACAATTTTTCGTTTCCGTTTTCATTTTTTCATTTCGTTACGTAACGAAACGACAAACGAATTTTGTCTCTAAAATGAAACGAAACAAACAGAAGCACCGGAAATTTTGTCGTGCGTTTCGTTTCCGTTACTGCAATATGAGTGAATTGCTTAAAATCCTAAAAAAATCACAAAAAAATGAAATAAATGGTAACGAAATGGTAACGAAATGAACGAAAACGAAAACGATTTTTTTGCAAAAATTCACAAAAAACGGAAACGAACCGAAACGGACCCTCCAAACGACAAATAAAATGCCATTTTTTTTATTCGTGCCCATCTCTACATGAGTGTGTTGCAAGGGGGTGTAAACTGCAAGGAACCAGCAGCTCATCCTTCAGACCACTCTTTCCTTCTGTCGCACCCAGGAGCTGGTCAACCTGATGCTGACCGGCCGAGCCGTGTCCAACGTTTTCAATGACACAATGGAACTGGACTCTGGGGATGGCGAGGTCACTGTGCTAAAAGGCATCTCCGGCCGCAGCAACATTGGACTGCTGTCCCTGTTTGAACACTATGACGTCTGCAAGGTATGTATCAAATGTTTTGCCCATGAAAAGAAGGAAGCTGTTGATAACTTGAACACCTATAAGCCAAAGATCATCTCTGTGTTTTAAAATCCAGTGTCTCATTATGGAGGGAAGCCTTAAAGCAGTGGTGGTGAACCTTCGGCACTCCAGATGTTTTGGACCACAGCTCTCAGAATTCCAAGCCTGTATTGCCAATGACAAAGGATTGTGGGAGCTGTGGTCCAAAACATCTGGAGTGTTGATAGTTTGTCACCCCTGCCTTAAGGGCTGAGTGATATAGTTGTTATTGTTCAGTCGTTCAGTCATGTCCGACTCTTCGTGACCCCATGGACCAGAGCTCACCAGGCCTTCCTATCTTACACTGCCTCCCGGAGTTTGGTCAAATCCATATTGGTTGCATTGATGACACCGTCCAACCATCTCATTCTCTGCCATCCTCTTTTCCTTTTGCCTTCCATCTTTCCCAACATCAGGGACTTTTCCAAGGAGTCTTCCCTCCTCATGAGGTGGCCAAAGTACTGGAGCCTCAGCTTCAAAATATGTCCTTCCAGTGAACATTCAGGGTTGATTTCTTTCAGGATGGATAGGTTTGATCTCCTTGCAGTCCAGGGGACTCTCAAGACTCTCCTCCAGCACCACAGCTCAAAAGCATCAATTCTGCAGCAATCAGCCTTCTTTATAGTCCAGCTTTCACTTCCATACATGACTAATGGAAAAACCATAGCTTTGACTATCCTGACCTTAGTTGGCAAAGTGATGTCTCTGCTCTTTAGGATGCTGCCTAGGTTTGCCATTGCTTTCCTTCCAAGAAGCAGGCGTCTTTTAATTTTCTTGCTGCAGTCGCCATCTGCAGCGATCAAGGAGCCCAAGAAAATAAACTCTGTCACTGCCTCCATTTCTTCCGAGTGATATAGTACTGTCCTGTATATAGAAATTTATGTGAAACCACAAAGTTATTTCTCTTTCTTCCTTGATTGTTCTGTGGAGAGGCAGCTTGGGGACCAATACTTGGGGAGAGAGGGGTGTCTCATCCCCAAATTTCAGTGGGAGACACCCTTCCCCCTTTCTGGTCACAAGTTACCCTTGCTTTCAAGGCTTTGCTCTCATCTTGGTCCCACGCTTCTTGATTTCTAGCTTAATCAGCATGCTCTCTCAAATCAGTTCCAGAGTAAGCTCACAAATGCTGACTCCACCTCACCATCCCTTAAGCTCATCTGCATCTCTGTCCTATCAGTGCACAAGGTCGGCTTGACAAAATGCGACAAAAAGGCCCCTTGGATGTGATGGCCTTCATGATTGCACCACAGTCCTTTTGGACTGTTCCGTTCCTGGAACATACAAACTGGTCAGTACACCTCTCCCAAAACAACAATCCTGCATCAAGTAAATATTTTTTAAAAAAGTGTGCTGGACCAGATGCAACGCCCATTGAGACCACCATTCTGTGCAGTTAGCACCATCCTGTTGTCTTGGGGAAACCAACCAGCAGGACTGGAGCCATGTGCATAGCTCCTGTCTCACGTTCCCAAGCAGTCGGCACGCAGGGATGTTTTCAGTGTCAGCAGCAGAGTCGCAGCCAGTGAGCGAAAGGCAATGGCCTTCAGAAGGATTCTTACTCATGGGGGCAAGCTCAGAGGAGGGCATCAAGGAGGATGCTGGGAAACATCTGGAAATCAAGCCCTAGGTTTGAAAGAAATGGGCACATTTAGCTTTAAGAAAAGAAGACTTGGTGGGAGAAAGAAGGGCACTCTTCAAATATGCAAAAAGCAGCCGTACAGAGGTAGGGCAGGATCTCAATCATCTCAGCCTGCAGGACATGGAATAACATGTTGAAGTTACAGGAAGCTAGATGTAGGCCAGATATATATACATTGGTACCTTGTTTAAATTTATTTGTTTGTTTGTTTGTTTGTTTGTTATATTTCTAGACTGCCCATCTTCCGTACGGAACTCTGGGCGGTTTACAATTAAAACAAGACAACAGAAGTACAAAAGGGCAAAAGGAATTAATTCGTTCCAAAGGAAATTATGTTAAGCAATTTTTCCTTTATACAAATTTCCCATAGGAATGCATTGAAAACGGAGTAATCCCATTTTTATGTTGTACGGATTCGCCCCATAGGCAATTCTGTTAAGCAAATTTCCCCTATCTCCAGAATTTTTTATGTTGTACAGATTTTATGTTATACAAACCCTTTGTTATACAAGGGTCCACTGTATACAGTAGATAGATAGATAGATAGATAGATAGATAGATAGATAGATAGATAGATAGATAGATAGATAGATAGATAGATAGATAGATAGATAGATAGATAGATAGATAGATAGATTGATTGATTGATTGATTGATTGATATTAACTGGTAGAGCAGTATGATAATGGAACCAATTACCTTCCAACTCAATTATTCTACGATTCTCATTGTCCCCCAGTGAGCTTTTTCTGAAGGCCTCCAAGTTCACAGCCACCATTATGTCTTTCAGCAAGGAATTCCACAGTTCAGCACTCTGTATTAAGTAGTCCTTCCTTTTATATGTTATGTGTCACCTATCACTTAGCTTCATTAGGTGACCCCAGGTTCTTCTACGTTGGACAGGGAGAAAGCATTTTCCCACCTATCATCATCAATCATCATCATCGTCACACTGCTGAACTGGAAGGGACCCTGTGGATCATTGAGTCCAAGCCCTTTCAAGAAGGCTCGGGGGTGATGGTGGTGGAAATCACACTCCTGAACACTGGTTCTGCGATCCCTTTCTGGTCCTTTTGCTTTGGGATCCAAACAAAACATTTCCAGATCAACTGGCAAGCTGATGTTGTTCTCTAGATCTTCCCTGTTTGGCGGGAGGTTAGCAGGTTACGAATAAGCCCTATTCGGGGAAATGGGGCTCCCGGCAAGCCAGTTTAATCAGCTTCAGAAACCCAGGCCGAGGGCAGATCCTTTCTGTCTGCTGTCCGCCTTAAAAGGGCTGGATTACAGGCAGCTGGGATTTGATTAAAAGCATGTGCCCGCCATGGAGAGGTGGATTTCTTAAGCCTTCAAGTCCACCGCGGCGCACGAGAGAAGCCAATGCGAAAGAAAGAAACACTCCGTGAACGGGTTCTGATGCAAAGAGACCAGTTGCCGAACGCATGTGTGAGAGAAAGACTATCGCCTCCTCTCAGGTGCTGCGTTGTAAATATGGAGAAACACACTCACACCCTTCGAGCAATCTACGTTAACATTGGCACTGCCAGGAAACATGAACTGAAACTCCGTTAGCAGACACCCACACAAACGCTTCCCCTACTAGGCAGGGTTTCGGTAAAAAGACTCATTCAGCCTTGAATTATCCTATAGTGATGGAAACCAAGCATGGAAAATTGGTTGAATCTAAATATAATTTCTATAGATGTCGAAGGCATAACGATGGGAATCTCCCCGGGGATGTTCCAAAGTAAGTTCCTCTCTCGTTTCATTGATTTTTAAAAAAATATTTTGATATTAGTAAAAACTACAATGCAAAACATAAAACAAAATCAAATGACATGTATACATAGGAGGAAAAAACTGGTCATAACTAAGAAGGAAGGGGGTAGTAAATAAATGAAATAAATATGAAACAAGTCTCATGTGGCTAGGACAAGAGTTGTTTCTGGACCATTTTGCTTACACTGAGTGAGAGGAGAGGAAATGAGAGACACCGAGAAGCTTTGGGATGGGATTGGATAAACCTCTCAGAATCTTGGATCCAGCACAATAGCTATGGGATTCTGGGAATTGTAGTCCAAAAAGAGAAGACACTTCCCATATCCTGAAGAAACACCACTTATTTCCTGGGTCAGTGAACCAACTGATCAAGGCTGGACCAAGGCAGTACATTGGACAATATTTGTGCTTGGCCAGGCAGTGCCAGAGTGTCCCTTAAGGCAGGCATGTTCAAAGTCAGGCCCAGGGGCCAAATGCGGCCCATTTTCAAATTTTGAGTGGCCTGCGACCTCTTCTCATTCAGCCTCTTTGGGGTAGCCAGTGATTTAATTTAACCTTTTAACTGGCCTTGGCAAGGTTTGCTTTGTAGCCCCTTTCAATTTCTCATGGTATTTTCTCTCATTTTGGTGGATGGCAGATCCACTTGGCCCTCTGCAATAAATACAGTGGACCCTTGTATAACAAACAGCTTGTATAACATAAAATCTGTACAACGTAAAAAATTTGAGAGATAGGGGAAATTTGCTTAACAGAATCGCCTATGGGGAAAATCCGTACAACATAAAAATGGGATTACTCCATTTTCAATGCATTCCTATGGCAATTTGTATAAAGGAAAATTTGCTTAACATAATTTCATTTGGAACGAATTAATTCCTTTATACAAGGTACGACTGTACCTCCCTTGTCTCTATGATGTTGGCAAGCCAGACCAACATCTGCTGTGCATACTGCATATGTATCTATCCTTCCTGCATTAGACACAGGGCAGAGGGTAGTCAAAGAGAGAAGCAATCTCAGCAGCTTAAACAGAACCACCTAAATAAAGAAAGAATAAAATACCAAGGCAGCTCAAGTTTCTTTCCTCAACGTTCTTCTAGCTAGAGATGGGCACGAATAAAAAAAAATGGCATTTCGTTTGTCGTTTGTCATTTGGAGGGTCCATTTCGGTTCATTTCCGTTTTTCATGAATTTTTGCAGAAAAAATCATTTTCGTTTTTGTTCATTTCGTTACCATTTTGTTACCATTTATTTCATTTTTTTGTGGTTTTTTTTAAAGGATTTTTAAGCAATTCACTCATATTGCAGTAACGGAAACGAAACGCACGACAAAATTTCCGGTGTTTCTGTTCGTTTCGTTTCATTTTAGAGACAAAAATTAGTTTGTCGTTTCGTTACGTAATGAAATGAAAAAATGAAAACAGAAACGAAAAATTGTTCATTTCGTGCCCATCTCTACTTCCAGCAACAACCAAGTCAGCCAACTGCACTTTGGAGCTGACAGCAGCTGGCACGTTGACATTTATGAAGGCTGAAAGAAAAGAAACAACGTTGGTCTCAGGATGTACATCATACATATTTGAGGGCGCCTTTTATTCCAAATTAACAGCCAAACTCATTTTGGCTTAGCCTTTTTGGCCTTCTTCCGGGCTGGGGGTGGGGGGCTATATTCCATGAAATAAAACAACAAAAACATTATGACATCATTATTCCTAGGGACAACATTTTAAGCTTTCCATCCTCTATGAATTACTGTTTTATTTCATGTAAAATAGCCCCCAAAGAAGGTTGGAAAGACTAAGTCGGGAATGCATTGGGCTTTCAATTTGGAATAAAGGGTGCACTCAATGTAATGCTTACTTCCCGAGACCAGAGTCTTTTTATGCAGCTTCGGTGAATGGATCAGATGCTTCACTTTTTGTACATGTATGAAGGACCTCTCCTGTATTTTTCTGTCTATAAGACACCCTCATCTATAGACAAGCCCCCTTTTTCCAACCCAGAATTGCAGTTTCACAACCTCCTTAGCTTACTTCGGTGTATAAGACAACCCTCAATTTTTAGTTTAACGATTTTAGACAACAATACTGTATAGTCTGAAATGTGGGAAATTATTGCAATTCTTTCAAAGCTAATACCTTGCTTACTGACTCCCAATGAGTTCAGGAAAGCCCGGGGGCGGGGGGGGCAGAGCAAATGCACCACTTTTTTTTTTCACTCAGTAAAAACTTCAACTTGGGGCAGGGTTTGTTTTGTTTTGCTTTTTCGGAAAAACTAGCCAGTAGAGATGGGCACGACTCAGAAATTTTTTTTGTTTTCGTTTTCGTTTTTGTCTAGGGGTCCGTTTCGGCTCATTTCTGTTTTCGTGAGTTAATTTTCAAAATTTTTCATTTTCGTTACGTAACGAAAACGAAAACGAAAACGAATTTTTTTCGTTTCTTCCCATTTAGCTCCATTAAGTGCTTTTCCAGTAACGAAAAACAAAAATTGACTCAAAATTAGTCGTTTCGTTTCCGTTTCCGTTCCATTTTTGAACCGTTTTTCGTTTTTCGTTTCGTTACGTAACAAAAATGAAAAACGGAAACAGAAATTTCGCTAAGTCGTGCCCATCTCTACTAGCCAGATATCAAATTGTGTGGAATAATCCAGAGCGGCGGCTGCAAACGGCTGCCACCAGTGAGCTGGTTACTGGCATTGCCTCCTGGTTACACATGGCAGGCAGGGAGGGAAGAGCGTAATCGTGGGGTGTTGCTACCTCGCTTGGCTCATTTGATGAAAATACAGGTCTGTCGTGTGTTGTGTGCTCAAAACAGAGAGGCCTTTAAAGACCCCCCCCTTTTGCAGGCCACTGTGTGTGCTGTGAAAAGGACTTATATTTCTATTTAAAACAAATCACCACCCACTTGGGGAGGGGGGAATGAGGATATTGTTTTTCTTCTTTGTAGATGGATAGAAATCTGGAAATGGAAGTGGAAGAGCCATAGAGTTGATTTTCATCCACATCTCATGTGTCAGTTGTAGAATGAATTAACTACTGGTTAGCTCCATGGATTAGGTACCAGGGGCTGGAAGTGGCTAAAGCGTACTTTTTTTGTGGGGGGGGGGGGGATATGTAGGTATCTGAAACCAAATCTTCACCAAACATGGATGACATTTGGAGGAGAGTCAGAGGAGGCTTCCGGGCAACTCTGATGTCTCTCAGTGCCTGGAGGTCCTTTCTATGGAGGGGGGGGGCATTGGGGGGTTGCATAACACATATACATCTGAGACCCAACCCTCCCCATACTTTCAGGGCTTGCAGAAGGGAATCATGGGAAGCTTTTCTGAAAAGGTGTTGTCTCTAGTTGCCTTGTAAGGCATTTTATAAGGTTTTAAGGTAAAACATAAATTTACAAATTGATTCATTGATTTAACCTTGACAAATCATAAATCGCCCAGACTGCTTTTACACGACCCCTAAAATCCGAGGCAAAAGGCTCCCAGATGTGGACCTTAAAATTGTTTTCCCACCAGCTGTGGACTTTAAAAAAAAATTAAGTACGACCACGGCCACCTAAGCGCACCCCAGTGCATTTTACAAGTACCTGGTCTCCGGAGGTTAAAAAAATTCTGATACGGATTGTAAGGCTGTGGATGCCGGGCTCTCCTCCCCTTCTGTTTGTTTTTTTTTCTCCCCACCGCCCCTTTAAGAGGCAGGAATCACTAGGGGCTGCTCCGAGCAAGTGGAGGTGAGCCTGCATTTTTCTCTCTCTCCCTTTTTTCCCCCTTCCCATCACCGCGGACAGGAGCAATGGAGTGCGGAGGGGTGGGAATACAGGAAGAGGAACAAAACCCCACGATCTCTGGTCCAAATTTAAGTTGCCAGCGGATCTTAGAGGTCGTGTAAAATCGCCCCCAGAGTAGCCGTGTACCTCGATGGAGCGGTATATAAATTTAATTAATAAAGAAGAAATAATGAATCAGAATGAAACCCCATTTTTCATATTTGTGCCCATCTCTACTGCCTAATATGCATGTACACCACACACATACACACACACACACACACACACACACACACACACACACACACACACACACATGTTCCCATCTCTGTCTACAGGACACCTCCATCTCTCAGGGCTAGAATGATTTTATATCTCCTCATCCTTCCCTGGGAACAGCAGAAGTATCTGAACTGTCTCCCTCCTGCAATGTCCCCCTCTTTACATAGGAGAACCTAGTCACAGTGTGAGTCATTTCCCCTGTCCCGTCTTGTAAGGGCGTTTATACACGACCCCTAAGCTCCGCCTGGATCAGGGGGTTGGGCTTGATGACCTTAGAGGCCCCTTCCAACTTCACTGCTCTATGATCCTGGGATTCTGAGAGGATCTGTTGGGTTTTCTTCTTCTCCGGCTGCCTTCGACAAATAGCATTGTCAATAACAGGCAAAGGTTCAAGATGGAAAGATCAGAGGTCTTGGAAAGTTACTTCTGAAAAGTGATTAGTTTTGGGGTATTTGTACACGACCCCTAAACTCCTCCGCAAATGGCTCCCAGCTCCAGAGCTTAAAAATGTTTCCCCACCAGCTCCGGAGCTAACAGAAAATTAAGTGCGACCCCGCCCACCTAAGCGCAACCCAGCACACCTTTCAAGTACCTGCTCTTGGGAGGTGAAAAATATTTGATGCGGAGAGTGCCTGAGCTCTCCTCGCTTCTTTTTGTTGTTTTTCTTTTGCCTCCCGCCCCTTTAAGAGGAACCAGGAAGTGAACGGGGGCCGGAGCAACTTCCACCAGCACTCCAGAGGCAAGGCTTTATTCTTTTGTCCCTGTTTAAGGCTTTTTTCCCCTCCCTCCCCTCACGCAGACAGAACAAGGAAGTGCGGAGCGGGTGGGGACGGAGGAACAGCAACGAACCCTCAAGATCTCTGGTCTGAATTTAAGGGACCAGCGGATCTTAGGAGTCGTGTAAAAAAGCCCTAAGTACTGGAAGCAGTGTCACCTTTATCGCCTTCAGGCTGGCACCAGAGACGTTCCCCCCCCCTCAGTTGTAAACATCTGGTTACCTCCCCCCCCCATTGTCAACATGTGGTGAACCTGCAAATCACTGTACTGGATATGTCTGGGCCACTGTAACATTGAGGAGAATTAAATCGACCATGCTGGGAAAAGGATTGGAAGTCAAACGGGTAGAGATGCCGCTGCCACCCCCCCACCCCCCAGAGAGCTGAAAATTAGTCGGCCCTTTCAGGTGCCCCCATGAAATGGTTTGGCATTTTACAAACAACGGAGGCGGCCACTTGGATGGAGGAGAAGAGGGAAGCGAGGGGATAATATTGAGGCCCACAAGAGCTCTGATTAGGCCCATCTCTGCCATTTCTTCGCTTGCAAATGTGTCGGGAACAATGCCAAAGAGACGAGGTGGCAGTGGTGTTTTTAATCACCTTTGTGCGATAACAACACAATAACCCGACAAGGCAATGCATTCCCTTTGAGCAAATGGATTTGTTCTGTGTGCTGACATAGGCCACTTGTCTCTGTATCACCAGAGCCTTTCCCCAGCTGGGTTCCTCTCTGAAAATATATATTCTGGGCTCAGATGTAATGAGAAACCATGGTTTCCTGCAATACAGACATGCCTGGGGGTGGGGTGGGGATCCTGAGCTATTAAGCTGCACTTTCACAGCACCAGTGGGGGGATTTAAAAAAAATCATTCATTCATTCATTCATTTTGCTTCATATGTGAAAGAAATCACAGTTTCCCTGTCATGTCTGGATTAGGGAACCTGAAATTTGTTTAAACTCCAGTGGGCTAGCTAACCAGGATCTGAAGCCACAAGCTATCTTATGCTGGTTTGTTCTTGTAGCTGAGGTTTAAGACAAGGAGACTGGAGAGGGGGAGCGTGTGAACCCTAGGTTGGCAGGCGTCTGCTCACCCAGAATGGAGCACTGGCTTCATATTAGGCTGAAACAAGTTGTAGATATTCTCATCAGTGTTACAGCTGAGTTGTAAAGAATATGAATGCAGCTCTATGAACCCTGTCAAGTTGTGTAAAGGGATGAGGGTTTTGGGGTTTATTCCAAGCAATTGATTTCGCTCTTTGGATGTATAAACAAAGCAGATCTTGAGGTGGCTTCAGCTGCTGTTCTGAGGACAGCTGGTTATCTTAACAAAGAAAAAAGAGCCCGTTGTGTCAGAATATAGCCCTGTGTGGTCCCGTGTTCTGTTGACATCATGGCCCAACCAATTACCTATTGGAAAATCCATTGCCTATTGGGAAATCCATGACAGCAGAGTATTGATCTGAAAACTGAAGGTCAGTTGATGAAAGATGCT
This sequence comes from Phrynocephalus versicolor, assembly GCA_023846285.1. NCBI lineage: Eukaryota > Metazoa > Chordata > Lepidosauria > Squamata > Agamidae > Phrynocephalus > Phrynocephalus versicolor. The sequence goes on from JAHTLZ010003542.1 coordinate 80,629,639, forward strand.
TTGCCCTCAGCAACTGCTCTCGGGGCATGCTTTATTGATTGATTGTTTATTTAAAAAAACCTATATCCCATCCAACTGGTAAACAAGGCACTATTTGGGGGTGGATTCCAAGAAAGGAACATAAATAGGCAATCAGATTTGAAATAACAAGCATTCAAAAGCAAAACCAATCTGATCAGCCCATCTTTTGACCATATCTTAATAATACACAGCGCGTTAGCAAAATCAAATGGGGAGAAGGACAAAATATGCCAGCTCTTTAAAGATTAACAAATTCATTTCAGTGGGAGATTTTCATAGATCAAAACCCACTTTTTGTGTGCCGGTTCATTTACCAACCAAGCAGGGGTATGGCGCTTCAAAGCCCCCCATGTCCCTTGGCAGGCACCCACTGGACAAAGGCAGGGTTTTGAAGTGGCAAACATCTGTTTGGTTAATAAATGAACCGGCATGAACTCCCGAACCATCGGTTCGTGCCCACCCCTAATTTTGAACACTTCCCATTAATCCTTATTTATAAAGTGTGCTAGCTAGAGGTGATGAGAATTGCATAGTGGAGGACCACAATTGCTCACCATTGGCGGTTACTTCACGTCCTTCCTTGTTCTGCGACTAGTTTTGTACCGTGACAGCGTTGGTCGCGAACACGTGATTTGTCCCAGTTTAGTCCCTGTTTCCATTTTCTCACAGTTGCAATATCTTGTCTCATGACAACTGTTACTTCACAGTCTTGTTCCGTGACAAATTCTGAATTTGTCTTGCTTTCTTACCCCCCCTTTTTAAATATTGTAAATAAAACTTTTTTTCGATTTTTCAATTTACTGGTCTTCCGGGATTTCCGGGATCAATGCTACAGATTTTTCAGTACTTTCTTTAATAAACATTTGCACCGCATGGTGTTTCACATAGGGAAACTAATGTCGAATGCCGCTTCAGCCGCTGACCACTAGGTGGACACTGGTTGTTGCGTGACAGTTGTTACCACATGGTCCCTTGTCTCAGAACAGGAACCGGAAACAAACCGTGACAAGAGAATACCCCAACCCAGTGCCAGGTACGATATTGTCACATTCCGGGGGCGTAGTTGAGACAAATTTCAGCTGTTGCGCGATGGACGTGAAGTAAGATTTTTTTGTACCGGTCTGAAGCGCAACACTCACAGAGACAAAATGAACGTGAAGTAACTGCCATTTTTACAGAGGAAAAGCCAGGTGCTGTAAGTCTGTGAAGATTCTCAGTCATCCAGGTGCGTTTAACTGGGAGTTGAGTCATGGCTACTGGACTTCTTTTTTGAGAGATAGAAACGTTTCGCTGTTCATCCAAACAGCTTCATCGGTCTGAATACAGCTAGTGCAAATCCTCCATCTTATAGGCAGCTTTGACCTCTTGTCACCCTGGCCTGAATTAGGCTCATAAGTTGATCAATGGCCTAAATAGGCTGTATTCAGACCGATGAAGTTGTTTGGATGAACAGTGAAACGTTTCTATCTCTCAAAAAAGAAGTCCAGTAGCCATGACTCAACTCCCAGTTTCAGGTGCTGTAACTTCACGCAAGTTTGCAGTGTGAGCCATTTCTTAGGATCCTAGATTTTCTGTGATAGGAGTAGAAACTCACTCTGTTTGTTAGAAAAGCTCAGAATGTGTTGAAAGTGTCCTTGAACTGACAAAGTTTAATAACTTTAATTCGGTCACATATAACGGTTTTATTCCAGAGAAATATCTTGGTATGTTTCTAATTTCACATCAAAAGGCGGACATTCTTATGAAATTGCTCCTTCTCAGGTTTGGCGGTGGGGGAGGGGGAAGGAGACAAACCATTTGTTTGATTTTCAAAATGCCACCATGTGCATGGATTTAGAAGGGAAATCCTTCCGATATGTTTCCCCCTCTGATTGAAATCTACCTTTTGATCTTTTTCTGATGGCTTATTTATAACTTTGGGTCTCTGCTCATGATTCAAGAATGTATTTAAAAAGCAAACAAGTGAAATAAAATGGTTCTGTGGGACAATGGCTTTTTTTTTTAAGTGGGTGAATCATGGATTGATGTGACAGAGAATGCTTGATCCACCCAGCAAGGGAGAAAATGTATTGCAGAGTTTTGAATTTCTGGTAAAATTCTTTTTGCTGTGCAGTAGAAGTACAGAGGCCCGCAGAGGAATAGCTACATGTTCCTCAGAGTTGACCCCTTTCTGATTAACTAGCACTTAAAATCTCAATAACTTACTTGGAGGCATTGTAAGAGAAAGAGTAAAATACTTCTCTTACAGTAACGTGAAATTACAATCTAGTGTGTGCTTTTTTTCACCACACACATACTTAACAAGCACTGAAGAGATCAGCGACAGCAAAACCAAACAGATCTGTCCCAATATGCTAAAGAGAAGGAAATAAATAATCAGAGGGGAAAATGGGTCTCTCTTGAATTCAACAGCTAGAAGGAACAATTGGTTAGTGCTGGATTGATAATCATCCCAGCCCATTAAGTCCCTTCCAGTCACTCAAACCAAAGACAGAATATAAGGTTGTAAATAAATGTCCAACAAAATGGTTATTGAAAAGTTACATCAAAAAAGTGGGTCAGGTAGCTTTGTGCTGATAATTATATTTGAGAGTTAGTGTAGATATTTTATTTCATTACTGGAGTAGTATGGGAGACAGAATGGCATTTTCTCTTAAATAAAGGTAGTCTGCTCAAGTGAAATAGAATCATCATTGGAAGGGGCACCCAAGGTCATCTTGTAGTGCCACACTTTACTGATAAAGGAAATCTGTTATTGTCCGTTTGCTTCCCAGAGTGATCATCACTCATATGGGTGGTATAAAAACCAGCCAACCAGCCAACCAATCCATCCATCTATGTGTCCTTCCATCCTTCTATTATTGGTCAGTCAGTTGGTTGGTCATTCTGTCCATCCATCCGTCCGTCCATCCATCCATCCATCCAATGGCATCTCTAAGACTGTTACTTCACGTCCTTCCTTGTTCCGAGATTATGTTCGTTTTGTGATAACATCGTTCGTGGTCACGTGGTCTTGTCCTGGTTCTGTCCCTGGTTCCATTTATCCACGGGCGTGATTGATGGTATCGTGACAACTGTTACTTCACGTCCTTGTTTCGTGACAACATCTGTACTTCCCTGCCTTCATTTCCCCCTTTTGTTTGGTCCAATCTTGCTTTTTTGATATTTTGATTCTCCGTAACTTTGCCTTTCATGCATTAAGCAGCAAAGTTTGAGGTTTTATGCCATCTTTCCTCTCTGCGATGCATTGTTTTACACCATTGGGATTGTGCTGGAGAATAAAACTTTGCACTCCTGCCACTAGATGGAGAATGCGCACGTTGCATGACGAGCCTTACTTCACGGGCACTTGTCTCGAAACAGGAACCGAGACAAGAGAATTCCAGAGGTCAGGGAGAGGTATGGCTTATCACACTTAAATCCCAGTTCAGGGGATGTGGTCGGGACAAACTCCTGCCATCACGCAATGGACGTGCAGTAACATTTTTTTGTACCGGTCCCAAGCGGGACAGCGAACCGCGATGAGAGGGACGTGAAGTGTCCGTCAAAGATAGCCATCCAGCCTTGGCTTGAAAAATCTAACAAAGACACTGCTGACCACCTTCTGAAGATTATAGAACACCTCATATTCTCAAGAACCTCAAGATTCTGTAGCATTTATCTAGTTCCAAATGATTCCTCTTGCTTGTTTGTTTTACAATGGCATTCTTCTCTCCTGCTTAGGTTGGATGTTACCTGAAGACCCCCAAGCTTCCCATATGGCTTGTGTGCAGCGAAAGTCACTTCAGCGTCCTCTTCTGCCTGAGCAAGGATTTACTCGGGGATTGGAAGGCCGAGCGGCGGTTTGATCTGCTTTACTACGATGGCTTAGCCAATCAGCAAGAGGAGATCCGTCTAACCATCGGTATGGAAACCAATAGCTCTCTCAAAAGACTGAGCAGTGAAACTCACAGAATCACAAGATAATGAAGGGGTCTCTAAGCCATCAAATCCAACGCCCTGCCCCCCACTCAGTGTAGGAATGCTAATCAAAGCAGATCTGACAGATGGTTATCCACTTATCTCATTAATGCCTCCAGGGTCACTCACTACCTCCTCCTGAGGTCGTGGCCTCCATTGTCATACTGCTCTAACAGTTAAGAAGTTTTTCTCGACCTTCAGCCTAAATCCGGCTTCCTGTATCTTGAGCCCATTAATACATGTACTGTCCTCTTGCTACGTTGGTCATAGCAGTAGTAGAATACTTTTCATGGAAGGACCGCAGATGCGTTCAGATGCCACTTGGGGAATATAGCAAGCATATTCCCTGCTTCTTTTCCATCTCCTGCCTAGACCAGTGGCTCCCAGCCTTGGGTCCCGAGATATTCTTGGACTCAAAGTTCCAGAAGCCTTCACCACTTGCTGCACTGGCCAGGATTTCTGGGAGTTGTGGTCCAAGAACCTTCGGGGCCACTGTCCTAAACCTTTTCTTCCCTCCCCTGCCATTGGCACACAGATGATCTGTAAGGCATTCCTGCCATCCTTGGTTCCAATACATGGAAGAGGATAATACATGCCAGACTTTTTCTTACAGATACATCTCAGCCGTATGCTGAAGACAACGAAGATGGCCTCATTCCTCCTCTGGAACACTGTATTCGGACTAAGTGAGTGAAACCCCTTCCTCGCCCCACCCTTGATCCCATAATACTTACCAGCATTTTAGTTGTTTGCATCCCACCCCACAAGAGTCCCATGCTTTCATTCAGTGGCAATTAGCATTTCTTTTGCCCTGGCAGTTGGAAGTCAAAAGTTTCAGAAGTGTCCCCTGAACAAAAATATGAATTTTTGTTTCACATTTCAGGCTGATGTTTTCTTTTCTTTTGCAAAACATCAGCCAAATCTATCTATCTATCTATCTATCTATCTATCTATCTATCTATCTATC
>JAHTLZ010003542.1:80643516-80684677 GCA_023846285.1 Phrynocephalus versicolor
GTAGTAGTAGTAGTAGTAGTAGTAGTAGTAGTAGTAGTAGTAGTAGTGATTGTGGTGGTTAGGGTTACGGTTACGGTTAGAGTTAGGGAAAACACCATTACACTTTCCAACTGCAGGTGATTAATCATATTTATCAACGCTATCATAGAGGTTTTTAAAATATAAAGGTGGGTGGGAGCATATACGGCAGGAATGCACCATCTAAAGGGGTTTCAACCTGTGGAGAGCTTTTCTTTGAAGGAAGGAGAAATTGAAAAGAATAGCTCCCCCCCCCTCCACGTGTCTACTGCTTGAAGTGAAATGTACCACCCACACTCCTTTGGTGCTTATATCCTTATTTGACTTGACTGACAAGTAGTAGGAGACCCCTTTGGACTGAGAGACAGGCAGGTGTGAACTGGACTGGTTTTGGAAATCTAGAAGTCATCCAGATCAAACGTGCTCATCTAATAATATAATCTAATGAGAACTGCAGAGCGGGAAGGGACCCCACGGAGCATCTAAACCAGCCCTTGCAAAACTATGTGGTTTTTAAAATTATTATTATTTTAAGAGCAGCCTTGATCAGGGTAGAGTAAAGCATGATGTTTGGGGACCTAAACCTTCCCCATGTAGATTTCCCTTTAAACTAGGCCCTCTCCCCTGTGGTTGCTGAAAAGAGGGGTGCGTCATCATCATCAATCATCATCCTCATCAACAACATCCTCGAACTGCAGGACTGGAATGGCCTCACTGGATATGTTCTGTTGTTAAGCCCCCTCCCCTTGCAGGGGGCCAGGAGGAAACTATGAATAGAAGCCGGACGGGAAGGATGAAGCACAGCGTTCCAAATCTGGATTGGGGCCATGCATGTGGGATTTTTTTTTTAAAAAAAAGGCCAGGCTCTTTGTGCATGGCATGCTACCTATTTCCACGTTTGTAGGAAGTACACGAGATTTTCCTGCCTTAGCATTAGGGTGGTTGAAGGCAGCTGGGCTTGGCTCTCCGTGTGTACAAATAATCACGAGCCTCAGGTGGCCTATTGTCTTCTGAGTTAATGGACCAGATTAGCCTATATTATTCCTTCGCAATTGTGTTCCTTGTGGAGAGAACTGGCATACAAGCGTGCCCACCAAGGCCAACGCTGGCTTAGAGAACAATCGTTCCCGATGGCTGAGTCCAACGGGCCCCTTTTGGTCAGCGGTCCCAGCAGGCTCCCGTGTGGAGCAACTTCCTATCTTTTGGCAGCCTTTTGTACTTTGTTTTCGCCCAGCTGTGAGCACCGCACTAAGGAAGCAATCTGTTTCGAAACGGAATAGAATGCAATTAGAGCTAGCTATTGGAGTGGGGAGAAGGAGCCAGGAGCAGTTGGAATGGGTGGGCAGCATGCACAAACAAGTTCCAATGCCTCCCAGGGCCTGAATAGATATCGAGGCTTCTTAACACACTATATGTATTAATAACACAATTGTCTGTAACATCATATGGGGATAAAATACAGTGGTACCTCTGATAACGAATTTAATTCGTTCTCAGAGGCCATTTGTTATCTGAAAAATTTGTTATCCAAAACATGGTTTCCCATTAAAATTAATGGGAAACCAATTAATCTGTTCCAGAGGTCCGAAAAAGGCAAAAAAGCTGTGTGTGTGTGTGTTTCCAGACCTCTTTATAAAATGCACTTTAAAGGCTTGCCGCGCTGGAACACCCTCCAGAACATCCCCCTGCAGTGCAATGCAAACATGGACAAGAGAAACCAGCGAGACTACCCCAGCCTGTTCCCACCCAAAGTGCAATGGGGGGAAAATGCAAACAAACAAACATAAGCAGGAAGAAAATCCAGTCTATTTTTGCCTGCAGAACAATGAAAAAGGCTGCAAACACAGAGAAATGAAACCAGCAAGACTACCCCAGCCTCTTCCAGCCAAAAATGCAAAGAAAAGCAGTGCAAAGATTAATAAAAGCTAGCTCCCTATCTTACCAAGTTCGAAAGGTCCAAATCCCTCAGCAAAATATGTCCAGAATGGCTCCAAAACACCATGAAAAAAATGCTCTAACTCCTCCCACCCCTCCACAAACTATGCATCCTGCAATGCATGCAGGGTACCCATTTTTTGCAAGGCTTTAGGAAACATTTGTTATCCGAGGCAGCCTATAGGAAACATTTGCTATCCGAGGCAGCCCTATACCTGGAAATTTCCATTTGTTATCTGAGAAAATTGTTATCCGAGGCATTCTTTATCCAAGGTATTACTGTAGTTGCCTTCCTTGACAGGCTGTGACCTCTGTCTCACAAACAACTCCTAATGGTCCAGTGACAGCCAAGTCTGCCTGGCGTAATGCTTTTTCACCCTGGCTAGGACCTGCAAAATTAACAATTTGTGCCTTGACAAACTAACTCCCATGTTAACAAACCACTGCTGTGTGGTATATTATCTGTAGCCTTACCTGGCCACCCCTGTCTCTCCACTGTGTAGATCAATGCAAGGGGCATGTATTTGCACTGTTTTATGCCTGAAGAAGTGGATTTGGATCCACCAAACCACCTACTGAAATCTGTTAGTCTTGAAAGTGCTGCAGAATTTTGCCTTTTCTTCCTCTTCCTCCCATTATTTTGCCTGATATATGAAATGAAGCCGACACTATACAATGCCGGACAGCAAGTACGTCACTAGAAGCAGGGTTTTCTTTGGGCCTTTTCACACAACCCCTAAGATCCGCTGGCCACTTAAATTCGGACCAGAGATCTTGGGGGTTCGTTGCTCTTCCTGCGTCCCCACCCCTCCACACTTCCTTGCTTCTGCCTGCCTGAGGGGAGGGAGAAAAAGAGAGAGGAAAAAATGCAGGCTCGCCTCCGAAGCCGCCCTGTCGTCATCCTGATTCCTTCTCTTAAAGGGGCAGGAGGAAAAAAAACAGAAGCGAGGAGAGCCCGGCACTCACCAGATTACATCCGGACCTGGGGGTTTTCACCCTCTGAGAGCAGGTACATGAAAAGTGCGCTGGGACATGCTTAGGTGGGCGTGGTCGCACTTAATTTCCTGCAAACTCTGGAGCTGGTGGGGAAACAATTGTAAGCTCCGGAGCTGGCAGCCATTTGCGGCGGAGTTTAGGGGTTGTGTACAAATACCCTTTGGTTCAGAATCCAATTGTCCCACCACAAAGTGCTTTGCCTTCAGCACCCTGCAAATGACAGTAACTTGCAATGCTGGAGAGCTCAGTGCTGGAGTCATATGGTTGCTGCGGAGCCAGTGGTTAGGGGTTCAATTCCCCACTGGGCCTCCTTGAAAGGCGCTGGACTCAATGATCCATTAGGCCCCATACAGCTTGGCAGGTCGAAGACTCAGCAGGTCATTCCAGGGAGTTCTTTCTTCGTGATTGCTCACACTTGGAAGGTAAATGGGGGGGGGGTTAAGCTGCAGGTGGGGCTACTGAGATGCAAACCTTGTACAGTTATCTGCACTGTCTCATGTCCCATACATTATTCTTTTCTAGACCTCTTCCATGCATCTGTTTCCCAGTGTGGCCACTGGCAGAGCTGCTTGGGGGATTATGGGAATTGTAAGCCGAAAGGCTGAGTTGCTTACTCCCTCCATTTTCGTTAACTAGAAAACGTCAAGTGATGGAATCAGTTGTCCGTACAGGGAAAGTATGCTCCTGCTTTGAAAAGCATCACTTACATCCTTCCTCTTTCCAATGACTAGAAATGCTGTTTTTCAGGTAGCCAAAACATCTCCACCCATGCACAGGTAGGGTAAGATCTCAGAAGATTTAGGAGTATCCCAATGCTTGCAGAAGTGCAAAAGAAATACTCTCCCCCCAAAAAACTAAATCCACCCTGAAGTATGTGGAATCTCCTCAACAAAACAAAACAAAAAAATAGCCCAATGAAGAATGAGCCTACTCAGAAAGTCCGGAATATTTTCTTTTCAGAGGTCAGGGGAACACGGAGTCTCCAGTGGTGTGGTTAGATTTCTGAACAACCGCTTTTCCCAGTGCAATGTTTTGTCAAAGAGCCCACATGTTTTTATCTCAATCTTTTTTCCTTCCCTTGAAAAGCTGCAGTTCTGGCTCAACAGAGGACATCAGGTTTGCACGAAAGTGTTGTGTCATGAGGGAAAGAAGAAGAAGAAGAAATCCCGGAAAATTAGATTTATTTGCTCCAGACTCTCCAGGACACCTAAACAATAGAGGAAACGATGTGAAAGCTTCGCCCCTGCTGTGGGAGGGAGCATGCCAGCTATAAACCTGGGCAAGCGGGGAGGGAAAAGAGACTCATTGATTGCCAAGGGGGCAACCCTAAAGACTACTGTGGTAAGCCTAGGAGAGGAAGAGTCCCTTTCCATGGCTGTTCTTAAGCAAGCAAACACGAGAAGGAGAGAAATGCAGGGTTTATGTGTTGGGCTTGTTACTAAATGATCTTAAACTCATTTGGCACCTGCTGGCAAACCATCAGCTGCATAAAAATGTGCAGCAAAAGCCCTTTATTCTTCTGCTTCTCACCAAGAATTTATTAGACTATTTTATTTAGACACCAAGTATCTAAAAAGCAAAGCAGAGAAGGTGGAGGACCAACACGGATGGTCCCACCTGCTCCCACTAGTCCAATGAAAAAGGAATCAACGAATGATTTTCAACCAACACAATCAATCCTCCTTTCAGGTCTTGTTTGTTTGGGTTGCATCTTACAAATGATAGCCCTGGGTGGTGCCCAACAATGTTTTTCAAAATACCGAACCTTGGACGTAGAGATGCAGTAGGAGCTGAAGGAAGAGCCTGGGATCCAGAAGATTGGGTGGTGGGGTCTCCGTGGTTCTTGTGCAGTGGTTCCTCACCTTGGTTCCCCAGATGTTCTTGGACTACAGCTCCCAGAATTCCTGGCCAGCACATCTAGTGGAGAAGGCTTCTGGGAGTTTTAATTCAAAGAGCATATGGGGAGGAAAGGTTGGGCATTCCTCCTGTCTTGACTGCTACCTTCCACCTGTGTGGGTCTACAGCCCCATCAACATCTCAATGGAGTATCCTCAGGAGACAACAGGTCTCAAAAGGATATCCTCAAGTATATGCCAGTCTAAAAGGTCCAGATGATAAAGCTGTGGGGGTTTCTGATGATTGCAGAACTAGAATGATCAAATTTTTGACTCCCCCTTCCTTCATCATCCCCTCTGTACATGAGCTGTCCACGTCTTTCAAGGCCAGGGATTAAACCAAGAAAGGAAAACAAGGCCTGGCAATAGATTCATCACTGTTCACACATCACAGATCTCTAAGTAGGAACTGGGTAGGACAAACACAATGCAGTTCTTCAAATTTATTGCTTTGTTCACTTCAAGTCGAGCTAATAAAGCTTGGTTTAGGAAGCCCTAATTAGGAAGCGCTGATGTTTTTAATGGCGCTACCCAAAGCTTTCCAGCAATTTTCAGTGATTGTTCTCTAGGACGTTTTGCCAGGAACAGTAGTAGAAAATAGCCCACTGGTCTTCCTGAAGGACCCTGACCAGGTTTCCCTTTTACTTCATCTTCTTCTCTTTAAATAAACATGGTTTGGGGTTGTTTATAAAAGGCAGCATCGCTCTTTGTCCCGACGGCAACCTGTTTCCCTTCCCCTTTGGGTTTCCAAAGAAGCCCACCCTTGTAAATCGGATTTGCCCACCCACAATAAATATTTTTTTTTCTGAATGGCTGCCCTTCTCGGACATGAATTGTGGGATTTTACAAGGCATGCTGTTTCTTTATATGGGGAAGACCTTGAAGGTTCCCCGTCAGGCTTGGGAAGGGCATCTGTACAGCATGACCAAACAGGAAACGTTTATACTTGCCGCTGGATAGGCAGGAAGCATTTATTCATGCCATCTTAAAGACATGGACATATTCACGTGGCAGACGTACACAATTATGCAGGGCATGAGTCAAGTAGGTAGAGGGACACTCTTTCTTCTCTCCCAGAATACCAGAACTAGCGGACGGGAGAGCGAGAACAGACAAAAGAAAATAGCAAATACTTTTTTGTCCAGCGTGTTGTTAGTCTGTGGAACTCCCTGCCACAGGATGTCGTGATGGCATCTGGCCTGGATGCCTTCAAAAGGTTGATTGGACAGATTCCTGGAGGAAAAATCCATCACAGGTTACAAACCATGATGGAGATGTGATATCTCCAGGCTTAAAACCAGGGTACATCAAGGGCCAGATGTAAGGGAGTGGTATCAGGAGACAGATATCTGGTCTTGTGCGCTCCCAGACGCATCTGGTGGGGCCGCTGTGAGATACAGGAAGCCGGACTAGATGTGCCCTTGGCCTGATCCATCATGGCTCTTCTTGTGTTCTTATGTTCTAAAGCCCTCCAAGTCACCCTTGTTACTCATAACTGGGTCTTAGGATGATCTTTGCTTTCAGTCAAGTGGATTCCAACTTATGCTGTCCCTTCTCATGATTTCCCAACTATGCAGTACTCACAAGTGGTTTCCCCTTCCCTTCTCAGCAGGTACCTCTTGGTCTGTGCAGCTTGCCAAAGGCCACATAAGAAGGCTCTGCTCACAGAAGACACAGTGGAGAGGTGAACTCCCAACTGCTTCACAGGCAGCTAACTCTAACTTGCTGGCCTATCTAACCAAGGTTATAACATGAGTCAAAGCAGACATTCAAGGTAGCCAGCCAGCAGACAACAGGTGCTTCATGATGCTAACATCTCCAAATTTGTGGGTGGAGAGAAAGGCCATAGACCAGCAATTAGAGTGCATGATGGATGCGCAATGGGTTCCATCTGGGATTTGAGTCATGGCAACTGGAGCACTTTTTGAACATCAGTTCAAACCCTCAGGTTCGAACCCTGTACTCTAGAATCTTTGTCTGTTAATGTACTCTGTTCAGTAAACCCCACTGGGTATCTCGTTTCCTGCGCCCTCAACTCTTGGCAATGCTTTTTAGGTCCGATGGGTGTTTCAAAGCCAGAGCAGCTGGTGGGATGCCAGCGGCCTGTTCCTGCAGTCTATGGACCATTTGTCTTAAGTTTAACATGTTGAATCACCAAACGTACATAAAATGTGCTATAAGGCTCTGTGGAAAACCCAAACCAAGAGGTATGGGGTTGGATGGAGGAGAACCCCTGTCTTTCACCCACCTTTTCTTCCCCTTTCCAACTTCTCCTCAGAGCCTTGCCATCCCCCTCCAACATCCAGATTTTTTTATACCACCCATCTGGCAGCGAGGTCACAGAAAAGAACTGAACTACTTGTTCCAGCCTTTGGAAGAACTACAGTAGCGTAAGACAAGGGGATGTTCATTTTGGTCTGGAAGGCTTTCCTGGCTGGCATTTTTCAACACGCCGAGTTCAAGGCGTAGGAAACAGCCTCTGGTGACATGGTTTGGCTTTGAACGGCACGACTGAAATGTGCCAGGCGAGCTGGGTACACAGCACAGAAACCAAGGGGGAAGGGGGGGGAGGGAGACACCCCTGCCACTCCTTTTCAGCAAGTGCCTTTTATGGCATTTGAGTTCTGTAGAACGGAGGCGCCCCGAGTGCAGAGAGATGAATGCTTTCCCCCCCCTCTGTCACCAGAACAACAACCACCCTCCAGGTTTCTATGTGCACACTTGAGCGAAGTTTACGTTCGTTTAAAAAAAGAAAATTATCAGGAAAAAGCTGGGTGATCATTTACAGGGAAAGTTCTGTCCCACCCCCCCATGGGGAAGTTATTACATTTGTTTATTTTTTGCACGGCACTTTCCACAAATTGCACATCCTATCTAAATGTGCAAAATTTGCACCCGTCCTACGATTCACAAGAACTTTTGCATCCCCTTTCGTATCTCTGTCCCCGAGGACAAAATGCAACCTGAGGAGCTTTTCCTGGTATTTGCCAGCATCAAATGCAAGCTCCGAAATTGGCTTGGAGGCCCAGTTTCGGAGGGAGAATAATGTACAACCTGCCAAACCAAGTGCTTGGCAAAGGCAGAGAGAATCAGAGCACGAATTCTGTCAGCTTAAAGAGGAGATGCAAACGCTTGGAGCTGTGAATAAAATTTTAATTGCTGCACGACGGAGGGAGAATTCCTACTCTACCATGCCGCCGGCAGAGAGCAAATGGATTTCCTCTTGTTTTGGGGTGGGTGGGGGGGTGGAGATGTAGCCATGTGCAAACCTCTGTAAGAGAGTGACGAGGAGCAACAATTATTTACCAACAGTTGCAACCACTGGCTGAGGAGGCGTGTGGGCCACCCCCCCCCCCCCCCCCCCCCATTGAGAAAAAAGCCAGGAATGGGAATCTTGTCAAAACCCAACCAATCAAGGCATATGAAAGACGGAGGGATCTGTCCCTTTCCCCCCACATGGAGTTTTGTTTTTTTAAAAGCATATTTTGCAAAGAACAGGAGGGAAATTTTAAATCTGAGCACGTTTGTGTTAAAAACCGGACCAAGCCAAATCATCAGCCATCTGTACTGGATGCATTTGAAAGCCATTCTTCCTTAAAGGACTCCTCTTAGAACATAAGAACATAGGAAGAGCCCTGCTGGATCAGGCCAAAGGCCCATCTAGTCCAGCTTCCTGGATCTCACAGTGGTCCCACCAGATGCATCCGGGAGCACACAAGACTAGATCTCTTTCTCCTGATACCACTCCCCTGGATCTGGGTCTTGAAGTACCCCGGTTTTAAGCCTGGAGATGACACATCTCCATCATGGTTTGTAACCTGAGATGGACTTTTCCTCTAGGAATCTGTCCAATCCCCTTTTGAAGGCATCCAGGCCAGATGCCATCACCACATCTTGTGGCAGGGAGTTCCACAGACTAACAACCCGCTGAGTGAAAAAATATTTTCTTTTGTCTGTTCTTACTCTCCCAGCCCTCAATTTGAGTGTATGTTCCCTAGTTCTGGTATTTTGGGAGAGAGAGAAGAGCTTCCCTCTATCCACTTTACTCATGCCCTGCATTATTTTGTACGTCTCAATCATATTCCCCCTCCAGCGCCTTTTTTCCAGACTAAAGAGCCCCAAATGTTTTAGCCTCTTGTTCTTATCCATACTGTACCATTTAACTTTTTTTGGGGGGGGAGGGGGGAGGAAAATACCATGGTCGTGTAATTCAGCAGCACTATCAACTGCCCAGTGGTTTAAGCATCTAGCTGTGGAGCCAAAGTTTGGGAGTTCAGTTCTCCTCTGGGCTCCTCTAGCAGATGTGCAGACTCCGTGGCCTCCAAACACGACTTATGGTGATGATGACTTTTTCCCCAGGTGATGTGGCAACTTATGTTACTTCTATGTGGCTGGTGACTCTATTTCCCTGCTTAGTAGTTTTGTCGCATCCAGTTTTCCCTCATCTAATTCCTACCAATGGAAACAGCCATCATATCCTGCTGGGATCTCTCTTTTTTGCCATTTTTTTTGCATATTGAGTCACATGTGTTTTCACAGCACATGGTATGGACACATGGATGTCTCCAGAATGCTTCACGAGCTTGGCGATTGTCTAGTTCTCTGATACGTTTGATTCCCTTTCGCAGCTTTTGGACTTGCAAAACAGGTCTTTTCCGAAAAAATTTCAGGTCCAACACATTCCTTTCAGAGATGTTGGCAAGTCTTTTGGTCTGAGTTTTTAAAACCAACCCCCAAGGAGTGGATGTTCTGTGGGTTCCAAATCCCAAGTCAAGCCCAAGTTCTAGGGGAAAAAACAAACCTAAATCTGAGTCAAGTCATTGATGTAACTTAAGTCCAACTTAAGACTTCCAGATGGACAGCGAGTCTGGCAACCTGAGTCTCCGTCTCTGATTCTTTTTCCATCATCCACCTTCTCACTCACCTCTGCCTGCATCATCTTCTGTCAGAAGCAATAAAGAAACAGATTTGTGGATGTGTTATTCCTCAAGGCATGACCTGGCTTTTTCTTTCCTCAGAGGTCTGCAGTTTACCTCAGCAAAACAAGCTGAGGAGCCATGTAGCCATCACAAAAAACAAATAAAAAAGTGGAACAGGTGATACCTTTAGGCTACTAGAAAACTGTCAATGGTAGTAAACAGGACCATCAAGGGATGCAAAAATGGCCAAGGACCTCATGTGTCTCATTAGTGACATTCTCCTCAGGCCTGATAAGAACCACAGTCTTATTTCTTTTACCTCAGGCAAGGTTCTAATCTAAGGACATGATCGCCTCATAGATTTACAACATCTAGATGGGAACAGCTGGATCCAAAATGGTATTTGAGATAAAGTCTTCCTTTGCCCCTAACTCTCAACATCAGTTCCTCTCTTGCATAAGCTGGCTTTCATCTGGTAATGCTCAGGTCCATCTATATTTTATCTCCCTGAAGAAATTCTGGCCTGTCAACACCGGAATTTCACATTACGATGGCTCCCAGCCCCTCCTTGGCCCACATCCGAAAAACATTGTGATGTTGTGAACTTCCGAGGAAAGGCTATCCAAAAGGGCACACCCAAATCTCATAACTGTTTTTCTGAAATATCTTGAGGTGATTTTTTTGGTAGAAAAGGCCTCCAAAGGAATTCCGGAACCCTGGCTTACGTTGGTGAACACACGAAGCCGAACTTGACCCTTTTTAGTTTATTTTTTTAAACAATCTCTTTTAACACAAATGGCAAAAAGTGCTTCCTGTTTTCAGTGGCTTTTTTTTGGCAGTTGCTGCAAACAGATTTGGTGGTGTCTTTCATCACTGCTCCTTTCAATGCCACCTCCTCCCTCCTTTTTTCCTCAAAGTCCTTGGCCACATTTGCCTTGCTCATAGTCCTACATTACCTCACTGAAGCAAATCAGCATGATTTTGTCAATAGTGCCACAATGCTACCTGTGAGCTGCTAATGTGGCATGGATTCATCTTAACACTGCACATGGTTTATTGTGGCATTGAGGAATCTGAAGTCCTTGGAGGCCAAAATGGGAAGCAACATACAGCAACCTGCCCTGCGCTTAGATGTGCTTCATCTACCAAGCTGAATATTGTCCTTTCTAACTAGAAGCAACAAAACTCATAAGAACACAAGAAGAGCCCTGCTGGATCAGGCCAAAGGCCCATCTAGTCCAGCTTCCTGTATCTCACAGTGGCCCCACCAAATGCGTCTTGGAGTGCACAGGACTAGATCTCTGTCTCCTGATACCACTCCCCTGCATCTGGCCCTTGAAGTACCCCGGTTTTAAGCCTGGAGATGACACATCTCCACCATGGTTTGTAATCTGTGATGGACTTTTCCTCTAGGAATCTGTCCAATCCCCTTTTGAAGGCATCCAGGCCAGATGCCATCCCCACCGCCTGTGGCAGGGTGTTCCATAGAGAAAACTCGGTTCTCTCCTACTTGAGCTTCAGTTCTGGAGCATTGTTTTGTTGGGTACTAACACCGACCATATAACCAGGAGGCTCCAAGCTTAGACATGAACTTCCATGCTTAGTGCTGTATCATTAAACTCCAGCCTGGGACAAACCGCAGCCAAAAATAAACCATGCCTTCAGGAGGAACAAAAAACAACAACAACCCACCCACCCATTCCCCCCCCCAAAAAAAACAAACAAAACCTGTAGGTTTGAAAGAGGGTGAGGGGGGAAAAACAGTGTCTTGAACAAGATGGTGGGAATGTTGTATGGATGTCAGGGGAAAATATCCATCAAACCAGTATAGAGCCCAGTAAACTAAGGAGAAAAAAGCTCCACCTGGAAGAGCCATTTGAAATCAAAGGCCTTAGTCCCTGGGGCTGCTCAAAGATGCTCAATGCTATTTAATCCTTTCATGTTGTTATAAAATCAATTTTTTACATGTGCAAAGTTTGCTTTTTGCCAAGAAGAGGAAAAGAAAGTATCTATTTTTTGCTACCCTTTTTACTCCTTCTGCAAAGAGATCTCTGCCTTTTGCAAAGCTTTGTTTATTTAAAATTAGCTCTTGTGTGATGTTTGTTGGGAAAAGTCCAGCGGCAAATCCACCGGGGAAATAGCTATTCTTGGGGGAAACAGAGGTGGACCACGTGCTGGCGTGTCACCTGGCCTCTGTTATAATGCATGTCTTTGAACAGAATAGGAAGCCTCTGAAGAAATATTCCACCATCTTAAGAGACTAAAGGATTTATCTCTCCCCCCCAAAAAAAACCTTCCAGACAGGCGTCAGGCATGAAGCCAAGTGTCAATTAAGAGGGCAGTGTGCATTTGACGGATCATGCTGGCATTGTGTTTGACCAAAGGCAGGAATCCAAATCGAGCCAAGAAACCAACAATAAGATCCATTTATTGTTCATGCTCATGAAACATTTATTTTATTTTATTTTTAATCAAAACCAAGGAAGGAAGGAAGGAAGGAAGGAAGGAAGGAAAGAAAGAAAGAAAGAAAGAAAGAAAGAAAGAAAGAAAGAAAGAAAGAAAGAAAGAAAGAAAGAAAGAAAGAAAGAAAGAAAGAAAGAAAGAAAGAACAATATGTAATTGGTCAACTGCTCCCAGAATTTCCCAAGTTTATTTGGCCAGTTTAGGATAGGAGGTATCATCCCGGGAAACAGAAAAGCAAGCCAAAAAGTGAGAGATGCAGCTTTTCTAAGCTCTATTGCAGTAGAAATAACAGAAAGTGTTGTGGAACCTACCAGAAGGCTTTGTGAATTACAGCTTTCTCCTTCAAATGTAAGCTGAAAGATTTTCATTCCATATGGTGAAATGTGCTCTTTCTTTGCAGACATTTCCAGAGAGGCAGCTGTGTTTGTCCATGAACTGGTGTAGCAGAGACCACACAGTGTGGTGTGGTATATTCAAGAGTAATAATGGCCCATCATTTCCAAAGAAGACCCTCAAGGTTGAGGGTCAACATTTGGGGAGAAGAAGAAGAAAAATGAAGAGGAATTGAGTGTTTAAGGTTGAGCAGTAACCTACTGATGGACATGCAGGTGACCATCTAGCGCAGTGGCTCCTAAATTTGGGTCCCCAGATGTTCTTGGATTAAACCTCCCAGAAGCCTTCATCACTAGCTGTGCTGGCCAGGATCTCTGGGAGCTGTGCCAACCTGTGGGTCATAAAAACATAAGAATATAAGAACAGCCTTGCTGCAACAGGCCACAGCCCATCTGGTCCAGCACTCTGTCTCACACAGTGGCTCATCATTTGCTTCCGGGTATTCCCAAGCAGATGTATTCACCTGCTTACGATTCCACGCAAATGGCATTGAGAGATATCCTGTCTGTCTCTCCAACCCAGAGGTTGTCCTTAGGCATCCATAATGATTGATAACCATTGATACCCCTGTTCTCCATGAACTTGTCCACTCCCGTCTTAAAGCTGTCAAGGCTGACAGTTGTCACCACTTATTCTGGTAGGGAGTTCCACAGACCAGTGATCCTCTGGGTGAAAAAGTACTTTCTCTGATTTGTTTGAGATCAAGCACCCAAAAGTTTCATGGAGTTCCCCCTAATTCTAGTGTGTGATAGGGAAAACAGATTTTCATTATCTAATTTGTCACACCATGTATGATTTTATAAACTTCAATCAGGTCACCTATTAGACACTGTCCTTCAAGAGTGAAGAGGCCCAGCCATTGCAGCCTCAGATGGTAAAGAAGGTGTTCCTGCCCCCTAATCATTCTGGTTGCCCTCCTCTGCACTTTTCCCATTTCCATGATATCCTTCTGGAGGTATGGTGAACAGAACTGTACACAATACTCTAGAAGGGGCCTCACCATAGATTTATAAAGAGGCAAAATGACACTTGCTGACTTATTTTCTATACCCTTCCTAATAATCCCTAGCATTGAGTTTGCTTTTTTCATTGCTGCGGCACACTGGGTTGACATCTTCATTGAGCTGTCCACCAGGACATCAAGGTCCCTTTCCTGGTTTGTTGCAGAGAGTTCTGACTCCATCAGTTTATCAATGTAATTGGTGTTGTTGTTGTTGTTTTTTGCCCCAACATGCATCACTCTGCACTTACTTATATTGAAACTCATTTGCCACTGGTTTGCCCACTCCCCCAGTGTCAAGAGATCCCTCTGGAGCTCCTCACAGTCTCTCTCAGTTTTTACTACCCTGTATAATTTAGTGTTGTTGGCAAATTTGGCTACCTTGCTACTTACTCCTACTTCTAGATCATTTATGAAGAATTTGAAAAGCAGGGGTCCCAGCACAGAATTCTTTGGGGACCCGACTCTTTACCTCCCTCCACTTGGAGAAGTGTCCATTTAGTGCTACTTTGTTTCCTGTCCCTTAGCCAGTTGCTGATCCAGGACAAGACCTGTCCCTTGATTCCATGACTGGCAAGTTTATTCAAGAGCCTTTCGGGACCTTGTCAGAAGCCTTCTGAAATCCCAGATAAACAATGTCACCTGGATCTCCCTTATCCACATAATAAATTATAGTTATTTATTATATTTATTATTATTTGGTGGAACATTCAATTCTCATGGCCTTCTTCTTCCTACTGGTAAACTAGAAGCTACACAATCATCTTCAGAGAGCTTCACCTGGGTTAGGAACCTATCAATTCTTCCTCCACCATCCTCACACCTGATTTCTTTCCATCTCAAAGATTTTTCCCCACATGCTGACCTTAATGTTCTTCCCAGTCAGAACTCACTGACCTTCTTCTCAGGACTCCCACTCAACCCACTGCCCCCTCTTTTTGTCCTACACCCTCAAGATCTTTATTTCACTCTGATCTCTCTTTGGGTATTTGTACACGACCCCTAAACTCCGCAGCAAATGGCTGCCAGCTCCGGAGCTTACAATTGTTTCCCCATCAGCTCCGGAGTTTGCAGGAAATTAAGTGCGACCACGCCCACCTAAGCGCATCCCAGCGCACTTTTCTTGTACCTGCTCTAAGAGGGTGAAAATCCCCAGGTCCGGATTTAATCTGGTGAGTGCGGGTCTCTCCTTGCTTCTGTTTGGTTTTTTTGCCTCCCGCCCCTTTAAGAGAAGGGGCGGGAGGCAAAAAACAAACAAACAGAAGAGATGGAATCAGGACTGAGGTGAGTCTGCATTTTTTCCTCTCCTTTTCCTCCCTCCCCTCACACAGACAGGAGCAAGGAAGTGCGGAGGGGTGGGGACGCAGGAAGAGCAACGAACCCCCAAGATCTCTGGTCTGAGTTTAAGTGGCCAGCGGATCTTAGGGGTCGTGTGAAAAGGTCCTTTGTCTCTCATTAGCCAAAATCCTGTTGCTTTGTGTAATCAATCATACTAGGGTAGTCTGACTGAATCACTAGGGGTTTAGTGAGTCAACTCCTTTGTAGGTTCCATTGACTCAAATGGGCCTATCTTAAGGTAAAGGTAAAGGTTCCTCCTGCACATGTGTGCTCGTCGTCATGTCCAACTCTAGGGGCAGTGCTCATCTCTGTTTCCAAGCCAAAGAGCCCATGTTGTGCAAGTCCATGGCCCTGTGGCCAGCATGGCTGAACACATTTCTGCGCACGAAACACTCTTTACCTTTCCACTTTTTATGTCGGAACCTATTTATCGACTTGCATTTACATGCTTTCATACTGCTAAGTTGGCAGGAGCTGGGGTTAACGGCGAGAGCTTGCTCCACTACATGGCACCCGGGATTCGAACCGCCGGCTTGCCGATTTTGCAGCCGACAGTTTCAACACTCTAGCCCACTGAGCCACCACACCCCCTCAGGGCCTATCCTAAGCCGCTACTTATTTCAATGAAGCAAGTCACAATTAGAGTCAGCCCATTTGAATCAGTGGAACCATGGATGGGTTGACTCACCAAATCTCCATTGATTCAATGGACCTCAGCCTGGTGTGTTATACTACAGCAAGCAAGAGGATTTGGGCATCAGTCTGTCTCTGTCTTGGTACCCATTTATCTTGTACCAGCTTCACTGGAGAGTTTGGCAAATGTTGAAAATGATCAGCCACTCCCAAATACTTGTTATCTATGGACTCATTTGGACTTGGGGGAGGCTGGTTTGGAAATCTAGCTGCTGCAGTTATCTGCAGTAAAAAATCATCAGCATCCACCCAACATTTCCTGTTTCCTGCTGGCTTTGAAGATCTTCCAGGAACCAGACACAAACAAATGAAAGGCATCATGGGATCACTGACGTTGACCTGGGCATTGTCTAAATTATTTCAAAGAGGAAATTAAAAGGTATGTCCCCATGCCTTTCAAAGGGAAAGAAGAGCTTGATTACACTATGCACGGTGGCTCGTCTTAACCAATATTATTAGCCTGATCCTGTTTGGCCACTTAGACAAGCCTTAGGGGTTCAGCCTCAGGACACTTGGAAATGAACTTCTACTGCCTGTTACCCTGTTTACTGCCCAAACTAAAGCCCTTTTGGACCACAGGAATGCTGGAAGGAAAAGGATGGGGAATGCAACTAATTGGCTTTTTGGGCGTTCTTATGGAATGTTTGAAAAACCGTGTCAGGTTTTCTGAGTAATCAGCTAAAACGATAAAACAACAAGTTTTAGGACATCAGGAAAGCTCCTACCCATCCCTAGCTACAGACTTTCAAACCTCTAAAATACCTCTAGAAAGCCAACGCCACATATAACAGGATTGCTACCTGATGACACCAGGGCTTTTTTATTAGAACAGCATGAGAGTTGAGAATATTACCCAGGGATTTTGAAGAAACGGTTTTATGCTGTGTGGTGTTTTTTTTTTAAAGAGATTGCTTCGAGGCAGACATTAGTTTGTTGGGCGCTGTGTTTTCCCTCCCTCCTTCCACTCTCATTTGCTTGAGATTATATAACCTATACAGATGGGAGAAAAATATTGAGGCCAAACAAGCCCATGCCAAAGGTTGTCCTACTTGGACACTAAGGTAAGGTTGTGAGGTGCAGTGGTCACAGTGCCAAGCAACACCCAGATTTTTCACCTGGGCAGACGGGAGGCGATAGACCAAGGCTTAGGTGGTCCAGATGTTCCCAGACCACAACTCCCAGAAACTCCAGCCAGCAGAGATGGTGATGAAGGCTTCTGGGACCTGCAGTCCGAGTATGTCTGGGTTATACAAAGTCGAGAACCATTGCACTAGGAATGATTTACCGTGTTTCCCCGAAAATAAGACAGTGTCTTATATGAATTTTTGCTCCCAAAGATGTGCAAGGTCTTATTTTCAGGGGATGTCTTATTTTTCCATGAAGAAGAATACGGCACACATTTATTGTTATCCTATTATTGGGGAGGCCTTATTTTCAGGGGGATGTCTTATATTTCAGTGAGAGGCAAACTGTAAGTAGGTCTTATTTTGGGGGGATGTCTTATTTTCGGGGAAACAGGGTAGCTGCTTACTGGAGTCTCCAATGTTTCCTAACCGGGGCGGGGGAGGGCGCTGGGGGAGGCAAGAGAGAGAGAGAGAGAGAGAGAGAGAGATGATGATGATGATGACAGCTCATGGCACATGTGCTGGCAACAATTTAGGTGAAAACTAAAGTGGATTAGTCTGAGGGTGGGTGGAGAGGAGAGAGAGGGTGTCAAAACACTCACCTCAACACAAGTGGTGTTCATTTTCCTCTTTTTTGAAAAGCTTTTAGAGGCCACTCAATAAATCGATGTATCAACCCCACCTTCTTACTCACTAATAGCAATTAATGGATAAGCGGTGTTTGTCTTTTGTAAGCATTTCCATTTCCTGATCTGCAAAAAGGATTTTTAAAGGAACCTTAAAAAAAACATTACAGAAAGACAGAGACAGAGAAGAAAGCTTTATTTAAAGGACTTTAATCAGACTTCACCAGAACACTCAGACACCAAAGAAGGGAGAGGGGGGGGAGAGAGGGAGAAAGAGAGAGTTCAGATAATCTATACTCTACAACCTGTAAGCAAACTGGCCAAATAATTAGGAACCAAAGATGTGTGCTTGGTGACTAAAGCCAATGATGGCAGGGTTACACTGGAAGCTTTTTATGTGCCCACCCAGAGACCTGGGTATGCCCCTATTCCATGTTACTTTTTATGTTCACAGTGGGGAACCCTTCATACACCAAAGGGTTCAATCTAGCTTTATTGTCAACTAAAATAGACCCACAAATGGGATTTACCTAAGTATATCAATTTAACCAGTTCTATTCATTCAGTGATCAATACTAACGAATAGATTTACCCAGTGGATTTATACGTGGAGTGATGAAGGAGTTTATTTACCTAACACCTCCAGAGGAGATCTGGGTCAAGGATGGAGATCAACAAGGGTTTTTCTTAGGTGTCAAAATTCGGGGGGGGGGGAGAACAGGCTTACAGAATCCCATCATCCCCCAGGTGGCATGTGTGTGGGGGGGGGTGTGGATCTGGGAGCTGTAGTCCCAAACTGGCAATGATTTCAATACTGAAGAATCATATTGTGGGTTGATTTCCACAAGGGTTCCATTTTTAGTTAACATGTTTCACCAACGGCAGCAAAGAGTTTGGTGGCATCTTAAAGATGAACAAGGTTTATTTGGGATATATTTCCTTGGGTCCTTTTCCAAGGAGAAAGTGGGGTTAAAATATTCTTAAGTAAGTAAGTAAGTAAGTAAGTAAGTAAGTAAGTAAGTAAACACAACAACAACAACAACAACAACAAACAACAAACAACCTGCTGCCAAGCTGATCCCAACTTATAGGAACCCTCTTCAGGGCTTACAAAAAAGCTTATGCTAAATTTAAACCTGGCAGCCTTGAACGTGTGACAGAGCCGTTGTTACCTTGGCAAGAGAGTCTTACCTTTAAGTGGTGAAATTGGAGGGTGGGTGGGTTGGAGGGAGTGTAGCAACCTGTGAACTGAGTGATGTCCACCCTCAGGCACCTACAGAAGGCACTCAGAGAAAACATGTGAAGAAGGCATGTGATCCATTTCAGAAGGTGTGTGTTGTGTTCACGATGGCAGCTCGAGATTAATAACCAAATAGTCAAGGAATACCTAATTATCTTTGAGAGTACTGAAGAAGAAACTGGCTGAAGAAGTCTCAAAATGACGGTCCATTATTTTCTTGAAATCACAGGAAACAGGTGAGGCGCCGGATAACTGGAAGAGGGCTAATGTTGTCCCTATGTTTCCCCAGACAATCCACATAACCTTGGTAGTCTTGAAACAAAAGAAACTCATTCATCAACTGAGTTAGGTGATCCACAACGTAAAAGAAAAAGCTCCAGGTATGCAGTCCGGAATGGGCAATTAAGAGCTGTTAACTTTATAAAAGACCCCATCCTCACTCACTGTTCGGAACTAAGTTTGCATGCCTGTTTCCTTTTGTGGGGTAGGCTGGCTATGAAGAATGGTCACCGAGACCACCTGTGTAAGCCCTATGGACTATTTGGCTCAGATTCACCCCACAGGCTGAGGGAAATCTAAGGAAGGAGCCATGGATCTACAGTAAATTCTAAGTTAGAAAGAGACAAGCAAAACTGGAGAGGGGCAGGAACTGTTGTTCCATCAGAGGAGGACAAAAAGCCCTCAGTACCTTGGTTTTATGGCCTCAAAGGCTGTACATCCTGAGCCATTTTCTTTGTGCTGTGAATGTTCTGTCTTGGGTGATAAAAATACCTGGGACTGACCCATTTTATTTGAAAGACATATTGGCACTGATTACTGTACTCTCCAAAATGTCCTGTATTCGGCAGCCCTGCTCCACTCCTAGAAACTCAAGCCTGTGGTTTCCTTTAGGGTGTCCATCCATCTCGCATTTGGGTCTTCCTCTTTTCCTCCTGCCTATCACCATTCCCAGCGTGATAGTCTTTTCAGGACAACCCTGCCTTCTCACAATGTTTCCAAAGTCTGACGGGCTCCGTTTCGTTGCTTTTGCCTCGATTTGGTCTAGAAGTCCCTGGGCCTCCTTGAGAGGGTCTGGGATCGAAAGGGTCCTTTCCAGTTCTAAAATTTGATTATTATTATTTATTTATTTTGCTGCTGTTGCTGTTATTTATACAAGCAGCTCCTGTTATGTTACTGCTGTGTACTTTCTGCAGCACCCAGTGCCTTGGCTGTGTATGTTCTTTGCAATATTTGTGTAATCAGGTAAAAACAACAGCCGACGGAGAAGACAGGATATCTTTTTGTGGGTGTTTTTCCTGTCTGAAATTTACTATTGTCTTGAGCTTATCTTTTGACGATGCTAAAGGCATGATGGCTTTCTGTAACTCTTCCACCCACGCTGACCTCACTGTAATGTTTACCTCTTGGTCTTACTGGATAAAGCAAGCAATTACTTCCCTGCCATTAAGCTAGGGATGCATTGAAAATTCTCATTGTCCAACATGGCTGTTTTCACGTTTGCTATCTTTCACCGATCCTTGCTAAAGAAATTAATACGATTGTTGAGCATTTTATAGTTGGAGATTGGCCCAATTGGTTTTCCTCCCCTGTTCATCTAGTACGTGTGTCTAGGGAGGGGCAACAGCTCAGGAACAGAATCAGTAATGTACCTCCACTTGAAGGACAAAGGGCACTCCTTCAAAGATGAGGATGTACACATTTTAGACAGAGAAGAGAGGTGGTTTGAGAAGAGGGGTCAGGGAAGCCATTCATGTGAACATTGAAAACTCCTCCCTCAACATAGGTGGGGGGCTCAGGCATAGTCTATCTGCTACTTATCAGGGTGTGCTTTCAACAATATGTGCTTTCAACCTAATGAGCCTGTTCAGATCATGGTCCACCTATGAACCTATTCAGGCCTTTGTCCAACCTATGAGCCTATTCAGACCAGGGGTGTGTGAAATCAAGGTGAACTATAAAATAAATGGAGGACTCACCACTAACTTTCCTCAGACTGACAAAGCTGCTTGGATGAGTAGCAAAATGTTTCGATCTCTCAAGAAAACAAGCCCAGTTGCCATGACTCAACTTCCAGGTGTGTCTAGCTTGTTGAAATGCTGGAAACGAGCAGTTGCAGTGTGCATGGGTGCATCTTGCCTTCAAAATTCTTTTTGTGCAGTGTTCAGAAGCAACTTTGGGGAGCCAGAATAGGTGGGTTTTTTTGCAACTGGTCCCCCCACGTAGCAGCACTGCTCATCTTCTGTGTGGTGCCCTATAAGACACAGGGCACAAAAAGAATCAGGGTTCAGCCTTATATACAATCTCAGCATTGGCACTACTGTATACACATGCACAGGAATAGAAGAAATGAAAGCCAATTCAAACCTTGCACTATCTGTTTCCCAAACCTCTTGAGAATATTCTCCATGGAATTAAAGTCAAGTGGGAAGTGGGACAGCGAAATGAACAAAACAGATTGGAACAGGAAAGTCTTAATAATAACATTTATTTAAGTGAACTCATGCTGATTTTATCTGTCTCCACTCCAGTCAATCAGTCCAAATGGAGACTGAAGTCAAAGAATCAGAAGGAGCCAGAGTGCAAAGAAGGATGACAATGAAATTATTATTAGAAAAGATGATACTGTCAGTGTAAGGACGTACCACTGGAGATCAAAACCAAAATCATGGATGTATCTACTATTTGTTTAACCCTGCAAACTGTCCAGAGTGGCCTTTGTTTGCAGATGGTGCGATATATAAGTCTAATAAATAAATAAATAAATAAATAATCGTCTACATTCGTCTACATTCATGTACGTGAAAGCTGGATACATAAGAAAGCCAACAAGAAACAATTGATTCCTTAAAAATGTGGTGCAGGAGGAGAGCTTTGTGGAGACCCTAGACGGCCAGGAAGACAGAACAAGTGGCTTCTAGATCAAATCAAGCGTGAACTATCTCGGGAGGCAAAAGCAACAAAAACTGAGCCCGTCAGACTTTGGAAACGTTGTGAGAAGGCAGGGTTGTCCTGAAAAGACCATCACGCTGGGAATGGTGATGGGCAGGAGGAAAAGAGGAAGACCCAAATGCGAGATGGACGGACACCCTAAAGGAAGCCACAGGCTTGAGTTTCCTGGAGTGCAGCAGGGCCGCTGAAGACGGGACATTTTGGAGATCCTAGGGCAGTGGTGGCGAACCTTCAGCATTCTAGATGTTTTGGACCACAACCACCACAGTCCTTTGTCATTGGCAACACAAGCTTGGAATTCTGGGCGTTGTGGTCCAAAACATCTGGAATGCCAAAGGTTCACCATCAGTGCTCTAGATAGAGGGTTGCTGGAAGCATTCTGAAAACCTGGCCTGGATCCAAGGACTGGATCTGTCCAAGTTTAATTTAACGGCTTTGGGTGATAAATAAATTAAAAGATGAAGAACGAGCAATGGAGAAATGGGGGTGGGGTGGGGGTGGGGACAGGGCTGGAACTTGAAGCAGGAGGACTTATTGCTGCAACATTTGGGTGCCGTTCCCGTCTGTTCAAAGCCAGTGTCCAACATCTGAACTAGAGATAGGCACGAAACGAACAATTTTTTGTTTCCGTTTTCGTTTTTTTGTTTCGTTACGTAACAAAATGACAACCGAATTTTGTCCCTATAATGAAACGAAACGAACAGAATCACCGGAAATTTTGCCGTGCATTTCATTTCCATTACTGCAATATGAGTGAATTGCTTAAAATCCTAAAAAAATCACAAAAAAAATGAAATAAATGGTAATGACATGGTAACGAAACAAACGAAAATGAAAACGAATTTTTTGCAAAAAAAATCACGAAAAACGGAAACGAACCGAAACGGACCCTCCAAACGACAAACGACAAACGAAATGCCTTTTTTTTTTTATTCGTGCCTATCTCCAATCTGAACCCCTCAGCCTGGAAAATGTACTGTCTTGGACTTACAGCCTTTCGACGCCCTAGCTGAGATGGCCCTTGGCCCTGCTGCCTTGGAGGTGGAATTCCAAAGCAGAACGTTTTCAGCTTGTGATGAAAAGGATCAAAATAAACCACCCCTCGCCTTGCCAGCCGCTCTTTCCCTGAGTCCCCAAAGCTTTTCGTTGCTCCTATTTGTGTCTTCGGCTCTTGCTAAATGTTTGGTTTGTAGCTACGCTCAACCGTCGTTTCCAATAGGGGTTTATAGGGATTCCACTTGAAACGTCATCTGCCCAGCAGTGCAAGGGGGAAAAAAAAGAAAAAACCACTTGGGAACTCTGAGTAGGCTGCTGGATTGGCTTCTGGGCGATTATTTCATGCTACTTTTAGCAACGAGTGGGAATTCTGAGTTCACCAAGGTTTCCTCCTTTGGTTTCCCCCCCCCCTTCATGGTGAGTGTGACCAATAGCTGGGGATTCAGAAGCACTGTGATACTATGCTGGAAAATTTTTAAAAAAATGCCATGACAGAGGGATAGAAGTGAAATGGCAATGCTAGGCCTGCTAACCCTAACCCAGTCCCGCATCTGCTTGGCCAGATTCCAATGATGACCCTGGATGAGAGAGCCTCCTCCCCTCCGGCTCTAATATGACAGTGTTTCCTTTATTGTAAGGCATTTTGTAATCTAATATTTAATGAAGGGTAGAAAGTGTGTGACCTAGGATCTAGTGGGTCCTACCTAGATCAAACCAAGCCTGAACGATTGTACCTCTGGAGGCAAATAATAATAATAATAATAAAGTCAGATCTGAGCCTGTCCTACTTTTATTTGGGTACATCACGAGAAGGCAAGATTCTCTAGAAAGGAAAATAATACGGACAAAGGTAGAAGGAAGCAGGAAAGGAGGGAGCCCAAATAAAAGATGGGCTGATCCCCTAAACGAAGCTACGGGGCTGAATTTATTTGGAGATGCTCATTCATAGGGTCTCCATAAGTTTGAGGCAACTTGATGGCAGACAAGAAGAAGAAGAAGAAGAAGAAGAAGAAGAAGAAGAAGAAGAAGAAGAAGAAGAAGAAGAAGAAGAAGAAGAAGAAGAAGAAGAAGAAGAAGAAGAAGAAAACAACAACAACAACCAGAAAATATAACCCCCACCCGTGGTAAGGAATAAGGGGAACTGTAATCCAAAAAAGGAACCAAACCGATACAAGCCATTGTTGAAAATAATAGCTTTCCCAGCTGTTCCCTTCAGCATTTCTAGTCCTTTGGGGATCTATTTATGAATTATGTTTTCAGATACTTGGTGAAACATGTTCTCTCTTCCCCCGAAAGTCCAGAACTATAAATTAAAGCTGACAGATGTATTTTCCAGGTCGTTCTGTTTTGAGAGATCCCTCCCCAGACACCACTGCATTCCTTCTGGATGTTCATCAGAACCTTGCCCATTGAACTGAACCCAAAACACACACATGATGTTTCATCTCCAAGCTTCCCTGCTTTTGATGCGGATTTAATTTCCTTCCTTAAGCACAAAAAGGCAAACAAGTACCTCTTGAGGCAGCACTGAATTATTTCTGAGAGGGTAGCTGTGTTAGTATTTTCCAGATTTTCAGGCAAAAATGAAAGAAAAACAAAACAAAACAAAAGACACAAAACATGTGGCACCTTAAAGACTAACTTTCATGATATGAAAGTTACTCTTTAAGGTGCCACATGTTTTGTGTCTTTTTTGTTTTGTTTTTCTTTCATTTTTGCCTGAATTATTTCTGCAACAGTTGGCCTTAAGGATCGTCAGCACGTTGTCCAAGAACCTAAGAATCTCTTGGTGCTTCTCTATCCTAGGCTTATCTCTCTTCCTCAGGGTTCATTAAATCGCCTTGAAAGAATCATAAGAACGTAAGAACCCAAAAGAGCCCTGCTGGATCAGGCCAAACGCCCATCTAGTCCAGCTTCCTGTATCTCACAGTGGCCACACCAAATGCATCTGGGAGTACACGAGGCTAGATCTCTGTCTCCTGGTACCACTCCCCTGCATCTGGCCCTTGAAGTACCCTGTTTTTAAGCCTGGAGATTACAATTCTCCATCATGGTTTGTAACCTGTGATGGACTTTTCCTCCAGGAGTCTGTCCAATCCCCTTTTGGAGGCATCCAGGCCAGATGCCATCACCACATCCTGTGGCAGGGAGTTCCACAGACTAACAATGTGCTGGGTGAAAAAATATTTTCTTTTGTCTGTTCTTACTCTCCCAGCCCTCAATTTGAGTGGATGTCCCCTAGTTCTGGTATTTTCTGAGAGGGAGAAGAGCTTCCCTCTATCCACTTTACTCATGCCCTGCATTATTTTGGACGTCTCAATCATATCCCCCCTCAGGCGCCTTTTTTCCAGACTAAAGAGGCCCAAACATTTTAGCCTTTCCTCATAAGGGAGGTCCCCCAGCCCAGGAATCATTTTAGTCACTCTCTTCTGTACCTTTTCCACTTCCACTATGTCTTTTTTGAGATGCGGTGACTAAAATTGTACACAATACTCCAGGTGTGGCCTTACTATCGTTTTGCATAATGGCATTATAATCATGAATGCCAGTCACTTGCAAGCTCCAGAACAAGGCAACCCAACAACAACAAGTGCTGTGGACTTAGGAACCTGTCTTATATGGAGTAAGTAAGACCTATGGCTCACCTATGTCATTATGGCCACCTCAGACAAACAGTGGCAATCCTGGCCTTCAGGCAGGAGACTTTACTCCCCCACTTGAAGGTGCTGCTGGAGCTTACCCTTGAGACAGTGCTGTACCAGCAAGCCCCATCCTTTTATGTTCCCTGAATTAAAATGTAACATAGAAGTCATGGAAATCCTTGGCCCAAATCCTGTTGTTTTGTGTCAGAAGTCAACCTAGAGCAGGGACTTGGAATTAGAGATGGGCACAAATAATAAAAAAAGGCATTTCGTTTGTCGTTTGTCGTTTGGAGGGTCTGTTTTGTTTCATTTCTTTTTTTGTGAATTTTTGCAAAAAAATTCGTTTCATTTTCATTTGTTTCGTTACCATTTCATTACCATTTATTTCATTTTTTTGTGATTTTTTTTTAGGATTTTAAGAAATTCTCTTATATTGCAGTAACGGAAACAAAACGCACGACAAAATTTCCGGTGTTTCTGTTCATTTCGTTTCATTTTAGAGACAAAATTCATTTGTTGTTTCGTTACATAGCGAAACAAAAAACCGAAAACAGAAACGAAAAATTGTTCGTTTCGTGCCCATCTCTACTTGGAATCAATGGGGATTTGTTGAGTCATCTCCTCCGAAAATCCCATCGATTCAAATTGGCTTGGTCTACATCAGGCATGTCCAAAGTCAGGCCCGGGGCCCAAATGCGGCCTGTTTTCAAATTTGGAGCGGTCCACAGCCTCTCCTCCCCACCGGCTCAGCCTGTCACACATCCCTGCTAGCTGGCCCCTCCCCATTCCGGATGGAGACATCAGCTTGTAGTTTTACGGTTTGCCTGCCCTCCCTGCCTTTGTCCATCCTCTCAGCTACCTGACCAGCCTACCTGCACCCGGCTGTGTTGCTTCAGCATCCTCCCCGCCTCCTTGCATGGCATAGAGGCTTGTCCAAAGTCCGGCCCGGGGGCCAAATGTGGCTGAATAGTTGGCCTCCACACATTTTCACCTCACCAAATCTGGCCCTCCTTGCAAAAAGTTTGGACACCCCTGGTCTACATGCTACCTAGATGCCCTAAGCACACCTGATTATGGAAGCTAAGCAGAGTCGGCCCTGGTTAGTACTTGGATGGGAGACCACCAGGGAATACCAGGTGCTGTAGGCGCCTGGAGTAGGAACTGGCAAACCACTCCAGTATTCCTGCCAAGAAAACTCCATGGACATGGGGTCACGAAGAGTCGGTCACGACTGTAACAACACAAGACACACACAGAGAGTGACATCTTGTGCACTAAAGTACCGTATTCCTCCATCTATAAGCCACTCCCACGTATAAGACGACCCCCACTTTTTCAACCCAAAATTACAGTTTTGCCACCACGCAGTGGTCTCCCCGGCTTACTTCTGTATATAAGACGACCCTCAATTTTTAGTCTATCAATTTTACACAAAAATATAATTTTATACATGGAAAAATGCTGTAACCTGCAGCCCAAGTAGGTCCATTGGCATCAGTGGAATTTATTTATTTATTTATTTATTTATTTATTTATTTATTTATTTATTTATTTATTTTAATACTTATATACCGCCCGTCTTCCAGAGGAACTCTGGGCGGTTTACAACAAAGGGGATTTGACTCTCTAAATCCCCTCTGATTCAACTGACCAACGCTAGGTTGACTTCCTACATTAAGCAACAGGATTTGAGCCTCAGAAATCCAAAACTGGAAAAACGCCAACCTTGATGAGGGAAAGAGGCAGAGATGAGATCTACCAGCATTAGGATATGTGCACGGT
Source organism: Phrynocephalus versicolor (assembly GCA_023846285.1). Lineage (NCBI taxonomy): Eukaryota > Metazoa > Chordata > Lepidosauria > Squamata > Agamidae > Phrynocephalus > Phrynocephalus versicolor. The sequence goes on from JAHTLZ010003542.1 coordinate 80,670,526, forward strand.
AGCTTAGGATATTTTTGTATCCAGTGTATATCAGTCTCTAATTGGAAAAAACACCCTTTCCTGGAATCATGTTTATACGAGGCATTTAACCTCCCTTGTCCCACGTATTCCCTTCCATTCTGATGTCAATAATGGAAGTCCTCTAAAACTTTTTCTGCGTGCCATCTTTCAGAATATGGCGGGGTCATTTCATTTCAATTATCTGCAGGCAATCTTTCCATTTATGTGTAGGTGGGCATTAATTATGGAGCTTGCGTCGATTGTGTTGAGTGTTCATAAAATGCCTTTTAACTTCCGATGCAGTTAAAGGACTGTGCGTCATAGGTCTCATCGTTAGGTTGTGGAGTCCGGCTCAATTTACCTTCAGGACATTAACAAAAGAGTAAGCAGCATAGTCTTCTCGGAGCTAGCTTTCATTTGATCACATGCAGCTATCTATAGAAAAGACATAAGTTTCTATGTGTCTGGCTTTTTTTTTTTTTTGTCCCATGCAAAAACATCTGGGCAGATTTTCACCCAATTTGGGACGGTCTGTTTTAAGATGCAGGATGTGCACCCTATGTGAAAATCACTTTGGGGTCCATGGGGACACCCCAACTATGTTGGCATAAATGTCTGACCACATTGTCAACAAATGTTTGTGGACCACAAGATGACTTAAAATACAGGTTCCGTGGCACACCACGATTGTGTCCTAAATAGCTGGAGAGATTTTTCATCAGATTTGCAGAGGTATGTTTGGTGTGGTTTAGCTGGGCAGGTAGGCTAAGTAGCACCTATGAAAGGCACTTTGAGAATGGTATCTCGAGGGACCCCTATTAATTTTTTGTTATCTACAGAACCCAGTGACGCATCCCCTTAAAAGATTTTGGTGACTGAAGTTGAGAAATTTGAATTCTTCCATGACTTTGTGGACTGGAGGGGCTTCAGATGCTAATTGGGTGTCCACATTGGCTCATAGATGTGATATGTAGATTGCTGATTGATTTGGATTTGGCGGGGGGGGGGAGCAAGACCTTATCCACAAGTTTTTCTACTTAGAATGATCCTTCCCTTCAGAGCTACCTTTCTGGCGTGTCGGTGTAGGGCATGCATTCTTTTTGGCCTGCTCATTGTTTAACTAGGAGAGAGCAACTTCAGGCAGCCTCAGCTTCTAGTGAGAGTGAGAAAGAAAGCGGGGCAGGGGGAGAGAGAAGGAGGGAAATGAAACAGGAACAGGGAAACAGAATAGCACCCACAGAAGGGGAAGGGGGTGGTGAAAGAAAAATTCACTCCCCCTGATCCTCCACCAGAGATCAGGGGAAGTGACTACTGGCCAATACACAAGGGGTTGTTGGCTGTTCGGATGTGAGGAGTGCCCCCAAAAGGCACATTTGCAACCAATCCATGCCACACCCAAAATGGCCATTCACGACAACCCCTAAAACAACAGAGACTGAGGGACAAATCCTTGTTTGGGCATGGTTTCATTAGGAGATCGGAAACTCACGCTTGTGTATATTCTTGTGCAGTGAATTTGTCGCTGGTTGATCTTGGTGCTTTTTTGCTTTGAGAAGCCCGGCTTTGCATCTCTTGTCTCATATTCAACCACCGTTTTGCTTCTGAAATGGGATCCTGCCCTCTCTTCCCTCCCAGAGAGGCCCCCCCCCATTTAGCAGCTCTTAGGCAGGAGATCATAAATGTCTTATGAAACGAGGACAAGTAAAAGCTTTTTATGCCAGGGCCATGAGCCAAGGAGATGTCCCATTCCTGAACTGGGAAAATAAGAAACATAAAATAAACAGGTATTAACATTAGAGATGGGCACGAATTTTAAAAAATGGTGTTTCGTTTGTCGTTTGTCGTTTAGGGGGTCCGTTTCGGTTCGTTTCCGTTTTTTGCGATTTTTTGCAAAAAAAATCATTTTTGTTTTCGTTCGTTTCGTTACCGTTTCGTTACCATTTATTTCATTTTTTTTGTGATTATTTTTTAAACTTTTAAAGCAGTTCAATGTATCGCCACAACGAAAACGAAACGGACGACAAAATTTCTGGTGTTTCTGTTCGTTTCATTTCATTTGAGAGACAAAAATTGTTTGTTGTTTCGTTGCGTAACGAAACGAAAAGATAAAACGGAAACGAAAAATTGTTCGTTTCGTGCCCATCTCTAATTAACATATTTCAGAAAGCTTGGGAACTGGCTGGAACCTACCCGCTCCTGCCCATGGCCTTCTACTACCCTAACTTTGCCACACCTGCGCTACCACTGCCCCTGTAGCCTTCCTATCTGGTCTCGCCACCACTGCCATCCAGCTGATAGGTGGGTGCATGAGCAGAGGCAGTGGGCAGCTCTGGGAAGGGAAGCTGGACTTGGTATCTCTGAGGAGGTTGGCAGAGGGGTCAGTGGCAGTGGTCGCCAGACCAGATAGGCCACCACGTGGGGGCCATAGGAAGGGGCTGAGTGGAGGTTTGTTTTGACAAAGCAAAATGAAGCAATGCTGGCGGGGGGGGGGGAATCCAGACCTTCATTTTTGCCTCCATTAAATGGAATCCCCAACCCTGGTTGTGAGCCTAACCACGAACCAGCCCAGCTCTTCGTTTTTTTCTGCATCACGGTTTGGTTCGTGCCCATCTCTAGTCCCGTATATGAAGCACACAGGAGATTTGGTAAATTCCACTGTAGCCGAGTTGGCTATTACAACTTAGGGTGCGGTTCCACTGGCAATGTGAATTGATTTATGTAATAACTTTTTTAAAAAAAATCCGGTTCCAGTCATGTGTTATACAACCCGGTAGCTGCATTCATTTTGATTGAAGTTAAATAGATTTATTTCTGGGAATTAAAAGATACTGATGGAATCTTCTCAATTCCTTTCTGTTTTCAGATCACGCGACTATATTTAAAAGATTGGGATTTATTTAAAAAAAACAGGAAGTGATATTTTGCTAAATCTTGTGTCTACGGGACACCACCATGTGTCATAACTAGAGATGGGCACGAAACGAACAATATTTTGTTTCCATTTTCGTTTTTTTGTTTCATTGCGTAACGAAACGACAAACGAATTTTGTCTCTAAAATGAAACGAAACGAAGAGAAACACCAGAAATTTTGTCGTCTGTTTCGTTTTCGTTACGGCAATATATTGAACTGCTTTAAATGCTAAAAAAATCACCAAAAATTAAAATTAATGGTAACGAAAAGGCAATGAAACGAATGAAAATAAAAATGATTTTTTTGCAAAAATTTGCGAAAAATGGAAACAAACTGAAACGGACCCCCCAAACGACAGACAACAAACAAAACACATTTTTTTTTATTCGTGCCCATCTCTAGTCATAACAGTCACTGAAATCCATAGGGGAAGCACCGGAGAAATGATTTAAGATGGGAAAATGAGCATAGGAGCATGCATGAAGGCTCCTAGTGGGTTAAGCAGGAAGAGAGCAGATACTTGAGCCTCAGCATCTGCAGGATTCTTCTGGATGCTGCTTCTCTGGTGCAACTCTCCAACAGGATTTTGGCTGAGGTAATGAAGAAAGGGGTAACCATTACTTCAATCGGAGACTTTCCACATCTGCATCTATCTTGTTTATGGTGACCTCATATAATCCGGCCGAAACCCCATTATGGAATTGGCTTAAGAAACTTCAAAAGCAATGCAAAAGTGTTCTGCTTATATACCGCCCCATACCACTTCAAGTAGTCTCTGTGCAGGCTACAGTTTTTAATTACAGTATGCAGGCTACACATTGCCCGCCCCCCCAGCAAGCTTGGTACAGGACTCATTTTACCGACCCTGGAAGGATGGAAGGCAGAGTGAACCTTGAGCCTGCTACCTGGGATTGAACCCCGGGTTGTGAGCAGAGCTTTAGCAGCAGTCCAGGACGTTGTAGAAGAAAATTGTAGAAATACAGTTGGAACCTGCAAAGAAAAAGTTGTGGCATGTAGGTCAGCACAGGTGGTTGCCTGGGTTGACCGTAGTGACCTTGCATCCATTGATGTGTTCATGCAAGCATTCTGTAACTTGTCGCAGCTAGTTCTGGCTAACTAACGAGGTGCCAGGGTGATCATGGTTGCTATTGTCGAGTTTTGAATTTTTGACTTTCTTTACAGTTCATATAGTTAGCAACCAACAGAACAGATCAACAGCCAAGAAACAACTGGTGCCAAATGAGCAAAGAAAGGGAAATAGTGCCTCAGCAGAGAGGCAGAGCTTCTTTTGGGGTGATTGTCAGTCTATCCAGCAGTAACCAATAATTCCTTCCAGCCTTTGAATTCAAAGCAGATTAATGCCTCTCTGTGGAGTATTCTATCCCTCTCTTTCATAGGCCGTGGGCAGTTCGTGAATGCTCATCTGTCCAGTTGGTTATTAGTATGTGTGCAGGAAAGAAAGCAGCATCCAGAAGTCTTTAATTTCGTGAAATATCAATAAAGAATTAGACTCTGGGGAATTTCTAACTGTTCTCCTTTGTGAGTCTGTTTATTCCTACTGTACAGGAAAAATGAATTTTACCAGATATTCAGAACTCTGCAACCTAAATACCATTAGTTCCTTAAAGTTTCATCAGCTAAAATGCGGCATCAATACAGCTGCATGTTATGTACTTCTCACTACTGAAGAGGCTAAACAGGATATGCATCTATTTAAAAACAAAAACACAAAAGGAGATGGAGGAAAAAACCCACACGAGCCAGCTGAATCTGAATGGGATTTTGTGTTCCGAGAGCTTCTTTTGTTTCTGAGTTGCTCAATTCAGAGGAGGAAGCGGAGTCCAGCATTTCCAAAACAGCAGAGGATGGGGGGAGACTTTCTCAAAGTTCTGTAAGAATGTTCAAGGGACCAAAAGAGAGAGTTGTGGCAGTTGAATTGCACAGGCCCCAATCTGTCCAGAGGGAAGTGCAAGGTGTTTGCTTTTTGTTTTTGCAAAAGGAGTCTGAAAGCTATGGTTTTTCCAGTAGTGATGTATGGAAGTGAGAGCTGGACTATAAAGCAGGCTGGTCGCTGAAGAATCGATGCTTTTGAGCTGCGGTGCTGGAGGAGAGTCTTGAGAGTCCCCTGGACTGCAAGGAGATCAAACTTATCCATCCTGAAAGAAATCAACCCCGAATGTTCACTGGAAGGACAGATTTTGAAGCTGAGGCTCCAGTACTTTGGCCACCTCATGAGGAGAGAGGAGTCCTTGGAAAAGTCCCTGATGCTGGGAAAGATGGAGGGCAAAAAGGAAAAGGGGATGGCAGAGAATCTGGTGGTTGGATGGTGTCATCGATGCAACCAATATGGATTTGACAAAACTCTGGGAGGCAGTGGAAGACAAAGGACCTGGCGAGCTCTGGTCCATGGGGGTCACCAAGAGTCAGTTACGACTGAACAACTGAACAACAACAAAGAAACATATTTTGAAAATGAAGGCTCCCATGCTTCCACCTTTTATTGCTCCCCTCCTCTCTGTCCTTAAGTCTGCTGGGGAGCCTTAGAGTGCTTCAGAATCCAGTAAGAACCCGTGACCTGCAGAATGTGTACCTGCTGATTCACTTATTCACAAAAGTATTAAAAGAAAAATCCAATATATATATATATATATATATTTCTAAAGGTGATGTTACCATAACAGGCCACTAGATGGGGACAGAGACTTTGCTATGTAGAGCGTTCACTATTAAAGCCGTGTTCTGTATCATCCACGTTTTTCACCATCCACCGGGGCCTTGGAACTAACCCCCTACAGAGACAGGGGTCCCACTTTAACTAGAAAGCAATAGGAGGAAGTATTTGGGTTTCCTTGGACTGGGAAGTAGTGATGGGCACGAAACGAACAATTTTTCTTTTCCATTTTCGTTTTTTCATTTCGTTACGTAATGAAACAACAAACGAATTTTGTCTCTAAAATGAAATGAAACGAACAGAAACACCAGAAATTTTGTTGTGCGTTCGTTTCCATTACTGCAATATAAGTGAATTGCTTAAAATCCTAAAAAAAATCACAAAAAATTGAAATAAACGGTAACGAAATGGTAACGAAATGAATGAAAATGAATTTTTTGTAAAAATTCGCGAAAAACGGAAACGAACCAAAATGGACCCCCTAAACGACAAACGACAAACGAAATGCAATTTTTTTGATTTGTGCCCATCTCTACTGGGAAGCATCCAGACCGATTACATTGCCCCACTTGGGATGTGAGTAAACTGGACAGATCTTACCACACTTATTTCTGCATTGAAAAGGGGATCACCATATCCCATATCCTTCCAGTGTGAATTAGGGTGCAGAAAACCCCTGCAGAGTAAGGTGATACCTTTATTGAACCACTAATGAAAAAATAAAAGAAACTGAAAGCTTTCGTGGAGAAGTTTCCACTTCCTCAGGCTGGACACCACCTCCTTCATGGATAGTGCAGAAAAAAATGGTTGATCCAAGTACCCCCCCTCCAAAGTATTGGCAAAGGTCCACGAAGGATTGCAATTTGTTTGATGTTTTTAGTGGTCACTCTCCTTGTGCATTGGGGTAATCCTAAAAACAAGGTTTTTTTCTAATTTGAAAAACTGGAAGTGCCAAAAAAAGCAGATTATACTGCAGGATGTGGTGATGGAGTGAGATATCAGTGAAGAAGTTTTTTTAGGGGGAAGAGACAGAAAATTTCCAGAGAAAACGGGAAAAGGACAGCCGGAGAGAAAGAACAAGACTCTTGCAAACACCACGCTGGATGGTCAAGACATACAAAGAGTGGCTTTGTTTGATCAAGAAAACATTTCCGCAAATTCAACACTGGAATGACTCTTGTGAGTCTCAGCTAACCAATATCTCTGTTAGGACGAAACTCTCCTTTGCAAACTCTGAAGCTTCCGGGGAGAGGGAAAAGGTTGTGTTAAATATCCCTGGCTTTTAAAGTCGGATCCTAGTTGGACTGCCTTTGTCTTACCTCCTTGTGGCCTTTGTCCGTGTATGCTGCCTATAAGGTTCCCTCCTATCAGCGGTTTCAGGCATCCACAGTAGATCGTGAGCGGTTCCTCTGTGGCTACAAGGCTCTTGCTGCACCCTGTACCCCCAAAATCCTGGAAAGGGTCGTTTTGATGACCTATAATTATTAAGATCAGTACTTTGATCTGAAGCCCCTGTAACCCTTCAGCCATCGTGAAGTGCAATGCCCTGATTAATGGTATATTGTACTTTACTGCCTTGCATGTTGGTTTCCTTTTTTGTACTTGTTACCAAGGGGAGTGGGAACAACCAATAAAGGATTTTATCTAAATAAATCTATGGCGGTCAGTTCTGAAACAGTTCTGGGAATTAAATGAATATTCTGGACCCCACTCCTTCCGAGCCAAGCAAAACAAGGGAAGAATTATTCTCAGTTACACTTGAAGGTATGACAAGAACCAATGGGTGGAAACTCATCAGAGGGAGAGCCAACCTGGGGAATAAGGAGAAATTACCTGATGGTAAGAGCCATTAAACAGTGGAACACCTGTCCCCCCCCCCCGATGTTGTGGGTGCCCTGTAACTGGAGGCTTTTAAGAAAAGATTGGACAGCCATCTGTCCGGGATGGTAGGAGATCTCTTGCCTTGGACAGGGGGTGGAACTAGAAGACTTCCAATGTCCTTTTCAACCCTGCAATGATTCAATGATTCTATGAAAAGCCTGTCGACGATATTGTTTTGATACCAAAAGCTCTTCTGAAATAAGTGAAAGCTGAATCGAGTGTTCTTGACTAAACCAGTTTCATTCAAAAGCAAGTATTCTGGGGCATAAGAACATAAGAACAGCCTTGCCGGAACAGGCCACAGCCCGTCCAGTCCAGCATTCTGTCTCACACAGCGGCACGCCATTTGCTTCAGGATATTCTCAAACAGATGTCTTCACCTGCTTACAATTCTCTGCAAATGGCGTTGAGAGTAGAGATGGGCACGAAACGCCAAAATGGTGTTTCGTTTTGTAATTCGTTTCCCCACCCCGTTTCGTTTCATTATTACAAAATGAATTTTTATAATAAAAATATCGTTTTGTAATTCCTTTTATTAGAATTGTTATTAATATTTGGGAAGAAATGTAGAATTGAGAGAAAATGGATTCATAAGTGTTGGCACTTGACATTGATTGATCCAGTCTTTTGGGATTCTGGGAAAGAGCCTTGTTTCGAGGGACAGTTTCTGTTTTTTTTTTAGGTTTTAGCCTAATTTCACCATGCAACTTCTCTTTAAGCTTTCTCATGGAAACATCTTGGATGTGGCGCAGTGGTTAAACGCCTGTCCTGCAGGTAGTAAAACTGTGCTCACGACCTGGGGTTCAATCCCAGGTAGCCGGCTCAAGGTTCACTCAGCCTTCCATCCTTCCGAGGTCGGTAAAATGAGTACCCAGCTTGCTGGGGAGGGGGGCAATGTGTAGCCTGCATAGTGTAATTTAAAAACTGTAAACCGCCCAGAGACTACTTGAAGTGGTATGGGGCAGCATACAGGCAGAACACTTTGCTTTGCTTTGCTTTTTCCGACTGAGATGAGCTGAATTTAACGAAAAACTGTGCAGCAGCAGCGCATATTGTGCTTCATGTTTGCGAGCCCCGCTGAGAGAGAGGGAGGGAGGGAGGGAGGGAGGGAGAGGCCGGGATAGCTCTGCATTCCTTTCAATGGGAAAGGCTGATTCTGTTTATTTTGGTTCACTTAACTGGGCCGTGGGATCACGTGGCAGCTCCTAGCGAGAGCAAACGGCTCTTCTGCCTACATCTCCCATTTCTGTCACTTCCACTTCCACATCCCCTGGAGCAATTAAAACATCTGAGCACAAGAACACAGGCAGGATTTTTTGGTACATTCTCCACGAGTGCTCTTTTAAAAAAAAATGAGAAGGGGAAATGCATGAATGGCAACATTAGAATCCATTTCCTCCATCCTGTCTATTATCACGTATCGTCATTGTCGTTGTCATCATTGATGAAGGCACCCTACGGATCATCGAATTCAGACACTGTCAAGGAGGCCCAGTGGGAGAATTGGACTTCCATCCTCTGGCACCGCAGCCAGAGACTCACAAGGGGGAAAAAAAGTCTGGGTAAAGCTGAAGGCAGGAGGGAATGAGGAAGACCAAAGTGGAGTTGGATTGACTTCCTCAACAGAAGCCACGGCCTTGACTTTGCAAGACCTGAGGACTTGAGATTTTTGAGGAGGTGGTTCATTCCTCGGTAAGTTGGGAATGGTGGCAACTAGAGATGGGCACGAAATGAACAATTTTTCGTTTTGTTTTTGTTTTTTTGTTTCGTTATGTAACGAAACAACAAATGAATTTTGTCTCTAAAATGAAACAAAACAGAAACACCGGAAATTTTGTCGTGTGTTTCGTTTCTGTTACTGCAATATGAGTGAATTGCTTAAAATCCAAAAAAAAACCCCACAAAAAATGAAATAAATGGTAACGAAATGGTAACGAAATGAACGAAAACAAAAATGATTTTTTTTGCAAAAATTCACGAAAAATGGAAACGAACTGAAACGGACCCTCCAAACGACAAACAAAATGCCATTTTTTTATTCGTGCCCATCTCTAGTGCCAACAAATAGCTAAACTGGCCATGGGAAAAGTGGATGGGGAGTTAGCACGTGCTGTAGGAATGTGGGAGAGGGACCTTTAGGCGGCGTCAACCTCTTGTGCAAGCAAGATCTGTTCAGTTTCTCTGTCCCATGCAACTGTTAAAGGACCCTGTAAAAGGTAAATTTATTTTTTATTTTGTTATTATATTTTTATACTGCCCATCTTCCGAGGGAACTCCAGGAAGTTAACAATAAGGTTAAAAAAGCAATAAAACACCAGAAGGTAAAGGCTCCCCTTGCACATGCATGCTATTCGTGTCCGACTCTTGGGGCGGTGCTCATCTCCGTTTCTAAGCCAAAGAGCCAGTGTTGTGCAAGTCCATGACCATGTGGCCGGCATGGCTAAACATGTTTCTGTGCACAGAACACTGTTTGCCTTCCAATTTTTACAGTGGTACCTATTTATCTACTTGTGTTTTGCATGCTTTTGAACTGCTAGGTTGGCAGGAGCTGGTGTTAACAGCAGGAGCTCGCTCCGCTGCGTGGATTCGAACCGCCGAGCAGCCGAATTTGCAGCCAACAATTTCAGTTCTCTAGTCCGCTAAGCCCCCCTTTGATGGGGAATCTTTGGCCCTCCATTTTGGACTTTAACTCCCATCATTCTTTGCTGCTGCCCTGCTGTCTGGGGCTTCTGAGACCTTAGTTCAAAGGTCTGGACTGAAGTGCAAAAGGTATCTCACACTTCACTTAAAATCCTAAATGCAGCTACTGTATTTGTTTATTTGTTTGTTTGTTTGATTGATTTTTATACCCCATCCATCTAGCAGAACACTACTCCTGGTGGTTTATAACATAAACCAAAATACAGTTATACACATTATACATCATAAAAATTACTGTATAAATAAATATAACCTGGGAAAAGATGGGAAAAGCTGCTGCCCCATTCCACATGTGTCCTTCTCCGTCTGGTCTTCCAAAACTGAAACCCCTGGATTTAAGCAAGGTCTCTCCCCAAACCATAAATTCAACCTGCTCAACAACATCCCTGCCACAGAAATGGTTGAGAGGAATTTTTTTAAAAAAAAAAACGCCTCCCAGAAATAATAATAAAATCACTGAATTTGATCTCCCTGTCTGCGCCTCAACTCGACCTAAATGGAATTCCTGTAAGAGATCGTAGCGCGAGTGTCACAGGGATGGGGCATGGGGTGTGCCAGGAAATGTCCCAAACATCAACAATGCAGCTGTGTGTGTGTGTGTGTGTGTGTGTGTGTGTGTGTGTGTGTGTGTGTGTGTGTGTGTGTGCATGCCTGCCTGCCCAGCTGGTGTCCTCGATAAGGACTTTGTGCCGTGAGGGAGTGACTTTACGCTGCAACTGCACAAAAGTTGCAGTACCCAATCTTGGCTTGGTTGGTTCCTGGATGGTATGGGAACGGGGACATTCTACCACCGATTTGTGCAGAAACAAGGCACGTTGAATCCACTTGGGGTTTATTTCCTCCTTAGTTTAGGTTTGCAACAGCCCTTCTTAGCTGCAGCTTTCCTCGGTTTCTTTCACGGAGGAGAGTTGGATGTCCAGAGAAGGAGACCGGGATTCAAGTTGGCAGCATAGGAGAAGGGTGAATGTTCAGAGAGAGGGGGGGGGAATTAATAATAATAATAATAATAATAATAATAATAATAATAATAATAATAATAATAATAATAATAATAATAATAATAATAATAATAATAATAATTCATCTTGGAACTGTCCGGCTGGAAGGGACTCCAGGGAAACATCCAGTCCGGCCTCTGTGAAGGAGACATAGCATGGAATCGAACCCCCACGCGCGGACTCCGCAGCTAAAGACCTAAACCATTGAGCTACCCAGCAGTTCTATAAATAAATCTCAATCTCAATAAATATGGGAAGAATGGGAAAGCAAGCCAAACGATTTTGGAGAAAACTAGCAAATTTCATTCGGGAGGTTTTCCATTAGCATCCCTGGAATGGCACAAGGGGCGCTCAGCGCAACCTTCCAGAATCGCACAGATAGCCAGACAGTTGTCGCCAGGGAAGTCCCAGGGCAACATCTCCCTTTCCCAAAGTCAGCGTGCGTGGGTCCCAGGGCATTGCACTCCTCTTTCCCCTTGACTCCTATCTTTTTGAGACCTGAGGGGTGACCCATCAAACAGCCACTATAGACTCCCGAAGGGAATGAAGCTGGACAGTGGGAACCAGATGCTTTTTCAGCCCAAAGTTCACTGCAAAATGCCGGGGCAGTTTATTTGACTCCCTCTTCTCTCTGTGTCAGTGAAAACAGGGTTAAACCAAATAACCCACGAGCATGTCAAGAGTCTCCAGGAGCCCAGAGACGGAGGAAGGGAGGGAGAGAAAAGAGAGGGAGAAATTTTCTTCAGGGATCTTACTCTGGCTGCTTGCGTCTCTCCACTCGGAGGAGCGAGGTGGCGAGGAAAAAGAGGCGAGAAATGCTGATGGGGAAGAACTTCCCAAGAACTCTGTTTTAATCGGGAGGTCTTTAAGAGCTTAAAAAGAAGCAGCAACAGGAGCAGAAGAGGCAGTTTGCAAGGAAGGACGGAGGAGTAGCAGTCTTTGGGCGGGGGAAGGCAGTGAAGGAGGGGGAGGGGGGGGAGAGAGAAAAAAAATTGGCAGGCAAGTTGTGGTGCCTTGCATCAGTCCAGGAGTCAGCAGCATCTCTGCCGATGTTCTTTCCTCCCTCTGTTACAACACCCCTTCCCTCCTCCAGACCACCCAAAGCCCTATAAATAATTGGAGCGCTCTGCTTCTTCCTCAGACCTCTGGCTCTCCAGCGAGGAAGCCTGCTGAGAGGGGCAGGTGGTGGGTGATAAGGCGAAGGCAACAGGCAGAGGAAGGCAGAAGAGCCGGTGGAGGCCCACGGTTGGGGGGTTTGGAACGCGACCTAGCCAACGATGGCGAGCGAATTCAAGAAGATGGCCTTCTGGAGGGCCGTGGTGGCCGAGTTCTTCGCCATGAGCCTCTTCATCTTCATCAGCATCGGCTGCGCCCTGGGCTTCCAGTTCCCCGTGTCGGAGAACAGGACCACAACGCCGGTGCAGGACAATGTGAAGGTCTCGCTGGCCTTCGGGCTCTCCATCGCCACCATGGCCCAAAGCGTCGGCCACGTCAGCGGGGCCCACTTGAACCCGGCCGTCACCCTGGGCCTCCTGCTCAGCTGCCAGATCAGCATCCTCAGGGCCGTGATGTACATCGTGGCCCAGTGTCTTGGGGCCGTGGTGGCCACGGCCATCCTCTCGGGGATCACCTCTTCTCTACCAAACAACTCCCTCGGGCTGAATGCGGTAAGAAGACGGTCTAGATTTCCTTCTTTCTGGCTTTTTTCCCTTCCTTCTTTTCCTCTCGCTCAGGGTGTGTGCACACCTGCAGCCACAAAGAAGCCACGGGACCAGCGGCCCCATTGATTGCTGTCCTCAAACGTGAGGGTGGTTTGAGCCACTCTCATTTGCCCTAATTACTGCAGGCTTCCCCTTCGGCACAGGGCAGTGGAAAAAGCTGTCACGTGGCCATTGATTTTATTGACCCCCAAAACCTCCAAAGTCTTTCCTGCAAAGGGACTGGAAGCCCCCCCCCGCATCTTCTTTTTAAATCACACAGCAGGAGAGGGAGACCCACGAGCGAGAAATATGCCAAGTTGTGACATTGGCAGTGGTGGCATCGGTGGTGGTATAAGAGCTAGTCAAAGCCACACAGATGTAGCAAATGAAGATATGGTCAAGGAGGCAGGAGGGAACAGGGTTGTGGCACTGTGCATGGTTTTGCAAACATGTGGGCTTCTCTCTCTCTCTCTCTCTCTCTCTCTCTCTCTCTCTCTCTCTCAATCTGTTTTGGCAAGGGAGTAGGTTGTCGCTGCTTTGGCTAGGGTGTCGGGAAGCCCCTCTTTCTGCCCTTTTGCGTAGAGGAGCCCTCTCCTCTTTTGCACATGGTCACCCCAGCTGGAATTTCTGCCTATCCCGCGTCCAGCTGTTAACACACTCTAAGGTCCCTCCTTGCAAGGCGGTTTCTTCTCTTCAGCTCTGGCTGTCAAGACCAATTAGCTTGGTGACAGAATCCGGGTGGGATGAGGATCTAAGAGCTCTTTGCATCCTCAGCAATGTTTCGGGGTTAGGACAAGGATTCCGTGCTATAAACAGCTGCCTAACAAGTGGATGTTCAAAAAGATGCAGTTTTTCTAGAGAGTCAGAAAACCAATGATACTGTTTTTGATGCATTGTTTGGTATGGTGTTTTTAACAAGCGTGTTAATTCTGGGCCCATGGTTTTGTCTTCATAGGAAGTGGGGAAGCTTCACCTGTTGCCTCCACTCTTGTTCTCAAACACAGTTCTCAGACCCATAAATAAAAATAAAACGTTTTTTTAGGCATTGCTTGAGATGGCTTTTAAATGGATTCAACAGCCTGTTCAGGGAACACTGTATTTGAAAAATGATTTTACAAATGTTCTAAATCCTGACCCATGTTTGTTTTTTAGATAAAGTTTGGTGTGCTGTTTTTAACTTGTTACTATATGATTTTAATTGTTGCAACCTGCCTTGGGTCCCCTATGAGATGAATGGTGGCAGAGATAGATAGATAGATAGATAGATAGATAGATAGATAGATAGATAGA